>CM053029.1:318498260-319057564 GCA_028564925.1 Lithobates sylvaticus | reverse complement strand
GACCCCCAGATCCCGCCCCCCCCCCTGTGTGAAATGGTAAGGGGGTACAAAAGTACCCCTACCATTTCACCAAAAAAGTGGCAAAAATGGTAAAAATGACAGGAGACGGTCTTTGACAATTCCTTTATTAAAATCTTCTTTCTTCTTTCTTCATCTTCTCCTTCCGGCATCTTCTTCCATCTTCTTCCATCTTCTTCTTCCTTCGATCCGCTTCTTCTTGCTCCGGTCTTCTCGTCCTTCTCGTCCTTCTCGTCCTTCTCGTCCGGCATCGGCGTCTCTTCTCGCAGGCCGCTCCTCGCAATGGGAGGCTCCCGCTCTGTGAGGCTCCGCTCCGCTGACAGGTCTTTTATAACGAAGGCACCTGGTAACCCCGCCCCCTCTGACGCATGGGGACGTCATGTGGAATTCCCTATGGCTTTCCCCCATGACGTCAGAGGGGGGGCGGGGTCACCAGGTGCCCTCCGTTATAAAAGACCTGTCAGCCGGAGCGAAGCCTCACACAGCGGGAGCCTCCCATTGCGAGGAGCGGCCTGCGAGAAGAGACGCCGATGCCGGACGAGAAGGACGAGAAGACCGGAGGAAGAAGAAGCGAATCGAAGGAAGAAGAAGATGGAAGAAGAAGATGGAAGAAGATGGAAGAAGATGACAGAAGGAGAAGATGAAGAAACCGAAGGATGAAGAAAGAAGAAAGAAGATTTTAATAAAGGAATTGTCAAAGACCGTCTCCTGTCATTTTTACCATTTTTGCCACTTTTTTGGTGAAATGGTAGGGGTACAACCCTTACCATTTCACACAGGGGGGGGGCGGGATCTGGGGGTCCCCTTGTTAAAGGGGACTTCCAGATTCCGATAAGCCCCCCGCCCGCAGACCCCCACAACCACCGGGCAGGGTTGTCGGGATGAGGCCCTTGTCCTCATCAACATGGGGACAAGGTGCTTTGGGGGGGACCCCAAAGCACCCTTCCAATGTTGAGGGAATGTGGCCTGGTACGGTTCAGGCGGGAGGGGGGGGCCGCTCTCGTCCCCCCTCCTTTCCTGCGGCCTTCCAGGTTGCGTGCTCGGATAAGGGTCTGGTATGGATTTTATGGGGGACCCCACGCCATTTTTTTTGGCTGGGGTTCCCCTTAAAATCCATCACAGACCTCAAGGGTCTGGTATGGATTTTGAGGGGGACCCTACGCCATTTTTTTTTTTTTGGCTGGGGTCCCCCTTAATATCCATACCAGACCTGAAGGGCCTGGTTATTGAATTTGGGGGGACCCCTACGCATTTTTTTTATCAATGACTTCAATGAATGACAGTTCTCTGTGTTATGGATCCGACAATTCATTTGCCGGCAATAGCTGCGAGTGATTTTAAAAAGTTTTTTTTTTTTCCTGCAAAAATGACACTGTGCGGGAACATTTCTCTATATTAGATATACTAAATCTCGAAGCATTCGAATCATTCGAAGCATTCGTTATATCCGCTATTATAATTTCTTTCATATTAGTTGAAATTAGATATTTGTTAGTTGTTGTATTCGAATTGTTCTCTGTATTACGGGAATCGGCAACTAGCCGCGAGTGATTTTAAATGTCTTTTTTTCCTGCAAAAATGACACATTGTACAGAGAGAGTTCTAAGCACGGGAAACATGCCCCTTCTATATACTATATACTCTATAGTATGCCTATGAATGGGTACGCATTTTTCCTGTGCTTAGAACTCTCTCTGTACAATGTGTCATTTTTGCAGGAAAAAAAGACATTTAAAATCACTCGCGGCTAATTGCCGATTCCCGTAATACAGAGAACAATTCGAATACAACAACTAACAAATATCTAATTTCAACTAATATGAAAGAAATTATAATAGCGGATATAACGAATGCTTTGAATGATTCGAATGCTTCGAGATTCAGTATATCTAATATAGAGAAATGTTCCCGCACAGTGTCATTTTTGCAGGAAAAAAAAACTATTTAAAATCACCTGCAGCTATTGCCGGCAAATGAATTGTCGGATCCATAACACAGAGAATAGTCATTCATTGAAGTCATTGATAAAAAAAAATGCGTAGGGGTCCCCCCAAATTCAATAACCAGGCCCTTCAGGTCTGGTATGGATATTAAGGGGGACCCCAGCCCAAAAAAAAATGGCGTAGGGTCCCCCTCAAAATCCATACCAGACCCTTGAGGTCTGGGATGGATTTTAAGGGGAACCCCAGCCAAAAAAAATGGCGTGGGGTCCCCCATAAAATCCATACCAGACCCTTATCCGAGCACGCAACCTGGCAGGCCGCAGGAAAGGAGGGGGGACAAGAGCGGCCCCCCCTCCCGCCTGAACCGTACCAGGCCACATGCCCTCAACATTGGGAGGGTGCTTTGGGGGTCTGAGACCCCCAAAGCACCTTGTCCCCATGTTGATGAGGACAAGGGCCTCATCCCCACAACCCTGGCCGGTGATTGTGGGGGTCTGCGGGTGGGGGGCTTATCGGAATCTGGAAGCCCCCTTTAACAAGGGGACCCCCAGATCCCGCCCCCCCCCCTGTGTGAAATGGTAAGGGGGTACAAAAGTACCCCTACCATTTCACCAAAAAAGTGGCAAAAATGGTAAAAATGACAGGAGACGGTCTTTGACAATTCCTTTATTACAATCTTCTTTCTTCATCTTCTCCTTCCATCATCTTCTTCCATCTTCTTCCATCTTCTTCTTCCTTCGATTCGCTTCTTCTTCCTCCGGTCTTCTCGTCCTTCTCGTCCGGCATCGGCGTCTCTTCTCGCAGGCCGCTCCGCGCAATGGGAGGCTCCCGCTGTGTGAGGCTTCGCTCCGGCTGACAGGTCTTTTATAACGAAGGCACCTGGTGACCCCGCCCCCCTCTGACGTCATGGGGAAAGCCATAGGGAATTCCACATGACGTCCCCGTGCGTTAGAGGGGGCGGGGTTACCAGGTGCCTTCGTTATAAAAGACCTGTCAGCGGAGCGGAGCCTCACAGAGCGGGAGCCTCCCATTGCGAGGAACGGCCTGCGAGAAGAGACGCCGATGCCGGACGAGAAGGACGAGAAGGACGAGAAGGATGAGAAGACCGGAGCAAGAAGAAGTGGATTGAAGGAAGAAGAAGATTGAAGAAGATGGAAGAAGATGCCGGAAGGAGAAGATGAAGAAAGAAGAAAGAAGATTTTAATAAAGGAATTGTCAAAGACCGTCTCCTGTCATTTTTACCATTTTTGCCACTTTTTTGGTGAAATGGTAGGGTACTTTTGTACCCCCTTACCATTTCACACAGGGGGGGGCGGGATCTGTGGGTCCCCTTGTTAAAGAAGGCTTCCAGATTCCGATAAGCCCCCCGCCCGCAGACCCCCACAACCACCGGCCAGGGTTGTGGGGATGAGGCCCTTGTCCTCATCAACATGGGGACAAGGTGCTTTGGGGGGGACCCCAAAGCACCCTCCCAATGTTGAGGGCATGTGGCCTGGTACGGTTCAGGCGGGAGGGGGGGCGCTCTCATCCCCCCTCCTTTCCTGCGGCCTGCCAGGTTGCGTGCTCGGATAAAGGGTCTGGTATGGATTTTGAGGGGGACCCCACGCCATTTTTTTTTGGCTGGGGTTCCCCTTAAAATCCATCCCAGACCTGAAGGGTCTGGTATGGATATTTGGGGGGGACCCCACGCCATTTTTTTTTTTTTTTTTTTTTGGCTGGGGCCCCCCTTAATATCCATACCAGACCTGAAGGGCCTGGTTATTGAATTTGGGGGGACCCCTACGCTTTTTTTTTTTCTGCAAAAATGACACTTTGTCATTCAAATTCATTCGAATTCATTCGAATTCATTCGAATTCATTCGTTATATCTGCTATAATAATTTTGTTCGAATTAGTTGAAATTCGATATTGGTAGTTGGATTCGAATAATTTGGAGCTCAAATTCGTAAACGGAATTTTTCCTGCAAAAATGACACTTTGTCATTCGAATTCATTCGAATCCATTCGAATTCATTCGAATGCATTCGAATCATTCGGCGACGAAATTCGTAACGGAATTTCGTATTCCGTACGGAATTCGTATTAAAAAAAATTCGTACTACGGATTCGTAAATTCGTACGAATTTTGAAAAATTCGTACGAATTCTGACGAAACGAATCGCACATGTCTACTCCAGGTCACTGCCCCCAGGGTCCCCTAGCTCATGCCCTCAGTAGGCAGCAGGAGGGTAGGGATAGTAAGGGAAAAAGCCAAGGTCAAGGCCACTAGCAGACAAGGACAACAGAGTATACGCCAAAGGTTCAGGGTCACAGGCAAACAGGGATAATTGGGGACACACCAAACGGTCAGGGTCACGAGCAGACAGGAATAGTCGAGAACACGCCAAGGTCGGTAACAGAGACAAATAAAGAGCACACAGCAAGCAGGAAACAGGAAGCCAAACACACAATGTTGATCAGCAAAGTTGGCCTGCAGTGCACATGTTAATATAGAGTTCCCTGATAGGAGCTGGGGTGGAGCCATGCTTAGAGGAGATATTATAAAAGCAGTCAGGTGAGAGTGGCTGGTCTCTAGAGATGAAAACATGGTGAGAGGTAAGCTGACAGACAAACTCTATTGCATAACCATGACATTTCTGCTTTTTCACTGCCAATCACAAGCCAGGGGCAGGGAAGGGACTTTGCTGTTTTGCTTAACTTCAGCAAAGAGAAGTTAGGTCACCAGGCGGTCTGGACTGTCTGGTACAAATATGTAAATCTCAAGGTTAAGTAAACAGGAACTAAAATCCTTTGTCAGGTCAAATAGTTCCCATGTATGTATTTTATCTATATCATTTTACAAATTTTTCCCTCTTGCTGTAATCTTTGGACCTTTACAAAAGTATTCCAAGCTATAATTCCAATCAATTATTAAAGATATTTTTGCTGTTACCTGAAATTATGTTTGACAACCCATATTACTCTGTGATTCAATTTTGCTTTGTGACAGAAATGTCACTCTCTCTAGATGATAGAGACTTACCCAAAAAGACTTGCAACTGTAATTGCAGCAAAAGGTGGTTCTACAAAGTATTCACTCAGGGGGGCTGAATACACTTTTCAGATATCTATTTGTAAAAACTTTTGAAAACCATTTATCATTTTCCTTCCACTTCACAATTATGTGCCACTTTGTGTTGCTCTATCACATAAAATGCCAATAAAATACATTTACATTTTTGGTTGTAACATGACAAAATGTAGAACATTTCAAGGGGTGTGAATACTTTTTCAAGGCACTGTATATTAAGACGTAAGTTTACAGCAAATTACTTTTATCTTCACATGTTGCCATGAAACCTATTAATCCAACCAATTCCTGACGCCAACATGACAGCATACTAGTGATAGAGCTCTGCTTCTTGGCCACTCCCTCAGGACCAGTAAATATCATAAAAAAGCAGTAGTGCCTCCGTGCAGTGTCCGTCTGGGTTCAGCCTCTCCCAGAACACAGTCCCAGCTCTTGGGCTGCTAAATACACTAAATAGCCTTGGAGCCCCTTCTGTGGGTCTTGATGGGGCCTGCAGTGTTTCCTCATTAGGAACAAAATCTGCCATTATGTAAGTGCCTGCGGTATGGAGTATGGGGGGCCAGCTATTTCATCCTTTCTCTCTTTATGTGGTTGATGTGCACAATACAAATTAACATTGTATTCCAACACTTTTGACAATTTGCTGTCATGTCTTTTGACAAGTTGCTGTCATGTCTATTAGCCTGTTTCTTGTCAGGCCACCTGAGGCCAGGTGACAGATGCACACCGTTGGGATCAGGAGTGCACCGCAAGGTAGTGGACCCTACGGTTGACTGCTGCGGATGAGAGTCTGGGTGTTAAAGGAAGGCAGGGCCACTGGAACACCAATACGGATCCCACCAGGGTTAGAGCGTAGGATTCCCTAGGGCGCAGAATTTAAGAGCCAGCAGGTGTTCACCAGAGTCTCCAGTGGTGAGGATGGACTGGGCTGCAACTGGCTCCAGGTCACTGCCCCCAGGGTCCCCTAGCTCATGCCCTCAGTAGGCAGCAGGAGGGTAGGGATAGTAAGGGAAAAAGCCACGGTCAAGGCCACTAGCAGACAAGGACAACAGAGTACACGCCAAAGGTTCAGGGTCACAGGCAAACAGGGATAATCGGGACACACCAAACGGTCAGGGTCACGAGCAGACAGGAATAGTCGAGAACACGCCAAGGTCGGTAACAGAGACAAATAAAGAGCACACAGCAAGCAGGAAACAGGAAGCCAAACACACAATGTTGATCAGCAAAGTTGGCCTGCAGTGCACATGTTAATATAGATTTCCCTGATAGGAGCTGGGGTGGAGCCATGCTTAGAGTAGATATTATAAAAGCAGTCAGGTGAGAGTGGCTGGTCTCTAGAGATGAAAACATGGTGAGAGATAAGCTGACAGACAAACTCTATTGCATAACCATGACATTTCTGCTTTTTCACTGCCAATCACAAGCCAGGGGCAGGGAAGGGACTTTGCTGTTTTGCTTAACTTCAGCAAAGAGAAGTTAGGTCACCAGGCGGTCTGGACTGTCTGGTACAAGTATGTAAATCTCAAGGTTAAGTAAACAGGAACTAAAATCCTTTGTCAGGTCAAACAGTTCCCATGTATGTATTTTATCTATGTCATTTTACAAATTTTTCCACGCTATAATTCCACGCTATAATTCCAATCAATTATTAAAGATATTTTTGCTATGTTACCTGAAATTATGTTTGACAACCCATATTACTCTGTGATTCAATTTTGCTTTGTGACAGAAATGTCACTCTCTCTAGATGATAGAGACTTACCCAAAAAGACTTGCAACTGTAATTGCAGCAAAAGGTGGTTCTACAAAGTATTCACTCAGGGGGGCTGAATACACTTTTCAGATATCTATTTGTAAAAACTTTTGAAAACCATTTATCATTTTCCTTCCACTTCACAATTATGTGCCACTTTGTGTTGCTCTATCACATAAAATCCCAATAAAATACATTTACATTTTTGGTTGTAACATGACAAAATGTAGAACATTTCAAGGGGTGTGAATACTTTTTCAAGGCACTGTATATTAAGACGTAAGTTTACAGCAAATTACTTTTATCTTCACATGTTGCCATGAAACCTATTAATCCAACCAATTCCTGACGCCAACATGACAGCATACTAGTGATAGAGCTCTGCTTCTTGGCCACTCCCTCAGGACCAGTAAATATCATAAAAAAGCAGTAGTGCCTCCGTGCAGTATCCGTCTGGGTTCAGCCTCTCCCAGAACACAGTCCCAGCTCTTGGGCTGCTAAATACACTAAATAGCCTTGGAGCCCCTTCTGTGGGTCTTGATGGGGCCTGCAGTGTTTCCTCATTAGGAACAAAATCTGCCATTATGTAAGTGCCTGCGGTATGGAGTATGGGGGGCCAGCTATTTCATCCTTTCTCTCTTTTGGTCAGTTGTACCACACAGGGTTGCCTTTCCCTTTATTTCTGTCTCCCCATATGTGTTTTTCTCTTACCTTTGTCATTGTTCATACTTTCTTGCCTCCTTTTGCCTCCATTTTGGATAGTTTTTGCTTTTTTGTCACCCTCTTGCTTGTCTGGGTGGGGATCCATGCCAGACTGCCTGGGGCATCCACGGAGTCCCTATAGGGTGAGAGTGGCCGCCCAGTGCTGCTTTTCTTTACCGATGATGCTCTTGATGGCGTAATTTGGCCACCCTGGACCGCGCATGTGCACTGACATGAGCGCACTGTTAGCCAGATAGGAAGAGCATGAGCAATCAGAGTCCAAATGTGCGCACCGCCCACTCCACCCTCAACCTGGAAGTGACACCAGCAGGTCTGTCTGAGTGCTGAGTCCCAGGAAGCATTGGGAGCCACCAGCACAGCCAGAACCAGTGGCAACCTCATCCCTTACGGCAGCTCATCTTCCCCAGGAGTGAACGAACCCAGTATATCACCACATGCGCTGATATCTTTGTGATCTTGTGAGTTTTATCCATCGTTTAGAATGTTATATCATTGCTGTTCTCTTTCTTTTCTGCAATTCAAAGGTAGGGGACCACCGTGTTTCAGGAAAAAGAGTGCCTCCTTATGTGGACTGCTTTGATTTATTTCAGCCCTGCATGCTCATGCTGTAAAAGATCAAGAACCAGAGAAGACAGATGTTCTTCAGAGCAGCGTAGCCCTAGATGCCGCTTCCACTCTAGGGAAAAGTTCCCAGGAAGATGTCTTACCTCCTCTTCCCCAGAGCAACGCCAGTGTTGGCCATGGCTGTCTGGGCAAATGCATCTTTCAAGCAGATGCGAGTCGGAATCCTGCAGAAGTCTTGCAGGGCCTCTGGCGCAGTACCTATGCCCAACAGATAGGTGTGTAAAGGCTGCCTGTAGAAGTTTGCAGTCGACATGCAACGCCCAAATATCATCATTATTATATAGGATGGCACGAGATTCTATTTTGATCTCACATCAATAATCCATTATAATAATAAAATAAATCAGCGCAATGGTATAGAAAAAAATATAAACTTTTAAAGCTGCTGAACACCAAGGGTCAACCTTCAAAAATCCCTCAATAGAAACATAAATGGAAAGGTGCAGCGCTAAACGCACAAGAATGAAAAACAATCAAATAATGTCCATAAGCAATCCAATGGTGTCTTCAATTGTGATGACAGAATTGGAGCCAATGGGATGTCAGTTTAATCAATTACATTTCAATATAAGTCGGGTGTTGTAGTCATGGCCGTACCGCTGATGAAGTCCTGCTTAAGGACGTAATGCATACGAACGAAAGTGACACCACCCGCAGCCCTATCTGTGCATTTCTTTACATGCTGTATCCACCAAGCACCGGGATATAGGTGCTCTCTTTGTGAGTTTTATTACCTTTTTTTATTCAATAAATAGTTTCATAAGCAGAGAGCACTATGGTTGTTCAAATTTTATATTTACATGATTGATGGCGTTATGGGATTGAACTTTTTCGTGAGGACTGACTGATATCCATCCTGCATATCTGCTAAGTGTGACGTACTTCTCCTGTGGATCGTTATTATTTAACCCCTGGTGGGAAGGCTTTAGTGACCCTTAATGATCAAAGAGTCCACTTAGTGAGGTGAGCGGCCATTGCATCTGTGGTGGAGGTTTTTTCACGTTGTCACCTGCACATCAATAATCCAACCAGGCAGCCCCTCTAGTTGCCAGTCAGGTAACTGGAAAAGCAGCCTGGCGAGTGGGCAGCCTGCAGACAATAGTAGCTCCTCTTCATCAGAGGAAGACTCGGAGCTGCTTGGTTTCAGTTGTTCCTTCAGGGGACCCAATATACCAAGGCAGTCAAGCAAGCCATTACAGGGGTAAAAGACAAAGTCATATGTCTTCTTTCTTCAAAATGGCAATTATTTTTTCATTCATGGGGAAAAAAAATTACAACAGGTAATAAAGCAGGAGTGGCAAAAGATCGAAAAGAGATTCTCCTTCAATCATCTATTCAAGTCTTATCCTTGTCAGGAATAAGATATTGCATTATTTGAATCCCTGCCTACAGTAGATGCGGCAGTAGTCTAGTGAAGAGGTGGTCAGGGGCGCCTGCCATCCGGCAGTGGCCCTTACCTCGGTGGTTCGAGGGTTCTGGACCCAGGATATAGAGGCAGCAGTTGAAGAGGGAATCTCTAAAGTTGATATTATTCGGGCCCTAGCCGAAATTAGTGTGTCAGCAAACTCTATTGGGGAGGTGGCAATAGACTCAATCAGGTGCTTGACCAGAGCAATGCTATACTCGGTCATGGCTAAGAGGGCCCTATGGTTGAAACCTTGGGCTGTGTCTGCTTCTTCAAAGCAAATTTAGTGTAAGATACCTTATGACAGAAAATATCTGTTCGGCAGTAAATTGGAGACAGCCATATCAGGAGTGACAGGTGGCGAGTCCGATCTACTCCCACAAAACAGGACGCAAAAGGGTAAAAAAAAAAATTCTCCCAGCAGGGTCCGCTTCTCTAGGTCCATTGAGCCCAGTACCTGCTGTCAGACTAATGTCCCAGGTAAAGGATTGAAGGGAACACAAACAACCTTTCTCAAGGCCAATAAGTCAAAAACCTTGAATATGCCGCAGGAACCCACTAAGCCCTTTTGATGAGCGCACGCCCAGACTCTTGCAGTAGAAGCCAGATTGGCACGCTTCACGGGTATCTGGACAGCAGGTTATGCAGATTCTTGGATGAAGGTACCAGTCACTCATGGTCATTTCGGGAGATTCCTCACTGCTCCTTCTCCAGACTAGTTCTCTCACACCAAGCTGCCAGATTCACCACAAAACCAGGTGGGTGGCTACGATACATACAGATAATTCAGACCTAGGAGGGCTTCTTCCCGGTTCCATTGACAGACAAATATACAGGTTTCTATTTGTCCCTGTTTTATGGTTTGCAAAGGATGGTGGCTGGTGTCCAGTTGCAGATCTGAGGAGGTTGAGCGTTTTTTTTATCCTCTTAGGGAACTTCAAGACTGAGTCCATTCAAACAGTGCAGCTGGATGGCTAGATGCTATTACTGTATCTTCAGAATCCTATCTTCCTTCTTTCCAAAATATGTGAGTGTTGCGATCGGTTAGACTCATTTTCAGGTTAACAGCCTACCTTTTGGCCTGTGCATGTCTCTGAGAATGTTCTCAAGAGTACTAAGTGCCATGTTAGCTCCACTCAGAGAACAGGGACTCCAGGTTCGCCACTACCTGGATGACATTCTTCCTCTAACCAGAGGTCTGGAAGAATTGCTGATGCACCAAGAGATCCTCATACACACCCTGCAGAGATATGGCTGGATCATTAACTAAAAAAAAAAAAAAAGCCAACTCTATCTGACCCAACAGTTGGTGTACCTGGGGGTGTTTCGCTTCCTCCAGAGAAAATGGGGACAGTCAGAAAGAGAATTCTGAGAACAGTAGCCTCCGCTTGTTTGATGGCTTCTCTGCACCTCAATCTTTTGGGCACAATGTTGTCATTCCTTGGGCGCACTGGCACCTGCGCCAGTTTCAGCATTTATTCTTAGCGCAATAGAGGAAACAGAATCTAGCACAGTTAATAACAGTGTCATTCAGTATGAGTAGGAGTCTGCGGTGGTGGCCAAAGAGCGAGACCTTAAGGAAGTCACGTTGTTAGACTGGATCACTGTTACGAATCATGTCGGCAAGACAGCCTGGAAGGTGCACTGCGAAAGACTCCCAGTTCAAGGCAAGTGGAGATTCCCACCCAAAGGGGGTGGTCTCAAATGCGCTGAAAGTTCAAGCAGTCTTTTTAGCACTTTTGACCTTTCTACACAGAATCAAGGGAAGCTCATGTGTAGCTGATCAGCAGGGCAGCAGTTGCCCATATTCAACATTAGGGGAGAACTTGCAGCAATATGCTATTGAGAGAGGTGAAACCAATAATGTCTGGGGCAGAAAATCACCTACAAATTCCGAAAGCAGTTTACCTCCCAGGGAATCTGAACACACAGGCAGACCAACTATCATGCAAACTTCCCAGATCATGAGTGGGCCCTACACCCCAAGTCTTCTTCGAGTTGGTCCTCAGGTGGGGCCTACCACAAACAGACCTCTTCGCTTCTCATAGCAATCACAAACTTGGGAGATGTCCGACCCAGTTTTTTGACCCCCAGGCAAAGGGGACAGTTGCTCTGGTCTCTCCTGGAACTGCAATCTAGCCTTTATATTTCCCCCAACGTCTCTCATAATGAGATTCCTCTTGTGGCTGTTGAGAGAGAACATGGTAGTCATAGCCATTCCTCCATATTGGTTTACCCTGGACATTAACTTCAGGATACAGAAGCCAATTCCTCTTCACACATATGCAGACTGGGGCTTTAAATGAGAGGCTGGAGAATCTAGGTTTCTCCAGAGTTGCTCCAGAGTGATCTCTACTTTGTTTGAGTACTAGAAGACACTCTGCTAACAATATCTATGCCAACATCTGCAACAAGTTGCGTTTTTCTCGGCAGGGCAAGACTTTGATCCTAATGTACCTCTGGTGGCAGCTATTCTGGACTTCCTCTAGGCCAGATTAGGCATAGGCCTTAACCTGTACTCATTGAGGTTGCAAGTGTCGGTTATATCAGCAAAACAACGTTTAAATGGCCAAAGATCCTTTAGTTTGCGCAATTTTTGAAGGCAGTCATGAGGATTCAACCACCAAGAAGGAGAGTCTTTCCCTAGTGAGATCTATTGGTGTTGCTGGATTTCCTGTCAATTCACCTGTTTGCTTCAACAGAGCAGCATTCGGTTTGGGACATTACCTACAAAGCAGTATCTACCACAATGTCTTCAGGCAGAAGGATGTCTAAGATTCAAGCTCTTGGAGCTTCAGAAAAACATATTGCTTTCTTTCCAGAAAAAGTAGAATTGCATCCTGTAGATCAGGGATGTGCAATTAGCGGACCTCCAGTTGTTGCAGAACTACAAGTCCCATGAGGCATAGCAAGACTCTGTCAGCCACAAGCATGACACCTAGAGGCAGAGGCATGATGGGACTTGTAGTTTTGCAACAGCTGGAGGTCCGCTAATTGCATATCCCTGCTGTAGATTATTTTGTACCAAAGGTAGTGATGGCCATTCATTTAACAGACGTCTGGGCATTACCTAACTATCCAGAAGATCACACAGGAAAGTCACACAAATTGGATGTTTTTAGAACTTTAAAAAAATATCTGTCCACAAAATCCTTCCTTTCAGATCATTTAATAAGCCTTTCATTGTCACAGCTGGAAATCACCAAGGATAAGAGGCTACCGCCTGGACTCTAGCAGGCTTAGTTTGTATATATGGGAGGGGTCACAAGCCTCTGTCAGCGGTGGCTCTACCAGTACTCTACCAGAGTAATTGCAGTCTCATGGGCAGCCCATTCGAGAGCATCTATGGAATCCATCTGTAGAGAGTCATGGTCATCCCAGCATACCTTTTCAAGCATTACAGAGTGGACGAGGGGCCTTGTTATCAGTGGACTTTGGAGGAAGGACTATTCAGTCTTCTGTCCCATCCTACTAAAAAAATTGATTTGGCAAGCAGAACCCACCCTGGAAGCTAGTTATTTATCACTAGTATGCTGCCATGTTGGCGTCAGGAAAATGGAAAATTGTATCAAATAATTACTATAATTTTCCTTTCCTGATGCCAAACCATGACAGCATACAGGCCCACCCTGTATGTTTCGGTATGTGGCTTGTTACAAAGAATAGGGGAGCAGCTTACTACTCCTTTTTTATGCTATTCACTGGTCTTGGGAGAGTGGTCGAGAGGCGGAGCTCTATCACTAGTATGCTGCCAAGGTTTGGCATCAGGAAAGGAAAATTACAGGACATTTTATGATAGAATTTTCCATTTTATCTTCACACGTTGCCATGAAACCTATTTAGGCAAACCAATTTCAAAGATGAAAAACATGAAATATAGGGGCACTAGTGTTAATATTATGAATTAGTGGATATTTAGGCTACTTTGACACTGAGTCATTTTTCAGGCGCTAAAGAGCTAAAAATAGCGCCTGTAAAGCCAGGCATCCCCTGCCTCACCAGTGTAAAAAGCAGCTTTTTTGGGAATTTATTTACAAAAGAGCACCAACCCTCCGAGATAGGATAGTCAAGAATATCCCAGACCCACGGAATAAAGGAGGCCTATCGTTTTTCACCGGCAAAGGTTTTTTTCCCTGCAAACGTTGCTACGCCTGCACAAGAACGAAACACCCTAATGCAAAAAAGAAGGATTTTACCGCAACAAGCACAGGCAACAGTTACGAAATTAAAGACTTCATCTGTTGCAATACTGAGGGAGCTGTTTACATATTAGAGTGTGATTGCGGACTCCAATACGTGGGCCGCACTAAAAGACTTCTACGAATCAGAATAAAGGAACATGTAAAAAACATCCAGAGAGGCTTTGACAAGCATAGAAAGGAAACGAGTATCAATGCAGTGTGGTGCTGCAGATACTAACAAGGTAATTACGTGCCACGTCCTTGATATAGTATATAGAAAAAAGGAGGGGGGGGGGACTTGTGGACTTTTTTGGCACTGTAGACTGTATTATAATATCAAAATTTATTAAAGGAAAACAACATACATAAAAAACCGTGTACATTTAAAAACATATACATTTAAGTCAAAAGAGAGATATTGATATAGTATAGAATCGCATATGCAGCCTAAAGTAGTTAGCCTAAGGGATACCACGGAACAAAGATCAGCAATGAAGACGGATTTTGTCCAAAATTGGTGAGGTATCCGATGTAAAGGCAAGGATGCAGTGCGATATCGATGAACTTTGATGGAAGCTCTACATGTTTCGCGTTTTCATTTAACGCTTCATCTGGAGCCTGAAGTTGCAGTAACTGACAAACAGATATAAGATTTAAAAGACACAGTAAGTATATGCATATAGTTAATACTTTCTAGATAACATGTTCTATTTGTACATAAGAGAATATAAATCTGGTCAATAATTGCCGAATGTGGCCATCAAACCTGCGTCATCACCACCAGACAGTGCGCAGCAGGGGTACAGGCCAGTTATCCAAACACCCAGTGGGGACGTGTAGAATATCATATTAAACTGCCAATTGTATATAAAGGAAAGAGTACTTACTACAATTCTTTATTGGTTCAAAAAAGTATATAGGGAAACAGTCCCTATTGTCTCCCCACCAGCCAAGAAATATGCTGAGGATGGATAAAGTAGGGTTGAGCGTCATATACCCCAGGTGAGATCCTAGTTGGTAACCAAACATAAAGTTTATTGAATACCTATCAGTACAAACAAGACAAATATGCACCATAAGTAAGTTACCCTCAAAGCGGGTTATGGTATGAACTCACCTATATGAAGAAAGTGAGGGAGTACCTCGGTTAAATACCCGCACCAGCGCTTTAATTGTTTGTATATAGGTTCCCGGGTTGAACAGGACCAGGATGATGAAAAAACCCGATTGATAATCAGATAAGGGAAACCTCAATGTTGAAAGATGGTGCCATAATTGACCTGTACAGTAGGGCCATATATATAAATGAGTGCCTCAGTTAAAAAGTATAGATGCATAAATAAGGTAATGTAGCATGGCCGAACGGCATACATATAACTCACCATCCTGGAGTACAGAGAGATCAAGCCTACCAGCATCGTAGCGGTGGTGGAGAGCAGGGGACGCTGACAGAGAGCACACCGTGGTGTGCTTAAATACACGTCCCATCCGTAGTCAATATCCGGCGCCAGGCCGGCTTGACGTCATCCGGATCGGCCGCAAGAACGTAGTGCGCATGCGCCGACGTCCCGCCTCGCGCATGCGCATTGAGGCCGAGACGTGCACGGCAGCACGCGCAGCTTGTTCGGGCAAGAGAGGTGACTAGGGAGCTGTCAAGAGACTCCCAGGTCATTCCTTGCTAATCGTCACATAGATAACCAAAGTGACGATGTGCGGCCGCACTGGGTGATGGACAGGCCTAAAAAATGCGGCGCAGTGTCGAATGGTGTGAATCACTAGGGCAGGGGGGCCACAGCCGGCAAGATCGAGAAAACCTCAAAAATTAGTTACAAAAAAAATACCATAAATAATAATCAATATAGGTATCCAGCTCATAAGGTAATTCTAAAGCACTTAGAATTAAGTATTTTGAACAAGAAATAATCAGCCTAGTTAAAGTTGAAATATCTCAGAACATATTTTTTAGGAAAAAACCATGGAATACATTAAGGGACTGCATTGGATATGGGATATATTACGATAGATAGATCTAGTACTATATCATGATAGGTTGAGATAACCAGTCAGTATAGTACGTGCATTTGGAGGAAACAGGAGGAGCAAGAGCATGGGGCATGGGACAGTATTAAAGGAAGGGTTTATAAGATTGTGCCTCATTGATACCCGGGGAACGGGTCGCGTCAAGGCGTTCTATCCAGATGGTCTCTTTTTTCAAAATTTCTTTGTCCCAATTACCCCCTCGTGGGTCCCTCGGGACAACTGCCAGAACTATGAAGGAAACAGCTGTAGTGTCGAACTTATGGTAGAGATCTAAATGTCTACTCACGGAGGTGATCATTTTTCCCCCGGATGAGTAATAAATGTGGTCTTTAATTCGGGCACGGAACTGACGGATAGTCTTTCCGACGTAAAATGCATTACAGGTACATGACATTAGGTATACCACACCTTGGGTTTCACAGTCGGCGTGAAAACGCGGTACAAAGGTTTCCCCATTAGGGAGGACAAAACTGTTCCCTGGTCTCACCCATGGGCAGTATGTGCATCGTCCACACCGGAAAATGCCCACACTATCTGTATTAGAATGTGTCTTGGTACTGTAGTGGCTCGATGTAAATTTATCACGTAACGAACGTGATTTTCTGAACGTAATGGTAGGGTTTGGGCTTATATATTTTCTCAGAATAGGGTCCTCGCGAAGTAGAGGGCAATGTTTAACCAAGATTTCCCGTAATTCGCCATGCTGTTTAGAGTACCTAGTGATGTAACGAACGATATCAGAAGTTTTAGTAGTTTTCGTTTTGTAAAGAAGTGAGTTTCGTGATTGTCTCAGGGCCTTATTGTATGATTTCCTCAAGATAGATTTACTGTATCCCCTATTCTTTAGACGATCTCGAAGAAGATTAGCCTGTAGTTTAAACTCATCAGTATGTGTACAATTTCGTCTCAATCTGAGGTATTGGGCGTAAGGTATGCTTCGGATTAGAGTTTCAGGATGGGCACTTTCTGCGTGGAGCAGTGTGTTACCAGCCGTTTCTTTTCTATATAGGGTTGTTGCCAAGCACCCAGTCTGGTCTCTAAAGATCGTTAAATCCAGAAAGGTGATTTTCTCGGGATTAACGGAAAATGTAAATTTTAGATTGAAGGAATTTTTGTTTATGATCTCCATAAATGTTTGCAATGTACTAAGGGGTCCCGCCCAAATCATAAAAATGTCGTCAATATATCGCAGCCAGCATAATGCTAGGCTGGTATAGGGCGACAGATTATCATCAGAGAAGATAGTCCGTTCCCACCCCCCCAGGTACAGATTGGCGTAGGCCGGGGCACAACAGGTGCCCATGGCCACGCCCTGCACCTGGAGGAAGTGGGACTCGTTAAAGGTAAAACAGTTTTTGGTTAAGACAAATCTCAAAAGGTCTAGTATGAACTCACAAAATTCCCAGTGATGATTGTCTTCTTCATATAGGAAGGTTCTAGCTGTCCTGATGCCCTGCTCGTGAGGGATGCTGGAGTAAAGTGCTTCAACATCTATAGTCACGAGGAGGGCATCAGGAGGCACGACCATTCCTTCAATGTTCTTCAAGAGATCTAGGGTATCCCTTGTGTAAGAGGGAAGTGAAAGGACATGAGGCATGAGTACAGAGTCAATGAGACGGCTGGCATTTTCCGTGAGGGCTCCAATCCCCGATACGATAGGTCTACCTGGGGGTAAGAGGGGGTGTTTGTGTATTTTCGGGAGTACGTAGAACGTTGCTAGTCTAGGGTTAGATATGTTCAGATATTTATACGTATCTAGGCCTATTAGGCCTTTCTGGTGGGCAGAGCCAATGACCGAAAGATATTCAATCCTGAAGCCCTCAATTTGGTCAGGATCAATAGGCACATACCACTCTTTATTTTTAAGAATGTTATGTGCCATATTTTCGTAGAAGGTTTTCGTCATGAGGACAATATTTCCTCCTTTGTCTGCTGATTTAATTTCTATATCGGAATATGATTGAAGGCGTTGGATAGCTAGCAATTGGGAAGATGTTAAATTATTATCAGCAGTTTTGATGGTAAGTGATTTTAGGTCATTGACTGTGCCCATCAGAAAGGCCCAGATAGATGCATTAGTCATGAGGTCTGGAAACCGTTGAGATTTAGGTTTGAATTTTCGACATGTTGGCACTGTCGGGCCAGTCAGAGATGTAGCGATGTCGGGTGTGTCAGAGGATGGCACACCGGACTCACTTTCATCAAGTAATAAAATGAGATTACGAAGGGCTCTAAACTCCTCCATGGTGTAGTTCTTCACTTTTTCCGAAATATTTTTGTCTTGAAGGGATCTAGCCCCATCTTTATCAAACATGTATTTGTATGTAAGATTCCGAGAAAAGAGGTATAGATCTATAATGGCTTCATATTTGTCTATGTTCATAGAAGGGCAAAAGCTTAAGCCTAGGCTTAAGACTTCTATTTCGGTGTCCGAGAGTGCATATGGGGTCAGGTTGATGACAGTGCGATTATTTGCTAAGTTGTTGGAGGTGTATTCAGGGGCAATTGAAAATTTACCGCTGGATTAGTCTGTGAAATGTGTGCATCAAGAGTACTTTGTCGTGTGAACATAGAGAGTTGGGAAGGGGTAGAAAGGGAATTAGTAGTAGTTGTGGTAGTTGTGGACAAATTCTCAATAGAATTTGTTCTTGAAAGAGGGGGAGCAGAGCGATGTAAAGTCTCCATAGTGGAGGTGGCTTGTGGTAAAGTTTGGGGTGTAGATTGATTTTGAGTGCTCAAAAGTTGAATTGCATGAAGAGCAGTGGCTCCTAGGTATTTACCTTGTGCTTGGCCACCACCACTATGTGACTGAACATTAGCATGTATAGGTTTGTGCAAGGTGAGAGTGGTATCCACTATTGGCGGACGTTTTTTGTACGGTGTACGAGACCCACCACCAAGATCCCGCTTACGTGCACCCGTCGAACCTTGTTGCGTATTGTAGTTGCCTCTCCTTTGGTTGAACTCTGGAAAAGAAGAAAGTGTGGAGTCAGATTCAGTATCATCATCAGTTGTTGAGTGCACATTAGTATTATTTCTAGGCATGCGAAAGCTATTACGTGCATTCCTAGTCTGAGGTTGGGGTAGCCAACGATAGGCATATCCTTCCATAAATGCTAATCTGTCTTTGGCCAATTTGTTTTGTTTTTTGTAAATTATATCTTTTGTTATTCTGGTGACGAAATCTTTGATTTCCTGCCAGCGTTTAGTAAATTGGGGATGGGTCTGTATACTTTCATTACCAGATTGCAGTAGGAGGATATCCTGGTCTAATGCAGTTAGTTCAGACTGGTATTGGGTAATCAATAGTCTCATCAGGCTAGTGCTACAAGAGGTTAAGTTAGCTTCCCATGCAGTTTTGAACTCCATAGTGGCGTTCTGGAATGATGGATATACTTGTATCCGTAATCCAAGAGGACTAATGTTTTCCCTTACATATTTATTTAAAAATTCAATGTGCCAGTATAGATTGGATTTCTTTTTCAAAAGTCTTTTCATTTTGGCCATGTATTGATTAATACCAATTTCCTGTTCGGTATCTACATTACAATTGGTCTGAATATCGGACATATAGCCCGTCCAAGCAGTGCCTATAAAGTCCATAGTTTTAAGAAGAATGTCTAATATGTTCCGAAAAAATGAATACATGAGCTGGATAATTAGTGATACCTGATATTCGTTTAGATGGATATAGTTAGGTAGAACCACCATAGGGTCCAGGGGAGGCAATAAATTGGACCGTAAGGTTATTTTTGCCCGGGTGCTGCCACCCAATAATTTTGAGAAAGGAAACGAGTATCAATGCAGTGTGGTGCTGCAGATACTAACAAGGTAATTACGTGCCACGTCCTTGATATAGTATATAGAAAAAAGGAGGGGGGGGACTTGTGGACTTTTTTGGCACTGTAGACTGTATTATAATATCAAAATGTATTAAAGGAAAACAACATACATAAAAAACCGTGTACATTTAAAAACATATACATTTAAGTCAAAAGAGAGATATTGATATAGTATAGAATCGCATATGCAGCCTAAAGTAGTTAGCCTAAGGGATACCACGGAACAAAGATCAGCAATGAAGACGGATTTTGTCCAAAATTGGTGAGGTATCCGATGTAAAGGCAAGGATGCAGTGCGATATCGATGAACTTTGATGGAAGCTCTACATGTTTCGCGTTTTCATTTAACGCTTCATCTGGAGCCTGAAGTTGCAGTAACTGACAAACAGATATAAGATTTAAAAGACACAGTAAGTATATGCATATAGTTAATACTTTCTAGATAACATGTTCTATTTGTACATAAGAGAATATAAATCTGGTCAATAATTGCCGAATGTGGCCATCAAACCTGCGTCATCACCACCAGACAGTGCGCAGCAGGGGTACAGGCCAGTTATCCAAACACCCAGTGGGGACGTGTAGAATATCATATTAAACTGCCAATTGTATATAAAGGAAAGAGTACTTACTACAATTTTTTATTGGTTCAAAAAAGTATATAGGGAAACAGTCCCTATTGTCTCCCCACCAGCCAAGAAATATGCTGAGGATGGATAAAGTAGGGTTGAGCGTCATATACCCCAGGTGAGATCCTAGTTGGTAACCAAACATAAAGTTTATTGAATACCTATCAATACAAACAAGACAAATATGCACCATAAGTAAGTTACCCTCAAAGCGGGTTATGGTATGAACTCACCTATATGAAGAAAGTGAGGGAGTACCTCGATTAAATACCCGCACCAGCGCTTTAATTGTTTGTATATAGGTTCCCGGGTCTACACGTCCCCACTGGGTGTTTGGATAACTGGCCTGTACCCCTGCTGCGCACTGTCTGGTGGTGATGACGCAGGTTTGATGGCCACATTCGGCAATTATTGACCAGATTTATATTCTCTTATGTACAAATAGAACATGTTATCTAGAAAGTATTAACTATATGCATATACTTACTGTGTCTTTTAAATCTTATATCTGTTTGTCAGTTACTGCAACTTCAGGCTCCAGATGAAGCGTTAAATGAAAACGCGAAACATGTAGAGCTTCCATCAAAGTTCATCGATATCGCACTGCATCCTTGCCTTTACATCGGATACCTC
The DNA here is from genome assembly GCA_028564925.1 of Lithobates sylvaticus. NCBI lineage: Eukaryota > Metazoa > Chordata > Amphibia > Anura > Ranidae > Lithobates > Lithobates sylvaticus. The sequence continues at coordinate 319,036,700 of CM053029.1, read as the reverse complement.
ACCAATTTTGCACAAAATCCGTCTTCATTGCTGATCTTTGTTCCGTGGTATCCCTTAGGCTAACTACTTTAGGCTGCATATGCGAGTCTATACTATATCAATATCTCTCTTTTGACTTAAATGTATATGTTTTTAAATGTACACGGTTTTTTATGTATGTTGTTTTCCTTTAATACATTTTGATATTATAATACAGTGTACAGTGCCAAAAAAGTCCACAAGTCCCCCCCCCTCCTTTTTTCTATATACTATATCAAGGACGTGGCACGTAATTACCTTGTTAGTATCTGCAGCACCACACTGCATTGATACTCGTTTCCTTTCTCAAAATTATTGGGTGGCAGCACCCGGGCAAAAATAACCTTACGGTCCAATTTATTGCCTCCCCTGGACCCTATGGTGGTTCTACCTAACTATATCCATCTAAACGAATATCAGGTATCACTAATTATCCAGCTCATGTATTCATTTTTTCAGAACATATTAGACATTCTTCTTAAAACTATGGACTTTATAGGCACTGCTTGGACGGGCTATATGTCCGATATTCAGACCAATTGTAATGTAGATACCGAACAGGAAATTGGTATTAGTCAATACATGGCCAAAATGAAAAGACTTTTGAAAAAGAAATCCAATCTATACTGGCACATTGAATTTTTAAATAAATATGTAAGGGAAAACATTAGTCCTCTTGGATTACGGATACAAGTATATCCATCATTCCAGATCGCCACTATGGAGTTCAAAACTGCATGGGAAGCTAACTTAACCTCTTGTAGCACTAGCCTGATGAGACTATTGATTACCCAATACCAGTCTGAACTAACTGCATTAGACCAGGATATCCTCCTACTGCAATCTGGTAATGAAAGTATACAGACCCATCCCCAATTTACTAAACGCTGGCAGGAAATCAAAGATTTCGTCACCAGAATAACAAAAGATATAATTTACAAAAAACAAAACAAATTGGCCAAAGACAGATTAGCATTTATGGAAGGATATGCCTATCGTTGGCTACCCCAACCTCAGACTAGGAATGCACGTAATAGCTTTCGCATGCCTAGAAATAATACTAATGTGCACTCAACAACTGATGATGATACTGAATCTGACTCCACACTTTCTTCTTTTCCAGAGTTCAACCAAAGGAGAGGCAACTACAATACGCAACAAGGTTCGACGGGTGCACGTAAGCGGGATCTTGGTGGTGGGTCTCGTACACCGTACAAAAAACGTCCGCCAATAGTGGATACCACTCTCACCTTGCACAAACCTATACATGCTAATGTTCAGTCACATAGTGGTGGTGGCCAAGCACAAGGTAAATACCTAGGAGCCACTGCTCTTCATGCAATTCAACTTTTGAGCACTCAAAATCAATCTACACCCCAAACTTTACCACAAGCCACCTCCACTATGGAGACTTTACATCGCTCTGCTCCCCCTCTTTCAAGAACAAATTCTATTGAGAATTTGTCCACAACTACCACAACTACTACTAATTCCCTTTCTACCCCTTCCCAACTCTCTATGTTCACACGACAAAGTACTCTTGATGCACACATTTCACAGACTAATCCAGCGGTAAATTTTCAATTGCCCCTGAATACACCTCCAACAACTTAGCAAATAATCGCACTGTCATCAACCTGACCCCATATGCACTCTCGGACACCGAAATAGAAGTCTTAAGCCTAGGCTTAAGCTTTTGCCCTTCTATGAACATAGACAAATATGAAGCCATTATAGATCTATACCTCTTTTCTCGGAATCTTACATACAAATACATGTTTGATAAAGATGGGGCTAGATCCCTTCAAGACAAAAATATTTCGGAAAAAGTGAAGAACTACACCATGGAGGAGTTTAGAGCCCTTCGTAATCTCATTTTATTACTTGATGAAAGTGAGTCCGGTGTGCCATCCTCTGACACACCCGACATCGCTACATCTCTGACTGGCCCGACAGTGCCAACATGTCGAAAATTCAAACCTAAATCTCAACGGTTTCCAGACCTCATGACTAATGCATCTATCTGGGCCTTTCTGATGGGCACAGTCAATGACCTAAAATCACTTACCATCAAAACTGCTGATAATAATTTAACATCTTCCCAATTGCTAGCTATCCAACGCCTTCAATCATATTCCGATATAGAAATTAAATCAGCAGACAAAGGAGGAAATATTGTCCTCATGACGAAAACCTTCTACGAAAATATGGCACATAACATTCTTAAAAATAAAGAGTGGTATGTGCCTATTGATCCTGACCAAATTGAGGGCTTCAGGATTGAATATCTTTCGGTCATTGGCTCTGCCCACCAGAAAGGCCTAATAGACCTAGATATGTATAAATATCTGAACATATCTAACCCTAGACTAGCAACGTTCTACGTACTCCCGAAAATACACAAACACCCCCTCTTACCCCCAGGTAGACCTATCGTATCGGGGATTGGAGCCCTCACGGAAAATGCCAGCCGTCTCATTGACTCTGTACTCATGCCTCATGTCCTTTCACTTCCCTCTTACACAAGGGATACCCTAGATCTCTTGAAGAACATTGAAGGAATGGTCGTGCCTCCTGATGCCCTCCTCGTGACTATAGATGTTGAAGCACTTTACTCCAGCATCCCTCACGAGCAGGGCATCAGGACAGCTAGAACCTTCCTATATGAAGAAGACAATCATCACTGGGAATTTTGTGAGTTCATACTAGACCTTTTGAGATTTGTCTTAACCAAAAACTGTTTTACCTTTAACGAGTCCCACTTCCTCCAGGTACAGGGCGTGGCCATGGGCACCTGTTGTGCCCCGGCCTACGCCAATCTGTACCTGGGGGGGATTGAACGGACTATCTTCTCTGATGATAATCTGTCGCCCTATACCAGCCTAGCATTATGCTGGCTGCGATATATTGACGACATTTTTATGATTTGGGCGGGACCCCTTAGTACATTGCAAACATTTATGGAGATCAAAACAAAAATTCCTTCAATCTAAAATTTACATTTTCCGTTAATCCCGAGAAAATCACCTTTCTGGATTTAACGATCTTTAGAGACCAGACTGGGTGCTTGGCAACAACCCTATATAGAAAAGAAACGGCTGGTAACACACTGCTCCACGCAGAAAGTGCCCATCCTGAAACTCTAATCCGAAGCATACCTTACGCCCAATACCTCAGATTGAGACGAAATTGTACACATACTGATGAGTTTAAACTACAGGCTAATCTTCTTCGAGATCGTCTAAAGAATAGGGGATACAGTAAATCTATCTTGAGGAAATCATACAATAAGGCCCTGAGACAATCACGAAACTCACTTCTTTACAAAACGAAAACTACTAAAACTTCTGATATCGTCCGTTACATCACTAGGTACTCTAAACAGCATGGCGAATTACGGGAAATCTTGGTTAAACATTGGCCTCTACTTCGCGAGGACCCTATTCTGAGAAAATATATAAGCCCAAACCCTACCATTACGTTCAGAAAATCACGTTCGTTACGTGATAAATTTACATCGAGCCACTACAGTACCAAGACACATTCTAATACAGATAGTGTGGGCATTTTCCGGTGTGGACGATGCACATAATGCCCATGGGTGAGACCAGGGAACAGTTTTGTCCTCCCTAATGGGGAAACCTTTGTACCGCGTTTTCACGCCGACTGTGAAACCCAAGGTGTGGTATACCTAATGTCATGTACCTGTAATGCATTTTACGTCGGAAAGACTATCCGTCAGTTCCGTGCCCGAATTAAAGACCACATTTATTACTCATCCGGCGGAAAAATGATCACCTCCGTGAGTAGACATTTAGATCTCTACCATAAGTTCGACACTACAGCTGTTTCCTTCATAGTTCTGGCAGTTGTCCCGAGGGACCCACGAGGGGGTAATTGGGACAAAGAAATTTTGAAAAAAGAGACCATCTGGATAGAACGCCTTGACGCGACCCGTTCCCCGGGTATCAATGAGGCACAATCTTATAAACCCTTCCTTTAATACTGTCCCATGCCCCATGCTCTTGCTCCTCCTGTTTCCTCCAAATGCACGTACTATACTGACTGGTTATCTCAACCTATCATGATATAGTACTAGATCTATCTATCTTAATATATCCCATATCCAATGCAGTCCCTTAATGTATTCCATGGTTTTTTCCTAAAAAATATGTTCTGAGATATTTCAACTTTAACTAGGTTGATTATTTCTTGTTCAAAATACTTAATTCTAAGTGCTTTAGAATTACCTTATGAGCTGGATACCTATATTGATTATTATTTATGGTATTTTTTTTGTAACAAATTTTTGAGGTTTTCTCGATCTTGCCGGCTGTGGCCCCCCTGCCCTAGTGATTCACACCATTCGACACTGCGCCGCATTTTTTAGGCCTGTCCATCACCCAGTGCGGCCGCACATCGTCACTTTGGTTATCTATGTGACGATTAGCAAGGAATGACTTGGGAGTCTCTTGACATCTCCCTAGTCACCTCTCTTGCCCGAACAAGCTGCGCGTGCTGCCGTGCACGTCTCGGCCTCAATGCGCATGCGCGAGGCGGGACGTCGGCGCATGCGCACTACGTTCTTGCGGCCGATCCGGATGACGTCAAGCCGGCCTGGCGCCGGATATTGACTACGGATGGGACGTGTATTTAAGCACACCACGGTGTGCTCTCTGTCAGCGTCCCCTGCTCTCCACCACCGCTACGATGCTGGTAGGCTTGATCTCTCTGTACTCCAGGATGGTGAGTTATATGTATGCCGTTCGGCCATGCTACATTACCTTATTTATGCATCTATACTTTTTAACTGAGGCACTCATTTATATATATGGCCCTACTATACAGGTCAATTATGGCACCATCTTTCAACATTGAGGTTTCCCTTATCTGATTATCAATCGGGTTTTTTCATCATCCTGGTCCCGTTCAACCCGGGAACCTATATACAAACAATTAAAGCGCTGGTGCGGGTATTTAATCGAGGTACTCCCTCACTTTCTTCATATAGGTGAGTTCATACCATAACCCGCTTTGAGGGTAACTTACTTATGGTGCATATTTGTCTTGTTTGTATTGATAGGTATTCAATAAACTTTATGTTTGGTTACCAACTAGGATCTCACCTGGGGTATATGACGCTCAACCCTACTTTATCCATCCTCAGCATATTTCTTGGCTGGTGGGGAGACAATAGGGACTGTTTCCCTATATACTTTTTTGAACCAATAAAGAATTGTAGTAAGTACTCTTTCCTTTATATACAATTGGCAGTTTAATATGATATTCTACACGTCCCCACTGGGTGTTTGGATAACTGGCCTGTACCCCTGCTGCGCACTGTCTGGTGGTGATGACGCAGGTTTGATGGCCACATTCGGCAATTATTGACCAGATTTATATTCTCTTATGTACAAATAGAACATGTTATCTAGAAAGTATTAACTATATGCATATACTTACTGTGTCTTTTAAATCTTATATCTGTTTGTCAGTTACTGCAACTTCAGGCTCCAGATGAAGCGTTAAATGAAAACGCGAAACATGTAGAGCTTCCATCAAAGTTCATCGATATCGCACTGCATCCTTGCCTTTACATCGGATACCTCACCAATTTTGGACAAAATCCGTCTTCATTGCTGATCTTTGTTCCGTGGTATCCCTTAAGGCCCGTACACACGTTCGGACTTTTTGACAACCAACATGCAAATTAGCTGGTTTGGACCAACATCCGACCGTGTGTACGCTCCATCGGACCAACTTTTTCCAGGTTGCATCGGACTTTTGTTGGCTGTGCGAACGGACCAACTTTCTGCCAACAAAAGTCCGAAGGACCAAAGTCCGACCGTGTGTACACAAAACCAACTGACTTTTGTCCAAAGTGCAAACACGCATGCTCGGGAGGAAGGACCAGCATGAAGAGGTCGGTCTTGTAAACCTAGCGTTCGTTAACTAGATAGCACATTCGTGATGTGTGAAATTCCGAATTTGCTAAATGCAGTGCACATTCTTTGTATTTTTAATGTTTTTAGATTGCATCGTATTTGTTGGTGATACCTACAAAGAACGAACATACATATTTTACATTGGATTTGTGTTCTAATGATTATCAATAACAAACGTTAAACATATTTTGAACATATTATTTATTGTTAATTCACAACATAAAAAAAATTAAGTAAATTAATATAGACATATTTTCTGTCCACCAAATTTGAAATAAAAAATTAAAAATATAAACAGAAAATAGTACACCCAAAACCAACAAACAAATATAGCCTATTAAATTATACTTTAAACCACAAAAAAATATGCAAAATTAGTAGCCCCTAAACTCCCCAGACCACTGGCCTTGTTGGGCATCCTGCGGCTGATTTTGCCACTGACCACCATGCTGCTGAGGTGGCTGTGCTTGCTGAGGTGGGTAGGGTTGCTGAGGTGGGTAGGGTTGCTGAGGTGGGTAGGGTTGCTGAGGTGGGTAGGGTTGCTGAGGTGGGTAGGGTTGCTGAGGTGGGTAGGGTTGCTGTGGAGGAGGTAAAGTTGGGTGTTCCAAATCGCAGACGTGCGAGTTTGAGGTGAGCTCTCGTTTCCTGGCCTTGCTGAATAGCTGTATGATGATCCCTTCACATAGCTCCCTTTGGTCTGGGTCGATTTCTCTCAGCTTATTGGCTGTAAAACAGCCAAACCCTTCAGCACTATCGGGTGCTGTCGTTATGACTGATGTAGCCCTAGCCAGGAAGTCAGCTGTGGCCTCATCCAGGTGTTGGCTCTTCCTGGCTCTTTTCTTGGGAGGGCGCAGGAGAGGGATTCTGCACACTGTGCTTGGTTGGCTGCTGGGCCCAGCCTCGTCTTGGCTCAGAAGTTCCTCCTTTGTGAAAAAACAACATGATTTTAATTTGTGGTCATCAATCACAAACCTTTCATATCTTTACTTTTCTAATTTTGAATGTGTCCAATTATTAAAGACTATCAATTTGACTCCATCATTTCTCATTCTTGTTGCAAAACTTTATGGCCACTACTTGTCCATTGATATGTAACTTTTTTTGGAAACACAACTAATTATTAGGCATACTAGCATCTAATTAGCAACATATCTAAGATATATAGATAGATAGATAGATAGATAGATAGATAGATAGATAGATAGATAGAGATAGATAGATAGATAGATAGATAGATAGATAGATAGATAGATAGAGAGAGAGAGAGAGAGAGAGAGAGAGAGAGAGAGAGAGATGGCAAGATTTTAAACAATGCTATACCTGGGTCAAGCTGAGCTCCTCCTCTTCTTCATCCTGTGTAAGCTCCTGCTCAGTATCGCTGACGTCAGCTGATGCTGATGGTAACGTTGACAGGGATTTTCTTGGGACCGTTTGGTCTTTTAAAAAAGCAAGGCTGTTGAAGTACCATAACTTTGGAACATACACCTCTTCAGTTCCTGCTCCAGAACGCTTGGATTCCTCAATTCTCTTGAGTTCCCTTTTGTGGACACTTCTGAGGGCACCAATTTTGTTTTTGACCATAGTGTCGGTTGCTCGGGGGTATACGGTTTTCGCCAACTCCACAAGTTGTAGCCATGCTGCCATCCTTTTATTTTTGTCAGAGTAGTCTTTATTTTTTACTTGCCAGAGACAGGTGAGCTCCCTATACTTCTCAATAAATTGAGCAATAAATTCTGGTGAATTCAATTTTGATTTCATCGTTTGGATTGCTGCAAAACAGTAAAAAACAAACCATAATGGGTGGCGTATAGTTCAGAAGCTGCTCACAATATGGGCATTTATTTAAGCCAGGGGTGCCCAACCTTTTAAAGAGCGAGGACCATCGAAGCAACTTGGTAACTGGTCATGGGCCAAAATAATTGTAATGGACAGATGACAGGTTTGGATCTACCCCACATATGGCGAATGGATATGGACACAGCCCATGCTACTCTATGGGCCCTCCAATTCAATCTGTCAGGAGGGGACGTTTCCCCTTATTTTTTTGGCGTATCTGATTGAAGGTAAGCAGGGGTAAAGGGACATAGAGGGTGCATGGAGGGTCCGATTGGGTCCTAAGGCTGCTTTCACTATGATGTGCCACGTGCACCTGTGACTTACCTGCAGATTATCTGTACTTTATAGTGCAGCAAAGCCACATGTAATTACTAGACTTGTTCCAAAAAAAAAAAAAAAAAGTTTGTGTACATTGTTATCTTCAAAATAGCTAATTTCGGTAGGTTGTATTCGTTAATGAAAGTTACTACGTTTTTAAAAAACTAGTTAGTAATAGTATACAATATTCGTTAGACAGAATCTCAAATCCTATCGAATTCATTTGTTATAAACGATAGAATTTATTTCGTATATTTGGAAATGCCTTCATTTTAGTTAGACATTCTGATGCATTCGTTTGTCGGAAAGCTGCCAAATTCGTCCGAACTTCCATTCGTTCCGAAACGAATTGTACAAGCCTAGTATTAACCAAACTCTATACAGCTCAGTGCAGGTAACCTGCAGGTGTGTGTTTCAAGGTGGGTGTTTGCGCATGTTTACTATATTTAACAACAGTCCGAGTACTAAATTACATCTTCAAAGCAAAAAAACAATCATTTGAAAGTACCATCGGTAAAGAGAAATTAATAAAATGTACCTTTCGTCCGTGTCTACCTTCGTACTGCGTCGGCTTGCGTCGTTTAGCGTCGGCTTGCGTTCGTCTCCCGCCAGAACGGTACATTGCACCACACGTTCGTGCTTTATACACGGCGTATGCGTGACCCTCCGCCCTCCAAGCGTCATGACGTCAAGCCTTGACCATACACATTCAGCAAAGCATCGTTATTACTAATTAACATTAGTGTCCCATCGACGTTAATTTTTTGCTTTCTTCATGTCCCGAATATATTCATTCATAAATATTTAGCTTCTTTCATTTACATGCAAAGACTTCGTAAAAAGAGAAAAGACTCCGTAAAAAGAGAATTTCAATGCGTCAACATTTATATCGTGTATGTAGTGTATTCCTTCGTATCTTCCGTTCGTACATTTCTATAGGCCGCGCGTTAAGCATGGATATACCATTACGCGTGCGCGAACCACCGCTTGCGTCGCCTGCCCCCGACGTTCCTTTTCTCGGCTATTCCCCGCCCCTTATCCCCTCGTTGCGTAGTCGGAGAAAATATGGCGGAAGAACAACATGCGAGGAGGAGGTTTAAGGCCACAAACATGGCCTTTGAGGAAATGGTGGAGATGGTGCAGATTCTGGTCAAGGACGACTATGATGGCAAGCATGGGCCATACCTGCACCCCAACATGGTGAAGGACAGAATCCTCACCAAAGTAGTGAGAAGGCTGGAGGAGAAGTTCGGGGTCCATCGGTCCAAAGACCAGCTTCGCAAACGATGGTCGGACATCAAGACCAGGGAGCCGGACCAGTATCTGAAAATTAAAAAGGCGCTGAAAAATAGTAAGTACCTGGCGTACATAAGTCTATTGCCGTTCGTATGTGTGTGTCATCGTTCGTACGGTGGCTGTTTTGTAAATGCGTGGCTGTTTTAGAAAATGCGATGTTTTGATATTTAATACGTGATTGTTGATGAATATGTGCACTGACAGTATATTTTTGATTTAATTCCATGTTATTTTTTTCAGCTTTGCATTTTTTGTGTATATTTAGTAATGTTATTTCGGGATGTTACGAATGTCAAATGTTGAGAGTTGAGAATGGACGTATTTACGAAAAGAAACATTCGTAAATACGTCCATTCTGAACTCTCAACAGTTGATAATTCAGAACATCCAGAACCAACGATACTTGGAAACTGTCGTTATTTGTGAATGTTCCGAATGTCAAATGTTGAGAGTTGAGAATGGACGTATTTACGAAAAGAAACATTCGTAAATACGTCCATTCTGAACTCTCAACAGTTGATAATTCAGAACATCCAGAACCAACGATACTTGGAAACTGTCGTTATTTGTGAATGTTCCGAATGTCAAATGTTGAGAGTTGAGAATGGACGTATTTACGAAAAGAAACATTCGTAAATACGTCCATTCTGAACTCTCAACAGTTGATAATTCAGAACATCCAGAACCAACGATACTTGGAAACTGTCGTTATTTGTGAATGTTCCGAATGTCAAATGTTGAGAGTTGAGAATGGACGTATTTACGAAAAGAAACATTCGTAAATACGTCCATTCTGAACTCTCAACAGTTGATAATTCAGAACATCCAGAACCAACGATACTTGGAAACTGTCGTTATTTGTGAATGTTCCGAATGTCAACTGTTGAGAGTTCAGAATGGACGTATTTACGAATGTTTCTTTTCGTAAATACGTCCATTCTCAACTCTCAACATTTGACATTCGGAACATTCACAAATAACGACAGTTTCCAAGTATCGTTGGTTCTGGATGTTCTGAATTATCAACTGTTGAGAGTTCAGAATGTACGTATTTACGAATGTTTCTTTTCGTAAATACGTCCATTCTCAACTCTCAACATTTGACATTCGGAACATTCACAAATAACGACAGTTTCCAAGTATCGTTGGTTCTGGATGTTCTGAATTATCAACTGTTGAGAGTTCAGAATGTACGTATTTACGAATGTTTCTTTTCGTAAATACGTCCATTCTCAACTCTCAACATTTCATAATTCAGAACCAACGATACTTGTAAACTGTCGTTATTTCTGGATGTTCCGAATGTCAAATGTTGAGAGTTCAGAATGGGAATGTTTCTTTTCGTAAATACGTCCATTCTTCAGAATGGTCAAAATATAGTAAATTGGAATGTAAGGAGAGGGCATTCAACAGCTTTTTACACAGCTGGATTCAGGAGCACTAGTGTGCGACATCAGAGAATTTTGGTCAAGAAAGGTTAATTCTTTATGTTTTATTAAAAGGGAAATTTCATCATGTCTTGAACTTTGATCTCTTGATATAAACAGACAATTGTACACCACCGCAAAGCAATGTTTACCGTCTGTGCGCTAAAAGTATACCTTTTGTTTGATTCTCATAGGGGAGCAAAGACTCAGGCACCCAAATCGCAGGGACGCCCCAGCTCAGCCAGACCCCCACCCTCACCGGGGCCACCACCCTCACCGGGCCAAACATCGGCGCCAGGACCCCCACCCTCGCCAGGACCCCCACCCTCGCCAGGACACCCATCCTCGCCAGGACCCCCACCCTCGCCAGGACACCCATCCTCGCCAGGACCCCCATCCTCGCCAGGACCCCCATCCTCGCCAGGACACCCATCCTCGCCAGGACCCCCACCCTCGCCAGGACACCCATCCTCGCCAGGACCCCCACCCTCGCCAGGACACCCATCCTCGCCAGGACACCCATCCTCGCCAGGACCCCCACCCTCACCGGCCTGTTTGGGGAATTTCTCCCAGCGATGTGGAGGATGTTGTGGAAGAGGAGGTGGAGGAAGTGACAGAGATGTCACCAGGTGAGTGTCTGACACCACTGTTTCACCACTGTTGCACATAATCTATGTCTGGCCACACCTTTATTAATACATTATTTTTTCTTACTTTTTTTAGATGATGTGCTGGTTTTGGAGCAACCGTTCACTCAGGACAGTGCGCAGAGGCTCATCGGGCAAATAATGGGGTGGAACGGGGAAATAGATGCCATGCGCAATCGACTGAACATCATGCAGCAGCAAATGAAAGATATGATTGATATTTTGGCCAGAATAAATTAAATTAAAAAAATTAAAGTTTTCAATCATATCTAGTTCCTCATTTGCTGCTGCATGATGTTGACTCGATTGCGCATCATCATCCTTGCAAAGTTGATTTGTTTTTATTGTTTTTTTATTTTTAAAAAACTTGATTATAAAAAACAAAAATAATATTTTTGATGTTAAAAAAAAAATAATCAAAAAAAACAAAAAAATATATTTTTCATGGTAAAAAAAATAATCAAAAAATAACAAAAAAAAATTTTTTTCATGTTAAAAAAAAAATAATCAAAAAATACCAAAAATATATATTTTTCATGTTGAAAAAAAATAATCAAAAAATACCAAAAATATATATTTTTCATGTTAAAAAAAAATAATCAAAAATTACCAAAAATATATATTTTTCATGTTGAAAAAAAATAATCAAAAAATACCAAAAAAATATATTTTTCATGTTAAAAAAAAAAAAATCAAAAAATACCAAAAATATATATTTTTCATGTTGAAAAAAAATAATCAAAAAATACCAAAAAAATATATTTTTTTTCATGTTAAAAAAAAAATAATCAAAAAATACCAAAAATATATATTTTTCATGTTAAAAAAAAATAATCAAAAAAAACCAAAAATATATATTTTTCATGTTAAAAAAAATTAATCAAAAATGACCAAAAATATATATATTTTTCATGTTGAAAAAAAATAATCAAAAAATAACCAAAAAAAAAGAAAAAAAAAAGGCACATGTGAATGTGCACAGAATAAAAAAAGTTGAAACAAAACCAATGTGTGCCTTCTTATTTCAATGCTCAATATCAGTATATTTGTTACGTGGTTGTAGTTGCATTGACCATGTACTCAAAAATGTGTGTAGGTGAAATACAGCACAATCTACAAGTTAGCTGGAATTGAGATGGATACCTCATGTTGCACATCAGGTTGGTTCAAACTAGTGGCAAAAAGGACAAAGATCATGGCTAGTTGCAAACATATAAGAAACAGACAACAGTCATTCAAATTAAAGAATATTTTATTTTTTTATTACAATTGTAACTAATTCTCCAAAACATTTTGCTGCCAAGGCACTGCCCCTCGACCAATAAAATAGTCTGTGTATTGTTGGCGGACAACACGCCCATTCTGGACGCCAAAACCAGCAGGTGCACTTTCAAGTGCTGGCATCAAGGACTCTTCAGCTGGTTCACCCGTTGCCCCTAAGCCAATGTAGGTGGAAGCATTCCTCCGTAGAAAGTTGTGCAGGATGCAGCAGCATAATACCACATGATTTAATTTATATTCAGCCAAATTTATGGCTGTTAAAAAGATCCGGAATCGGCTGGACATGATGCCAAAGGCATTTTCGACTACCCTTCGGGCACGAGAGAGCCTGTAATTAAAAATCCGTTGCTCTGGGGTCAGATTCCGCATTGGGAAGGGCTTTAGAATATGTGGCCCCAAAGAAAAAGCATCATCTGCGACAAAAACAAAATTGAGGCCCTCCACATTGTCCTCAGCACGTGGCAAATTTAAAGTTCCTCTCTGCAGCCGGTCATAAAATTCTGTGTTCATCATAACTCCTCCATCTGAGTGACGACCATTAATACCAACGTCGACATATAAAAACTCATATTTGGCTGACACCACAGCAAGGAGGACAATGCTAGAAAAACCTTTATAATTAAAAAAATAGGATCCAGAATTTGGTGGTGGCACTATCCTCACATGTTTGCCATCTATGGCACCTCCGCAGTTGGGGAAATCCCATAAATGGGCAAACTGCGCAGCAACATCCTGCCATTCCTGGCTGTTTTTCGGAAACTGTGGAGTCAAACAAATAAAGCAAAAATTAATACCGGAGTACATTAAATTGCAAACATATTTGACACAAACATTGTGGGCCAAAATAATATTCTAACATGTAAAAGTGCATTTCAAGAACAAAATAAAAAGGTACAATTATATGGTCCCTCACCCCCTCTGGTGGCACATTAAAAAAAGCTTAGGAAGGGGGAGTTGAATGAGTATCTGTTTTGGACAAGTAAACCTCAACACTTCCAGGAGAACTAAAGGCATTAAAATTTAAGTTTAATTTGGGTAAGCCATCCATCTTGACAAGATTATCAGGCCAGTGGACAGCAGTGGCGGTGCGTGCATAGAGGGCGCAGGAGCGCCGCCCCCCCTCTCCTGCACCGCTCTATCACCAATAGATAGATTAATGCATTGCATGAATCTAGCTATTGTCACCGCTGCCGCCCCCCTATTCAGGTGTCCGGCCCCTTGTCGGGCGCCGGGCATGTGAATTACAGCGGGGGGGGGGGTGTTTCTGGAAGCGCCCTTTTAGAGCTGTAAAGCTCAAATAGGGGACCTTATTAGAGCGGTGTGCTCTAATAGGCTTCCAGAAGTGTAAACAGCGGGCGCAATGCTTTGCGTTCGCTGCTTACACAGTATTGTGTTAGCGAAGCGAATACATCGCTTCCCTAACACAGACCCGCCTCTCAGCCAATCAGGTTGCCAGTCTGTGTTACCGGTCCCCTGATTGGCTGAAGTCACAGGCGCTGTGAAGACAGGAGCACGGGAGAAGATGAGGAGACACCGCTCGCCACCTGACAAGGTAAGTGCCATTGGCAGCATTTAATGGGCACAGTGACAGCGTTAGATGGGCATAGTGGCAGTGTTAGATGGGCACAGTGGCAGCGTTTGATGGCACAGTGAGGCTGTTTGTTTTGCGCCCCCCCCAAAAAATTGGAGCACCAGCTGCCACTGGTGGACAGGTAAGAAGTGGAATAAAACAAAAATATGAATGCACATTGACAAAATCTATACACATTTTGACATACATCGTACTAAATAATAAAAAGGATAATTAATTATGAGTATTTGTTAAGATGAACTTAAAAAGCAAGGAAGTTGGCACAGCACAGGGATGTTGGGAGCTATTCATAATGAGAAAAAAAACATGATGAAAGTCTAATTTGTCGATTTTAAAGCTAATCAGGCAGGCCATTACACTACATTTAGGCCACAATCTTAAGTCAAAAAATAAGGTACACAGTATATGTGTTTTGCCAAATCTGCAGATGGAGTAGTTGTGTTGGTTGACTCTGCATTTTCTAATATTTTATTACATTTTCTTTCAATTTTTTTGGAGGTTGGGGGGGTGTGGGGGGAGGGGGGGAGTGTTTCAAACTAAATAAGAGACTCTTTTTAAGGGCAGGAATAATATTGGGACACATTTTAGGCGGTGTTTAGGGTAACGAAGGAAGCATAATAAATACAGTGTTAAGTACTAGACTACGTGTGGATGGGCCCAGTGTAGCATGCTGTGGAGGTTAGGGGAGGAAAATATGCATGTAGGCCACGAAAAAGGTTAAGGCATGCATGAGGACAAAGAGGACATTCAATCACACCATATTCCTAAAATGTGGAGGATGGAATGGCCAAAAACTATAAAATGCATTACTAAACATGACAGTGATATTAAAGCAAAAATACTTACACGAATATAGTCCTTCTGCAATACTTGAATGATAGCACAACATGTGTCAGGGATAATGACTCCCAGAGCCTGGGGAGAGATACCTGTTGTGAATTTTATATCCTGGAGACTCCTCCCTGTTGCCAAATACCGCAAAGTGGCTATGAGCCTTTGCTCTGCTGGTATTGCAGCCCGCATGCATGTGTCCTGCTTCGAAATATAGGGGGACAGCAAGGACAATAACTGCTGAAAGCAGGAGTCCGTCATTCTCAGATAATTGCGGAAATCATCCGGATTGTTCTCCTGTAGCTCACGCAGTAATGGCATATGGCTGAATTGGTCACGATTAAGTAGCCAAGTTTTGGTCCAAACACTTCTTATCCCAGTATTGCGCCTATTTCTCGACTGGGCTCGAGTCACAGCAATGACTCCAAGCCCATAAACAGCACGCTCTCTCCTAGGATCGCGCAACATGGCTGGCCAAAACGGTCGGAAAGTAACACGGACCGAAAATCGCGAATCACCACTGACCAAACGTCTGCTAGCTCGAAGTTAGCAGACGGAGCCCGAAGGGTGACGCGAGAGAATTGAACGTCCTCTTTTGAAGCGTCGTCAGTACGTTGAAACGTCATTACGTTCGTGTTGGTTGTCTCAAAAGTCCGACCGTGTGTATGCAGTACCAACTTGAGGGCCAACGCCCTTTGGACAAAAGTCCAAGGGAAAGTTGGTCCACGGTCCGACCGTGTGTATGGGGCTTTAGGCTAACTACTTTAGGCTGCATATGCGATTCTATACTATATCAATATCTCTCTTTTGACTTAAATGTATATGTTTTTAAATGTACACGGTTTTTTATGTATGTTGTTTTCCTTTAATAAATTTTGATATTATAATACAGTCTACAGTGCCAAAAAAGTCCACAAGTCCCCCCCCCCTCCTTTTTTTTTTTGACAAGCATAGCGTGTCCAGGCACTTTGCCACACACCACAATAAAGACCCATCACACATGAAATTCTGGGGGATAGAAGCCTATAAGAGACACTGGCGAGGTGGACACAAAGTTAGAACCATCAGCCAGTTAGAATCAAAATGGATACACACGCTAGAGACCTTCGTACCCCAGGGATTAAACATCGATTTCGACTTAAATTGTTTTATCAGCAACTTTTAAACCAATCTTTACTCGCAGTCACCCCTATACTCTCAACTATGCTCTCTCCAAATCCCCTTTTCGACACAACTGTTTTCTGTTCACCTAATCTGTTCGGAACATAACCATTGTTGTGTATTTTTCTAGACACAGATATGTTTTTAATTTTCTGTATGTATATATATATATATATATATATATATATATATATATATATATATATATACGCATGCCCCAATATGAGCAAACTACGTCACATATAAAATCTATATATTTTATATTTTTTATATTTTTAATATTTTAACTCTATTAAAGATGCCATAAAATTACTAAAATTACTATATTTATATCCTAAAGGTTTTACTCATTACAATATGCTCACAATTTTATCCCATATATTCTAATCCCCTTGTTTTATCCTTGTATTTATTGCAAATAAATGATGCCGCCTAATCAGATACAATCATGATATATAATGTACGCCGCTAATCCGGATATAGCTGCCATTATAGGAATACATTCCCCTCCAGGAAAATGACCGAACTGTTGTTTCCGGCGACCAGGGAGAAACCCTGGCCGCCGAACGGATGTTTACATCTGAAACTTCCATTAAAATGGCCACCGGGCTGTTTCCGGCGACCAGATATACGAAAAATGGCCGCCGGAGCACTTCCGGCGGAAACCACTACAACAAAATGGCCGCCGGCAATGTTAATCAATAGTAAATAAAAGGACACTTCTGATATCTAGCAATCACCCCTGATGAAGTCACGTGACCGTGATGAACACGCGTCGGGACACACACTAGATACCGGAAGTGAGGTACGAGCTCGATGCTCGTTTATTCTATGCTACATTTACCTGAAAAAATGTGAGTTTACTGTACTTTATGCCTTTTTGGAATAAAAAACATTCATTTAAACATACTACACTATCGAGACCCTCCTCTTCTTATCCATCCTGTGAGGCACATACACCTGAATTAGAAAGAATACCCCAGTAAGGAGACGTTTAGTATCTGGATTTAAAGGGAGCCGCCCGCCAGAGGACACAGAAGCCCCCCCTGGGAACCAACATATACATATACACGCTGTTACCTTACAGCGGTAAGGTAAGGGTACACCCATTATTACATCTCACGGAGGATTGGAAATCACCCGCAGCTATTGGCCACAATATCCACCAGCACCAATATCGTTATACCCTAACCAGGATTCACCATCAGTGTCATAGAAAACTGCACTCTGCCCTAATAAAGAAAGGGTTCACCTTCACGGACTGTTCCTGCACTTTTGTATTATTTACCCATTATTTATTTCACATAATTTTGTCATGCTGACACTGAAATAAGAAGAATTCCTTGCGGTCTTATACACTTATATCCACTCAATTGATTTTAAATGTACTTATGCTATTTTAATTTTTTTACTATTTTTATGCGTCATATTTGAATCATTTTTTTATATAATTTTACTCATACCACAGCACCTTATGCATGTTTATCACGGATTCACCTAATTTCAATGTGATGCTTCATGCGATTCTATTCGATTCTATGCAATTTTAAGATATGTCATTTTTATGCGATTTTATGTGATTGATGCACAAAATCTATACCACCTTTCTATTTTATGCACAAATTAGCACCTATTTACCTTCGTGCAATATTTATCTATATACTTTTACCTAGTCTCTGTAGTTTATTATACAGCGCAGCACTACCATTTACTATACTCCAATTAATATAATAAAACCCAATAAGGTGAATATGGCCAAATTAATATATGAGTCCGTGCCAGAGATTGATAATAAAAATAGTCTCTATAAGGATAATTGATTTAAGATGTTCTAGGTGACATTCTTTTAATAGTGATTCCTAGGAGACGAGAAATGCTGAACAGATGCAATCCTATGATGTGCTCCCAGAACTCTCACCTCAATGATTCATTAGATACTGCACGTATATCCACACTTTTCCTGGATTTGGTTGTCTCCTCCACTGCTGCTCTATCCTTTATGCACGCCTCCTCGCGGTGAAATGTGCTCCTAGACTGCCCGGACCTGGTGGTCTATAACGCTGCTAAAGCTCACCGAAAAAAGAGGGGGATGGAGAGCAGAAGGACTACCATAGTGTAGTAATTTGAATCAAGTTGAGAATTT
Source organism: Lithobates sylvaticus (assembly GCA_028564925.1). Taxonomy (NCBI): domain Eukaryota; kingdom Metazoa; phylum Chordata; class Amphibia; order Anura; family Ranidae; genus Lithobates; species Lithobates sylvaticus. The sequence continues at coordinate 319,018,206 of CM053029.1, read as the reverse complement.
TATTAATAAAAAGATTGCGCCTTACACAGTAAAAAATTAAACAAGCATAGAATCAAAATGGCGATCAAACGCCAGTCTCACTGCACTTCCGGTATTGCGCATTGGATTCCGACTTCTTAACCACTCCCTACACGTTACGTCACACGTGACTTCTTCAGGGGAACCTGATTGGTCGTGGTGGGGATGTTTATGTATGCTTCAAACCGGAAATAAATCGGCGGCCATTTTGTTAAAGATGTAAACAGTGGCGGCCATTTTTGAATGGTACCGCGTGTCAAACACCGGCGGCCATTTTCAGAGAGATTATATCAAACTCCCGGGCTTATAGACCAGAAGCGGATGAGTGGCCATTTTGTTGTAGAAATAAACAAGCAGCCGCGGCCGTTTTAGATAATTCCGCATACTTGTCTCGAGTGGCTACTTTATAATACCCTCCCGGGCTATGGAAATGATAGAGCTATTGCTAATTTATATATTCCTCAAATGGTGATGGTGAAATTAGATAATAATTAAATGGGCATATAATGGAAAACAGGATATGAGAGGGCTCATGTCCAAATTAGATAACTTCAACTTGTCCACATATCAACTGAAAAAAGTTGATTAGATATCATGTTAACATACAAAACAATAAAAGCGCACAGACTAAGCGCCATTTTCTAGTGGCCTAGGTTAAGATATAGTCAGCCGCCATTTTTCATTGGTTTGCTCGGTTTGGAATCTGTCTCCGCACAGAGACATACAGTGGTGTGAAAAAGTGTTTGCCCCCTTCCTCATTTCCTGTTCCTTTGCATGTTTGTCACACTTAAGTGTTTCGGAACATCAAACCAATTTAAACAATAGTCAAGGACAACACAAGTAAACACAAAATGCAATTTGTAAATGAAGGTGTTTATTATTTAAGGTGAAAAAAAATCCAAACCATCATGGCCCTGTGTGAAAAAGTGATTGCCCCCTAAACCTAATAACTGGTTGGGCCACCCTTAGCAGCAACAACTGCAACCAAGCGTTTGCGATAACGTGCAATGAGGCTTTTACAGCGTCCTGGAGGAATTTTGGCCCACTCATCTTTGCAGAATTGTCCTAATTCAGTTACATTAGAGGGTTTTCGAGCATGAACGGCCTTTTTAAGGTCATACCACAACATCTCAATAGGATTCAGGTCAGGACTTTGGCTAGGCCACTCCAAAGTCTTCATTTTGTTTTTCTTCAGTCATTCGGTGGTGGACTTGCTGGTGTGTTTAGGATCATTGTCCTGCTGCAGAACCCAAGTTCGTTTCAGCTTGAGTACACGAACAGATGGTCGGACATTCTCCTTCAGGATCTCTTGGTAGACAGCAGAATTCATAGTTCCTTTTATCACGGCAAGTCTTCCAGGTCCTGAAGCAGCAAAACAGCCCCAGACCATCACACTACCACCACCATATTTTACTGTTGGTATAATGTTCTTTTTCTGAAATGCAGTGTTCCTTCTACGCCAGATATACTTGGACACACACCTTCCAAAGAGTTCCACTTTTGTCTCATCGGTCCACAGAATGTTGTCCCAAAAGTCTTGGGGATCATCAAGATGTGTTGTGGAGAAATTGAGACGAGCTTTGATGTTCTTTTTGCTCAGCAGTGGTTTTCTCCTTGGAACTCTGCCATGCAGGCCATTTTTGCCCAGTCTTTTCCTGATGGTGGAGGCATGAACGCTGACCTTAACTGAGGCAAGTGAGGCCTGCAGTTCCTTGGACGTTGTTGTGGGGTCTTTTGTGACCTCTTGGATGAGTCTTCGCTGCGCTCTTGGGGTAATTTTGGGCGGCCGGCCACTCCTGGGAAGGTTCACCACTGTTCCATGTCTTTGCCATTTGTGGATAATGGCTCTCACTGTGGTTCGCTGGATTCCCAAAGCTTTGGAAATGGCTTTATAACCCTTTCCAGACTGATAGATCTCAATTACTTTCTTTCTCAATTGTTCCTGAATTTCTTTGGGTCTCGGCATGATGTGTAGCTTTTAAGGATCTTCTGGTGGACCTTACTGTGTCAAGCAGCTCCTATTTAAGTGATGCCTTGATTGTGAACAGGTGTGGCAATAATCAGGCCTGGGTGTGGCTAGAGAAATTGAACTCAGGTGTGGACAACCACAGTTATAGTATGTTTTAACAAGGGGGGCAATCACTTTTTCACACAGGGCCATGATGGTTTGGATTTTTTTTCACCTTTAATAATAAACACCTTCATTTACAAATTGCATTTTGTGTTTACTTGTGTTGTCCTTGACTATTGTTTAAATTGGTTTGATGTTCCGAAACACTTAAGTGTGACAAACATGCAAAGGAACAGGAAATGAGGAAGGGGGCAAACACTTTTTCACACCACTGTACCTTGCTGACAGTTTCAACCACACTACTGATTAGAGTTGATAGACTCTGGTCTTCAGACCGGAACTGCCTTAAATTCAAAACCAGTACCTCAATCTGATTTATTTGTGTTCGAAAAAAAATATATATTTTTTTAGGTAGTTTTGACTGTGACACCTGTTATTTTTTTTCAGTAGTAAAAGACATAAATTAACCAGTGGAAGTAGCAGCCAAATAATTTTTACATTACACTTGGCTTAAATACAAAGGCAGTACCTCAATCTGATTCATTTGTGATTGGAAAAATTGCTTTTCTAAGTAGTTTTGACTGTTACACCTGTTATTTTTATTCAGTGATAAAAAACATAAATTGACCAGTGGAAGTAGTAGCCAAAACAGATTTAAAAGCTATAGGAAAGTTTAAAAAAGCCCTCAACGTTGTAATAATTGATCAGTAGCAAAACTGTTTTATAGTATAGTTTGTGAGTTTTTTTTCTCAATACCAAACTTGCAATGTCCTAAAAGTTTAATAAAAAGTCAACCAAAGTGCACAAAACACTTCAAAACCACAATCCCACAGTCCTGTATATCTAATTATCTCCAAAACATTCAATATATATAATACATGTACGTTTGGAGAAGCTGGCTAGCATCAGAAAACTATGCAAGCACTTTAATAGGCAGCAAAAAAAAAAAGAAAGCCAGGTTTTATTTTGCAATAAAAATTAGTCTGTAAAATTTGAGAGACAATACTGAAAAATATAGCATAGGAGCGGAACAGTATATACGCAGCTTGGTAAGGCTGCAATAAAAGAGGGAGAGATGAGTCAGGGATTATCTTGAAAACAAAAATGATTGTGTATTTACTAAGAGATAATAGCCACACATGGGGGTTTATTTACTAAAGGCAAATCCACTTTGTACTACAGGGCATTGCAAGTGCACTTGGAAGCAGTCGCTGTAGATTTGAGGTGGGCGAAAATAAACAGCATTTTTTCTTGCACATGATTGGATGATAAAAATCAGCAGAGCTTCCCCTCATTTAAGATCTTCCCCTCAGATCTACAGTGACTGCACTTTCACGTGCACTTTCAAGTGCACTTGCCATGCACTTGTAGTGCAAAGTGGATTTGCCTTTAGTAAGTAAACCCCATATTGCTGTTGCAAGTTTCAAGGTGCAACACAGCTTTTGAAGCCAACATTACAAACATTAGAAATATGGCAGTGGAGGTCCAGCTTCAAAAACAGTGTGTGTGTTAAATTGACACTGCAGGTCAAGAGGCAGAAACATTGGGGTTGATTTACTAAAGGTAAATAGACTGTGCACTTTGCAAAGTGCAGTTGCACTCTGCAAGGGCAGTTGACCAGGAACTTAGTAAATTAGGTAAAGCTCCACTTTGCAAAGGATACCCAAGGGGAAAAAAAAGCTTTTTTGCATGCACATGATTGAATGATGAAAGTCAGTAGAGTTTCTGCTCATTTACTAAGCTCTGGAGAAACTGCTCTTACATAATGCAACTGCACTTTGCAAAAGGTACAGTCTATTTGCCTTTAGTAAATCAACCCCATTGCATGGCATCTGTACAGAGCTGCAGCACCAGAATAGGTCACAAACTTTGGAATGCAATGCAAGAGTTACCCTGCAGTAAACTTTTGAAATTTGGCAGTTCAGGTCCATTTACCTTCCCTCTGAGCCCGGGGTCCTTCCCACTAATCCCGTGGCCCTTTACTCCTGTCACGGGGCCCTTTATTTTTGCAGTCCAGCAGCAGGACCCTTTCATGTGTTTTGCAGCAGAGCCCCTTCCATCCACATTGGTGGAGCATCAGGGCCTGGTCGTAAGGGAAACCTGTTAGATCTGTCACTGGTGTCAGTATGACTGTGAATGACGTCAGTAAGTAGAGCAGTCAATGGTGTCAGTATGGCAGTGGGCTTTGTCAGTAACGCAGTTGATGCAGTCAGTAGGGTAGTGGACGCGGTCAGTAGGGCAGTGGATGCAGTCAGTAGTTATTTATTTTTTTTATTCTTTTTTATTATTTCTTACCATCTTACTTTTTATTTTTTTTTACAGTTGTATTTTTTAGGATCCCTGCGGGGGGCTTTGGTGACATATCAGGGGTTCAGACAGAAAAATTAGATTGAGGACACTGCCCTTAATCTCTTTCTCTGCTGCCTCAGCTGCACTGAATGAATGGACTGGAATAGCTCTCTATACAGAGTTCCCCATTCATTCACAAACTGAAGCTTAGCAAACACAGTTGATACACAGAGGCCTGGGGGGCAGGAGGAAACAAGCAATCTGGATAGGATGGGCAGCGAGGGCAGCATATAGAGGAACTGATGCCCTCCATTTTCCTCCTCCAGCCACTGAATGCGGGAGGGAAAAGAGGAGAACGTGGCTTTCAGTGGCTGCAGGAGAAAAATGGAGGGCATTGGTTCATCTATATGCTGTCCTCGCCTCCCCTCCTATCCAGGTGTAGAAAAAAAATGTTACAGGGGAGCTGCACGGGCCTGCCCTGCAACACCTAGAGTTACCCCTCTGATTACAGGTGCACTCCCTGTGATAGAGACAGTGAGAAACAACAAAATGCAGACAGCACTTCCTTAGTGACATTATCCATTTTAAAAAAAGTTCATAAAAACGCAGTACAAACATACAAATCAATGTTCACCATATTATCCTATACAGTTTGTAGTAAATACAGTTCTTCAGCAGCTGTGTAGTTTCTCCGATATATAACCATTTTACTACAGGACACAGTAGTAATGTGGCAGAAGGCAGAACAAACTACTACCTTCAGAAGGGGAGCAGCAGTCTGACACTTACAAAGCATTGGATTTGTACAGATCCTTTAGCCAAAAATTTCTCTTCATTGCAGAAAAGATTGGTGGGGCGGACAGTGGGAGTGGTGAGTACTAAAAGGCTTCTTTATGGGAAGCCCTCTATGTTGTATATATTTATTTTAGAGACTAAGACGCATATTCAGTGAGATATATATATATATATATATATATATATATATATATATAGGATATAGTAGATGTTACTCTGGTAGCAAATCTGTAATATTGGTTTTGGTAACGTGACTAGATTAACATTTTGACAAGGAGGTACAGTACTTTTTTTTACATCCAAGGGCCAATATAGTATTAAAATAGCCCTTCTTGGCAGCATAACACATCTGATTCTGCAGCAGCAGAGCAAACCATTTTGAAAACATTTGGGGACACCAAATGGTGCTTAGACTTATGGCTCACTTATCTTAAGCTTGAGCTTTTTGTTCAGTGGCAACTCCTCCAATGAGAGAGTCTGCCGGATCTATTCCCATTACAACAACTGTGACTCAAAGTCAATCATATCCATAATGAACATTATATAGGGATGGTGGAATCACTAATGAAGATTAAAATCCTCAGTGAATGACATTTAGCTTTATGCATCTCAAAAATGCATGTTTTTCTTAAAATAAGATACCTGTGTAGGCATGTGCAGGCTGTATATTCCTGTAGCCCGTAGGGTGGCACTGCTCCACTCCAGGTGAAGAAGAGTTCAATAAGGTAAACTGGAGAGAATGGTTGTCTAATTGGACACTGCAAACCTGATTGTCAATAGTAAAAAATTTGAAAAATAAGTAATTTTCCTTATCTGAAAGGGCTGAGATCTTGGGAACATGTAGTGCACTGGCTCACCCATATACAGTATGCCTATCCTTTAATCATTATTTGACTACGTTTATTGCTGTGTTCAGTACACACAAAAAGATCCTCAGCTGTCTATGGCTAGTCGTACATTTTAGGATTTGCTGTATCTTTAAAAAGCCATGATGTAACTTTCAGGCTACTATTAAATATAATAAAGCCGAAGTAAAGCCCACTTTGCAACTTTTACCTACAGGTATGCTTATCAAGGATAGCTTACCAAGGATAGACATCCTCTCTATAGGAAGGGATGGGATTTTCTACACATGCTGGGGAGTTTGCAGCAGCTGCTATATGGCTCCCTGTTGTCCCCACAGCATGAATCTCACAGGAGAAAGAACAGGTGAGTAAAGCTCACAGTAAAGAATACAGCTTGGGATAGGTTGCTAGTAAGGATGAGCTCAGGCGTGTTCGAATGGCCCACGTGCAGAGCCCGCCAGGAAGTCGGCGCAGCGATGCGCTAATCACAGGCAGTGAGACATTCCCCCGATGTGCCGCTGCAGAGATCGTGCAATGTCTCACTGCCTGTGATTAGCGCATCGCTGCGCCAACTTCCTGGCGGGCTCTGCACGTGGGCCATTCGAACACGCCTGAGCTCATCCTTAGTTGCTAGTAGGAAGAGGCACTAATTTAAAGTATACTTATATAAAAGTTATGAGCTTATGAAACTGTTTACTATTTTCCTTTAAAAAATAATCATTATGAGAGATCTGGGGTGTATGCTTTTTGTTAGAGCTGAGTCATACTCTTTACATAGATGAGCATTAAGCCTTGCATTGTGTCCATTAATTTTGAGAAATCATTTTGAGACATTTAAAAATATAATAAGCAATATACTGAGTCTTGGCCATTAGGACACCTGCTCTGTGTATTGACATATATGATAATGGATGTAATGGAGGTAATACATCTATATTTAAGTAGCTAAATGTACATTACCTTTGACAGCTATGACACATGCTTCTCACTAATGCCAGAATAAGCTGACAAGCAATATTATTTTTCTACAGATACAAACTAGGCCTTTTGGTGCTTTTAGGCTTTGGAATGTAAATATATTACAAAGAATTCCAAGTAATAGCAATTCTATCTTTGCTTCGAATCCATCTGTGTAAGGTAGTAGAGAGTCTCTGCCTTTGACAAGTTCTGAGTGGAGAAGCAATCACCTAGTCATGGAGGCCACTGGTAACACGATTTTATAATTCTTCCTACAATGGTGCTTAAACTTGCCAGAGATCTTGGCAGATGTATTGGAGGGTGTTATTTAAAGAGGATGATTACCTGTCCTGGTAACCTTTGGCTGTCTGATGGGAATGGGGTTATAACTGCAAGTTAAAGGGTATGTATTGTTGTTTTGTACATGCTTTCTATCTTTATTTGTTATGCTCAGGAGTAAATAAATGACATTTAAATATATGTTTAGGTACAATAAATATGAAATATAGCATATTAATATTTTTTGTGCCAGCCGGTGCTTGAACTAAAATTTAGTGCTTGATCTAAAATTGGCCCAGAACCATTATAGCCTCCCATTAAAAGCATGTTGTTCATTAGAAATACTGAGGGTAATATCTCTCCTTGGAGCCTATCAGCTATATTGAATAGCAAACTGAGCAATTTACCTCCTGAAATAAAAAAGACACTTACATTTACTATTTACAAAATTATATAAATTAGGATTGCCCCTGCACATTTCCAAATACCTGCCAATTCACAACAACCAAGTGTTTCTGCAGAGCAGGGATTAGGCAGCATTTCATTAATGACAACAACATGAACTCACCAAGATCATCCTACTTTTTCAAGGCAGTACCTATGCTCCAAAAATCTTTCAAATGTTTTTTCAGGAACTTAACAATTACTAATTCTCAGGAATTTTTTCATTGCTAATTATAAAAAAAAAAAATCATAGCGCAAAGATAGACAAGTAGCTTTTGAATATTCCTGGATTGGTTATTAAAGGATTGAAGTTTCTTTATGTTAACACCATACCAGCCACTGAACAATGTATTTACTAGGTCTGCAGCAAACACCAATCTGATAAAGCAGACTTCCCTACCAAAGATCTGGTGTAGAAACAGTTTAAAGGGCCTCAGCACTGTATGAAAGGTGGCTATTAATGAACATTGGAGAGAAGCTCATTTAATAAAATACATAATATATAATATACACTGTGTATATATGTATGTGTATATATATACATATATATATGTGTATATATATATATATATATATATATATATATATATATAGAGAGAGAGAGAGAGAGATACTGTATATACTTGAGTATAAGCCGACCCGAATAAAAGCAGAGGCACTTAATTTTACCACAAAAAACTGGGAAAACTTATTGACTTGAGTATAAGCCTAGGGTGAGAAATGTGCAGCTACTGTAAGTGGAAAAGAGGGTCAACAATGCCCATTTGCAGCCTCACTGTGCCCATTTGCATGCCTCACTGTGCCTATTTGCAGCCATAGGTCCCCGGAACTTCGAACTTGGTAGTTAAGGGTTCCTAAATGCCCCCTAGCTGCAGCCAAAATTTGGGGTCTCTGAACCCAAAGGGTCCCGAAATTACATTGCTGCAGATTGACACAGTTGACCGACTTTGGGGCCCCGTATCTCGGGCCACTTGGTGCTAGGAACCCCATCTTTGGATATGTTGTAGTGCTAGTTCCACTGGGTTCCTAGCACCAAGTGGCCCCGAGATATGTGTAAATATACCCTAATACCAAATATACACAAATAGCAACTGACTATATCTTTAGTCTTTGGATGGAGAGTACTCATCCAGGATTAAAATTGTATAAGCAGCTAATTAGTGTTCAATATGTGTTTCCTGAGCCACAATTTACTATTATTGATTTATATTTATTAACCCCATAGGCGCCTCCCACCATCTTTAATACTCTCTGTCCGCTCCAATGATCAGCCAATTCATTTTAATTTAAGTAAGTACTGAGACATTGTCCTAATTGCAATGGTATACCTATGAATTATGGGATTTGAGTTTCCCATAAGGGATACCATTACATATTAAAATCGTAATTAATAAATAATACCTTATTATAACATTCAAAATTGAACTCTATTGCTAGGTCTAGTGCATCTCCTGCACCCAATGGTTATTCTCTCCGTTGGTGACTCCGCCTGAACTGTGCATGCTCCCCAGCTTATACCTTTTTGGTATTCATTAGGTAAGTGCTCCCAGGCCTCTGAGTGCGTCTGGTGATATAGGGCTGGGTTATCTCTGTTTACCATTCTGCCCATCCAGTTGTGAGCTTTACTGTTTGAATAATAAATTGTCATTTTCAAATACTATATATTTATATATGTCTATTGTTCTATATCTAGATTAATTATCCGATCAGCAGGCCTACCCTGAAGAAGCCATTGTAATGGCGAAACATGTCGGCAAAATAACGGCCTGCACCGTCCACTAAGTCCTTTAGGATTTGGACTTATGGTTGTATCAAGATAACCCATATCTATGTATAGACATCTATGTATAAGCATATTTTTGATATTTCCTTATGAATACTGACTATGTCTTATAGCCTTGGGGGCTAACAGCCTTACTCTTATGTTTATATGTATGGGAATTAAAACTTGTATTTTTAATATTTTCAAATAAACTTTATTTATAAAAAGCATTATATTGTTGACAAACACTTAATTGGCACTGTCATAATCCCGCAGTTCTACTTTCCATTCACCCATATTATAATATTGGGATGAGGTGCTGTATAACGTTTTGGACCCTCTCAACCATCATCCTCAACTGCAATCAAGTGTTTGCGATAACTGGCAATTAGTCACATTGGAGGGTTTTCCAGCATGAACGGCCTGTGTAAGGTCACGATACAGCATCTTAATTGGATTTAAGTCAGGGCTTTGACTTGGCCATTCCAAAACCTAAATTTTGCTTTGTTTGAACCATTTGGAGGTAGACTTGCTGTTGTGTTTTGGATCATTGTCTTGCTGCATAACCCAAGTACACTTGAGCTTGAGGTCATGAACTGATGGCCGGACATTCTCCTTCAGGATTTTCTCATAGAGTTTAGAATTCATGGTTCCATCAATTATGGTAAGTCGTCCAGGTCCTGAAGCTGCAAAGCAGCCCCAGGCCATCACATCACCACCATGTCTGACTGTTGGTATGATGTTCTTGTTTTGAAATGCTTTATTAGATTTATGCCAGATGTAACGGGATGCACACCTTCCAAAAAGTTATCTTTTTGTCTCACCAGTCCACAGAATATTTGTCTAAAAGTCTTGGGGATAACCAAGATGTTTTTTGATAAATGTGAGATGAGCCTTTGTGTTCTTTTTGGTCAGCACTGGATTTGGCCTTGGAACTCTCCAATGGATTCCATTTTTGCTCAGTCTCTTTCTGATTGTTGAATCATGAACACTGATATTACCTGAGGCAAGTGAGGCCTGCAGTTCTTTAGATGTTGTTCTGGGTTCTTTTATGGCCTCTTGGATGAGTCGTCGTCATGCTCTTGGAGTAATTTTCGTAGGCCAGCCACTCCTGGGAAGGTTCACCACTGTTCCACGTTATCTCCATTTGTGGATAATGGCTCTCCCCAGACTTCCTAGACTGATACATGTACATTACTTTGTTTCTAATCTGTTATTACATTTTTTAAGATTGTGGCATGATGTGTGGCTTTTTGTGCTCTATTAGCATGCTTCCCTTTGTCAGACAGCTTCTATGTATGTGATTTCTCGATTCAACAGGTCTGACAGTAAGCAGGCCTGGGTGTGGCAAGTAAAATTTAACGCAGCTTTCCAAAAAATTGTGGTTAATCACAGTTCATAAACAAAGGAGAGAAATACTCAGCGCAGTCATGCAATAAATAATAAAATAAAATAAAATAAAATATAACCCTAGAATGCCTGCTGACACTCAAGGTAAATTCAGGAACACCTCATATAGACTCAAAAAATGTAATAGTGCAGCGCAAAAAGATAATCTAAGAAATAAATATAAATATAAAATCGCATATAATCGCATAAAATGATCATGGAATGTCCCAGAAAGAATCATTAAAATTGCAGAGATATTAAATATAGTTGCAAGAAATGATCACGGACTGTCCCAGAGATAATCATATATGTAGTCAAAAATATAAAGTGCAAGTGCATGAAGACTAAATGCAGCTTTAAGTGAAGTGATGACAAAATTGTCCAGTAAAATATTAGTGCTGGTGATCCCTTCACCGAATGAAGTAAGGGTGGCCTCTCACCTCCCTGCTTCGACCTACAATAGGTCACAAAGCAGTAAGTAGTGGGTTAAAACTCTGCTCTCTCTCACCACCAGGAATTCATCCCCGCCCAGGACGTAACGCGTACGAGGGTCAGGGAGCGCGAGTGACGTCACCCGCGGCCATCTTGGAGTTTTCTATTGTACACATTCAGCGCTGGCACTCGCGGTAGAGTGCCAATTAATGTGAGTGTATTTCCTATGTGTGTTATTTGTGCATATTAAATTTATTCAAAACGGAGAGCACTAGATTGTCCCCTCTTACTTTACATATGTATGCTGCTACTGCTGGAATTTTGGTGAGGTTGCTGCTGGAGTATTGTGAAACTTCCCCCTGCTGGAGATGAATTCCTGGTGGTGAGAGAGAGCAGAGTTTTAACCCACTACTTACTGCTTTGTGACCTATTGTAGGTCGAAGCAGGAAGGTGAGAGGCCACCCTTACTTCATTCGGTGAAGGGATCACCAGCACTAATATTTTACTGGACAATTTTGTCATCACTTCACTTAAAGCTGCATTTAGTCTTCATGCACTTGCACTTTATATTTTGGACTACATATATGATTATCTCTGGGACAGTCCGTGATCATTTCTTGCAACTATATTTAATATCTCTGCAATTTTAATGATTCTTTCTGGGACATTCTATGATCATTTTATGCGATTATATGCAATTTTATATTTATATATTTCTTAGATTATCTAATCACAGTTCATTCATGATTCAGCATGGGAGGGGGCAATTACTTTTTCACATAGGACCGGGCAGGTTTGAAAAGTTTTTTTCCCTTAATAAATGAAATAATAATTTAAAAACTGCATCTTGGATTTACTTGGGTTATCTTTGTGTAATATTAAAATGTGTTTGATGATCTGAATCATTTAAGTGTGAGAAATATGCAAAAAAATTAAAAATCAGGAAGGGGTGAAATACTTTTTTACAGCACTGTATATTTGATATACAGCAAACGTATCCTCTCCTGATGCCTCATATTGTGCAAACAATACCAGCCTACTTTATCCCACTGATTATGGACATGCCAAAATATTTCCTCTTTTTGGGATCAAGTGAAAATTTTTATTCAAACGATTATACAGTCATCCAAAAGGATCCTCTAATGCTTTTTGTTTAAATTCAAATCTTAAGCCTCTGAATGCCTTCTATAGTGAGACACTGGATCACCAAACACTTCAAATCCAATAAAATCTTCAGAAGGTGGAATGCGGTTTATTTAACTCATATTGAATTCAACAGAAATACACCAACTAATGCTCAATTTTCAGTATATGAAGTGGAAGTGGTCTTAAATGGGATGGAGTCCTTAATCTTATTAACTTACTCTCATTATCACTAGTTAATACATACTTTTCAAAGATGGGTTAAAAGAGGCACATGAGATACCCATATGCACTTCCCCAACCCCAGTAATGGGTATTGTTTGCATGTTAGTTATTTTTTTTTTTTTTCTCCTCTAAAATGATGGCTGGTAGTCATCCTGTAATGGCATTTATCATTCTGCTGTTATACAGTATATTGGCAATGTACCATCTAAAATTGTTAAAAAAAAATGAAGGTTAGTGGACCTACAAAACAGACCAGTCCTTATAGTAGAATAACTGGAATAAAAAAAAAAAATGATTATATCATATAGAATATAAATTTTGTTTTCCAACATTGTATTCGTTTTGTAGATATTAGAATAACTAAAGCAATCAATGCAGGACATAGTCCACATTTATAAAAAAAATAAAAATCTTAGGGCAGGGGTGCCCAACCTTTTGAGGAGCGAGGGCCACTTTAGCGACTTGGTAACCGCGGGCCACAATGACCGTAGCGGGCGGATGGCAGGTCTGTGTCCACTCCGCATATGTAGAGCAGACACAGATGCAGCCCGCTCTACCCTAAGGGCCCTCTGATCTGCCCAGACAGAAGGGGACAAATCCCCTTCTGTATTTTTAAGCAGATCGGATTGCAGATAGGCGGGTGTAAGCAGACACGAGTCCGTTTACATCTGCCGCTCTATAGAGGTGAATGGAGGGTCCGATTGGGTCCGCCTGAAAAACAGACAGGCAGACCCCATCGGACCGATCGTGTGAAAGGGGACTGAGGCCCCTTTCACACTGAAGCACAGCGGTTTACCCTCATCTCAGCTGACCTTGATCTTCACTTCTTCCTTAGGATTCCTGCAGCTGGTTGCTGCTGTCCCCCAGGTGGTTATAACTGGTGGCTGCTGCTGGCTGTCCTCCAGGGCTGGTACTGCTGGCTGTGCTGGTGGGTACTGGTGCTGCTGGTGGGTACTGGTGCTGCTGACTGGTAATGGTACTGCTGGCTGGTACTGCTGGCTGGTACTGGTACTGCTGGTGGGTACTGGTACTGCTGGCTGGTACTGCTGGCTGATACCGCTGTTGAGTACTGCCTGCTGCTAATGCTGGCAGATACCGCTGGCTGGTACTGCTGGTTGGTACTGGTACTGCTGGCGTGTGCTGGTGGGTACTGGTGCTGCTGGTGGGTACTGGTGCTGCTGGCTGGTAATGGTACTGCTGGCTGGTAATGGTACTGCTGGTGGGTACTGGTACTGCTGGTGGGTACTGGTACTGCTGGCTGGTACTGCTGGCTGGTACTGGTACTGCTGGTGGGTACTGGTACTGCTGGCTGGTACTGCTGGCTGATACCGCTGTTGAGTACTGCCTGCTGCTAATGCTGGCAGATACCGCTGGCTGGTACTGCTGGTTGGTACTGGTACTGCTGGCGGGTACTGGTACTGCTGGCGTGTGCTGGTGGGTACTGGTGCTGCTGGTGGGTACTGGTGCTGCTGGCTGGTACTGGTGCTGCTGGCTGGTACTGGTGCTGCTGGCTGGTACTGGTGGCGGGTACTGGTACTGCTGGCTGGTACTGCTGGCGGGTACTGGTACCTGGTACTGCTGGCGGGTACTGGTACTGGTAACTGGTACTGGTGGCTAGTACTGGTGGGTACTGGTACTGTTGGTGGGTACTGGTACTGCTGGTGGGTACTGGTGGCGGGTACTGGTACTGCTGGCGGGTACTGGTGACTGGTACTGGTGGCTAGTACTGCTGGTGGGTACTGGTACTGGTGGCGGGTACTGCTGGCTGGTACTGGTACTGCTGGCTGGTACTGGTGGCGGGTACTGGTACTGCTGGTGGGTACTGCTGGTGGGTACTGGTACTGCTGGCGGGTACTTGTACTGCTGGCGGGTACTGGTGACTGGTACTGCTGGTGGGTACTGGTGACTGGTACTGGTGGCTTGTACTGCTGGTGGGTACTGGTACTGGTGGCGGGTACTGCTGGCTGGTACTGGTGGTGGGTACTGATACTGCTGGCGGGTACTGGTACTGGTACTGCTGGTGGGTACTGGTACTGGTGGCGGGTACTGGTACTGGTGGCTAGTACTGCTGGTGGGTACTGGTACTGGTGGCGGGTACTGCTGGTGGGTACTGATACTGCTGGTGGGTACTGGTACTGCTGGTGGGTACTGGTACTGGTACCTGGTACTGCTGGTGGGTACTGGTACTGGTACCTGGTACTGCTGGTGGGTACTGGTACCTGGTACTGCTGGTGGGTACTGGCACTGCTGGCTCTGGCACTGCTGGCTGTTGTCTGTGATCTCATTCTCAGGAAGCATCATGCGGCTGCAGTAGACAGCAGAGCCGATGCTTCCTGTCACAGGCGGAGTACATTTGATATCACTCCGCCTGTGAAGGAGCCGGCGCTATACAGGAAGCATCGGCTCTGCTTCCTTTAGCGGCGGCTCCGTTGTTCGCGCTGATGCTCGGAGATGGCGGGTCGGGAACCCGCGATCAGGGCTTGCCGACCCGCCATCTCGGAGCAAGACGTGGCGGGCCACCTCGGATGGCGCCGCGGGCCACCGGTTGGGCACCCATGTCTTAGAGTATATGAAAAGTAAAACTGACATGAGAATAAGAGACTTGTGTCAATTTATTTGATTGTGTACACGCATTTACAGTGACTTGCAAAAGTATTCACCCCCTTGGCATTTTTCGTGTTTTGTTGCCTCACAACCTGGAATTAACATTGTATGAGGATCTGCATCATTTAATTTACAGAACATGCCCACAACTTTGAAGATGCT
Source organism: Lithobates sylvaticus (assembly GCA_028564925.1). NCBI lineage: Eukaryota > Metazoa > Chordata > Amphibia > Anura > Ranidae > Lithobates > Lithobates sylvaticus. The sequence continues at coordinate 319,002,791 of CM053029.1, read as the reverse complement.
TTTTTTTGCTTATACAAAAAATAGGACAAAATAAGAGAAAAAGTCAATGTGCATAACTATTCACCCCCCTAAAATCAATCCTTTGTAGAGCCACCTTTTTGGCTATCATAGTCGCTTTGGGTAACTCTCTATGAGCTTGCCACATCTTACCACTGGGATTTTTGGCACAATGCAAGTCTCATGATTGATCGAATTTCATGCCGAAAGATCCCATTAACACCCCAAATGTGCCTTTTATTCTCCCCCATACAAGATATACCAATAGTCAGTTCTAGAATAATCCATACTCTATTTAGCTCTATCCACTGGACCATCGCCTTCAAGTGGCGTTCATCCAACGTACCATGGCCTCTGGTTCTTAACCGTATGGCAAACATCAAATTATCAGAAAGAATACACCACACATTATATGACACCATGCATATATACCAAAAAAAAAATTACTTTATGGGAAACCTCACTACTGGTGTAATGTCCACTACTGTTATTCTACTTAAGCACATCTACAGATCTAGAATACAGGAGGTAATCCTGCGCCAGCACAAAGAGTGATAACTAATGTACTGCGGCGCACACTGGGGGAAATGTCTGAACCCAGAAAAAGTAAGTAAAAGAGAGTAGTGGCGCACAGTAAAATTAAACTAAACGATAAAAGATAGTAGGTAATCGAATAGCATCAGGTCAGGTGGCTATGGGAATAGCAAAGTCCAGATAAGTGACTAAGTGCATCAAAATAAAAGTGCATCAGAATGTAAAGGAATCAGCAGATAATAATCATCGGTAAAACAATAATCAATAATCCTGAATGATAATAAATATATCACTTGATAGTGCAACAAGGTAAGTGCATAAAAACACAAAGTAAGTGGAATAAATAAAGTGAGAGAAAGCCAAGGCTGGCTATGGCTGTGTGCCAGTGGTAGTGATATGTCAAATAAATAATAAATAGCTAAATACTGATAAATCCGTAACTGGAGCAGTAAAAGAATACATATAAAAAATAATATATTCCACAAATGGAATTTCAACGAATAAAACTTCAACGGATAAAAAATTGTGTATAAAAATGGTCCATACAAATCCTAAGGTGCAAGTAGTGTCCATCAATCCAATATAAATAAAAGTGCAAGTGCTGGAAATTGAGTTAGTGAACTCTGATATGCAGTGTAATCCGTGGGTGTCTTGTGCGATTTCTCGTGTCCTGTGCAATCCTAGTGGGGGTAGTATGAGTGGCCCCTTACCTTACAGCTGTAAGGTTACAGCATAGGTGTATAAGCCTTTGTGGTCCTTGGTGACCTTCCTCCGATGGATCCCAGATGGATGGCCCAGATGCTGTTTGGCATTTTCTATCAGTGTTCCCTTGCATGTGGGTGTTGGTGTGTCCAGGTTGGGGGGTTCTCATCAGTATGTTAGGGAAAGGAAGTAGGCCTCATGGTGTAGTAAGTTTTTTAAAACAACGTTTATTCAAGCAATAATAGTCATTAAAATGGGTACTCACAAATCAGTGGTAAAAACAGGCAGAGTATAAACGAGCGGCGAGCTCGATTGGCATCACTTCCGGTAGGTATAGGTCAGTCCTGACACGTGTTCGTCACGGGTCACGTGACTTCATCAGGGGATACCTAGTGCCTATGGAAGTGTCATTAAATAGGCTGTATAATTGTGTATTGCGGCAGCCATTTTGCCGGAGTCCCGATCGCCGGAAATGGTCGCCGGATATGGGACGGCATTTTATTATAACCATTTTGTTGGTTTTAATATCGCTATTTCTCTGAGGAGATTAGTGTCAGCATGGAATTTCATCTAACCGGCCGGAAAATGTTGCCGGAGATGGGGAGCAGACATCCTAATGGTTGGAGAGAGCATAGAGTGGAACAATCACTCTATATGGTAGTGCTGTAACCGGACAAAAATGGGAAAATAATCATGATAATCATAATCATGTTATTTAACTAAAAAATTATTTATGAAGACGCACAGTGAATAAAAAGTATAAAATATATATGTATAAAACGTACTAAAAAATACGTTAAGAGGATAATAGAAACATATAAAAATATACCGGAAATGACGTCATATAATAATACATAAGGATAAAAACTTTAAAACAATGTTTTTTTTAAAAAGATCAGATAAGAAGGGAGAAGGGACTTCTGGAGTAGAAAGGCATAAAAACAGAGCGGATATTAGCAGGAAACAGACATATTCAAGGGTCTAGTGTAAAGGCTAAGGAGTGGTAGAAAAGTTGAAGACACTTAATCCTGATGGAGGGATGGTTATTAAATGGCCTGTTTTTGGAATAAAAAATGGAAGGGAATCTAAAAATCACTAAGAAAGCAGTTCAGATCAAATTCTATGTTTAGGCCATGTGGCGCGAGGGTGTCAAGGGTAAAGATCCATTTGGACTCAAGTTGGCTTAGGGTCCTAACCTTGTGTCCTCCCCTCCAGTGTTTCACGTAAGGCTCTATTCCCCAGAATTTCAGGCACGTTGGGTCCTTCTTATGGTGAGTCGCAAAGTGCCTTGACACATTATGTTTGTCAAAGCCCTTTTGTATATTTTTGACGTGCTATTTTAGTCAAACCCTAAGTGGTCTCTTCGTGCGGCTTACATATTGGAGCCCACAGCTACATTTGAGGACATATACTGCTCCTATTGTGTTGCAACCAATAAACTCTTTAATTGCATGGGTATTGCCAGTACTTTTTGAGATAAATTCCTTCCTTTTTTCGTTTGGGGGTTTAGTCCTTACGCATGCATAGCATCTCTTACACGGGTAAAATCCTTTCCCTGTAAAAAATGTTAGTCCTCTGCAGTAACCTTTTTCTAGGAATCTCAATTTCATATTTTTGGCTTGGGTCCAGAATTGTTCTTTTTGTGTGCAGTTTCGTCTAAGGTGCATAAGTTGGCATTTTGGGATATTAAATATCCAATTTTTGTGGTGGCAACTGTTTTCATCGCTGATGTCCCAAGATAGTGTTATATTTCTATCGTTCCTATTCAGATTTTCCAGGAAGTTGGTAAGTTTGTTTGGGTCGCCTTTCCACAGGATGATGACATCATCAATATATCTTCGGTAGGTATGAAGCTCTTCTGGTCTATTGATAAACACTTCCTCATCCTCCCATTTGGCCATAAATAGGCCTGCTACACTGGGAGCAAATTTTGCTCCCATAGCTACCCCTGTTCGTTGGTGGTAATAGTTGCGGTTGAACCAAAAATAGCATTTTTTCAAGCAGAAGTCAAGACTTTTCACTAAGTATTTCCTTTGTATACATGTAAGTTTGGTGTGTTTCCTTAATCCCCACTTAATCGCTTCACAAAATTGGTGATGTAATATTATTGTATACAGTGAGGAGACATCGGCCGTGGCTAGCCACCATGGTCCGTCGTCCATTGGTATGGCATCCAATATCTGTAGGATCTGTTTCGTATCACGAAGATAGGCCGATGTGTTCTGAACTGCTGGTTGGAGAAAATGATCAATATATTGCCCCATCCTTGCTGTCAGTGAGTCAATGCCATTGACTATTGGTCTTGGTGGTGGGTTGGCTTTATCCTTGTGAATTTTCTGGAGTATATATATATATAATTGGGGTCCTACATGATTCCGGTACTAAATATTTTGCTTCCTTTTTGTTCAAAATGTCCTTTTTTAGGCCTAAATGTACAATTTGTTCCAGTGCTTTCCTGCATTCAAAAATTGGGTTGCCTAAGAGGCGTGTATATGTATCCTCGTCTTGCAGAAGGAGGTTCACACTTTTATTGTACTGCTCTTTGGTGAGGACAACTATCCCTCCTCCTTTATCCGCTGGGCGTATAACTAGATATTTTCTTTTTGTGAGTTTGCGGATCCCGCATTTAATATGTTTTGGTTCTTTACACTTCTTGATTTTTAGTTCCTTTAGTTCGTCAAGTACGACCCTTTTGAATACTTCAATGTGTCTGTCGTCCTTTACTACAGGATTAAAAATTGATTTATTTCTTAAGGTACTGTGGAGGATTTCTTATTCATGTTTTGTTATCCTTGGTTTGCAGGGATTATTTAAAATGTTTTTCTTGATGTTTAGCTTCCTGACATATTTCTGGATCCCTATATAGGTTTGAAATTTAGCCATGTTTTTAGTAGGTGTATATTTTAATCCTTTATCTAAAACCCCAACTTCTTCATGGGATAATGGGTGTCCGCTGAGGTTAAAAATCCCTTCGCCTTTTACTCTCTTTTTCTTTTTAGTTCTCTTCCCCCTCTACATCCTCTCGTCTTTCCAGTGTTCTTCTTGGGTATCTCGGATCTTCGTTCCTCCTTGGTTGATTGTTCTCCCTGCCCCTCTCTAAAAAAGACCTCTCATAATCCATATCCGATTGGGTTTGAATAAAAGAGCACATCCAAAATATACAAAAGGGCTTTGAGAAGCACTTTGCGACTCACCATAAGAAGGACCCAACGCACCTGAAATTCTGGGGAATAGAGCCTTACGTGAAACACTGGCGGGGAGGACACAAGGTTAGGACCCTAAGCCAACTTGAGTCCAAATGGATCTTTACCCTTGACACCCTCACACCACATGGCCTAAACATAGAATTTGATCTGAACTGCTTTCTTAATGATTTTTAGATTCCCTTCCATTTTGTATTCCAAAAACAGGCCATTTAATAACCATCCCTCCATCAGGATTAAAGTGGAAGTAAACCCCCCTATCGTTTTCAGCCAAGGAAGCTGCCATATTTGCCTCTGTTTAATCTTCAACTGCCACAGTGCTGCACATGTGATCCGTTATGACACCAGCCATTGGATGGTTTGACTGTTTGGTTGAGAGCACAGCCAATGTGCAGTTAGCATTCACGGCATGCCTTTTTGTTTTTAGACTGTTAAATCGATGGGTTTACTTCCGCTTTAAGTGTCTTCAACTTTTCTACCACTCCTTAGCCTTTACACTAGACCCTTGAATATGTCTGTTTCCTGCTAATATCTGCTCTGTTTTTATGCCTTTCTACTCCAGAAGTCCCTTCTCCCTTCTTATCTGATCTTTTTTTTAAAAACATTGTTTTAAAGTTTTTATCCTTATGTATTATTATATGACGTAATTTCCGGTATATTTTTATATGTTTCTATTATCCTCTTAACGTATTTTTTAGTACGTTTTATATATATATATATATTTAAAACTTTTTATTCACTGTGCGTTTTCATAAATTATTTTTTAGTTAAATAACATGATTATCAAAGGCGCTTTTATTTTCCTATTTTTGTCCGGTTACAGCACTACCATATAGAGTGATTGTGCCACTCTATGCTCTCTCCAACCATTAGGATGTCTGCTCCCCATCTCCGGCGACCTTTTCCCTTCCGGTTAGATGACATTCCATGCTGACACTAATCTCCTCAGAGAAATAACGATATTATAACCAACAAAATGGCCGCCGTCTCATATCCGGCGACCATTTCCGCCATTTCCGGCGATCTGGACACCGGCAAAATGGCCGCCACAATACACAATTATACAGCCTATTTAACCACTTCACCCCCGGACCAATTTGCAGCCAAAGGACCAGGCCCCTTTTTGCGATTCGGCACTGCGTCGCTTTAACTGACAATTGCGCAGTCGTGTGACATGGCTCCCAAACAGAATTGACGTCCTTTTTTTCCCACAAATAGAGCTTTCTTTTGGTGGTATTTGATCGCCCCTGCGGTTTTTATTTTTTGCGCTATAAACAAAAATAGAGCGACAATTTTGAAAAAAAATTCAATATTTTTTAATTTTGCTATAATAAATATCCCCAAAAAATATATAAAATAATTTTTTTTCCTCAGTTTAGGCCGATACGTATTATTCTACATATTTTTGGTTAAAAATATCGCAATTAGCGATTATTGATTTGTTTGTGCAAAAGTTATAGCGTTTACAAAATAGGGGATAGTTTTATAGCATTTTTATTAATATTTTTTTTTTACTAGTAATGGCGGCGATCAGCGATTTTTATTGTGACTGCGACATTATGGCGGACACATCGGACATTTTTGACACATTTTTGGGACCATTGTCATTTATACAGAAATCAGTGCTATTTAAATAGCACTGATTCCTATGTAAATGACAGTTGCAGTGAAGGAGTTAACCATTAGGGGGCGGGGAGGAGTTAGTGTGACGTGTTGTGTTTTTTTTTTTTACAGTAGGGGGCGTGGCTGTATGTCTGACGTCATTGATCGGCTTTCCCGATGACAGGTGTAATGGAAATTTGTAAGTTCTGTATATAATTGTATTCTATTTTGTATGTATTGCACACTGCCCTCACTGTGCACACGGCACTAATAATGTTTTCAGTACATGTTTACATTCTTTCGAGTCCTGATTAGAATAAGCCTGCCTATGATACACCCCTTGTTACCATAAATGAACAATTGTAATATTAATGTGATACCTACGTAATCATGTGTATAAAAACCCCTGAATTGCGTCATAATAAAGGAGAACGGTTATTTGGAAAGATGCTGAGCGTATCTTTTGTGTCTGTTCCCTACTGCAGTAGTTATTATTAATTTGGAACCACTAATCAATATGAGGATAGGAGTTGCCTATCTATACATTGCCAGGACAGGTGGCGAGCTTTGCCCAGGAGGGGTTAAAAGGTGACCCTGAGTATCCGAAACGAGGAGCTTGAGACGATCCGGGAATTTCTGATAATAAGCCGGCTGAGGTAAGCCTTTTGCTTACATTTGAGTTATCAGACTTCCTTGATCGGTAAGGCATTTTCGGGACAAAGGGTACCTATTTTACTCCCCTTTATCGAACTGTATTGATTGGTGGTTATATGTTATGTTGTCACTGTCTACTGTCCATCAGAGTGTTATAGATAAGAAAGGGAAGAATAGTGCTGTTCACAGGTATATGTAGTACATCTGCTAGATAAAGTAGTTTAGAGGCAAGAGGGTATAGGCACACGTAGAGAAGACTGGCCAGTCATTATGGGCATTAAATTAAGTAAGGGAATGAAGGGTAAGAGACCCTCAAAAATGCCCAGCGCAAGAGGAACGCTATATATGAACCGAAGGTGCGGTTCCGCCTATACTGAGCCCCTAGATTAATGGTTAAAGTGGACATGGATCCACAATGGGTAACTGGGTTACCACCGAAGTCCACAGGGACTAAGAATCATGCAGAGTACACAGCTAGAGAAACAGCCATGTGAGCAGGATGGATGAAGGGTGACAATTAACACTAGACAGAAAGGGACATTTTCATGTTAAGTTGTGGGATTAATTTGGGGTCAGGCACTACAACTAGTAAAGTCAAGAAATAGAGACATGAGAGTTAAAACAGAATATTTTATATGTTGTCAGAGAGGGAAGATCGGATGAGCACTATGGCTGCCCGTCTGATCATAGAAGGTACAGTATGTGAAGTATGGTATTACAATACAATGGATGCAAAGGATATCAGAACAAAATAAGGAAAGCAGAAATTTATCAAGGAAGTATTTAAAAAAGAGTTAAAAGAATGTGAGAGAATGATATGCATGTGTTGTGTACAAATGGGAAAAATGTAAGCGATTTTAGAGAGATATTTGTGTATGTGTGTGAATGCTGGAACCTTTAGTTCTATCGCTTGTGTGTCATGTACGCAGATGTGACCCCCTCCTTTGTGCTCTCCTGAAAGAATGTAGCTGGGATGAGAGGTTGGTGATAAGCTATAAGGACACCATGCCAATTTCAGTTTTTTAGACAAAACATTTATAACTTTATGTGCCGGGTTAACGAATCTAATGAGAAACAATGTGATCACAATTATTTTTGAATCTGTTTTCCAAACATGGTAAAATGAAGGTTACATTTAACTGTGTATTACACAAATTAAATATCCTTTGATAGTGGAAACAGTGCATTTAATAGGGAATTAAGTAAAATTAAGTAATATGTCCCCCTTTAAGGAACGTTATCTGTGGATATATATATTAGGGTGTGATATTGAAATTATCATTTGAGTATTAATTTCTAATTGGAGTTTAACAATTTTATTAATATAGATATATTGGTTTAGACAACCTTTGATTGGAAATGAAATCCAGATTAATGGGGAATTTATAAAAATGGTATTAGTTTAGTTTAAGATAACAATTTTGTAATTTTACATTTATTGAGTGGAAAGAAAAAAGATTAAGATGAAGTTGTTAATTGGAATACAGCTGCCATAATGTTTAACAAAGCCAAGATGGATGGGATACATAAGAAGTTTTTCTACAAAAATTAAATCTTAAAGTCTGATAATAAATTGATGTGCGGTCCATGATGTGAGAGTAATAATAAATAAAATGTAAATATGACAGACCCATCACATCAAGTCCACACACCCTGTTAGGATAGATCCCACCTGCAGCCAGTTGTTTTATAGTTTTTGATGTGGCTGAGCGCTTTGTTTGTTTTTATTTATTTTTATTTTTGAATCCAAAGCAGAATGTGTGGATTGTGAAACGATGTGCCCCTTTTCCTTGTAAGCACAGTGGGTATAAGCAGAAGAATATTTTGGATTTATGGACATCTCTGCATGACCGCAGGGTATTGTTATCATTTATTATAATATTGCCAGGAAAAAGTTGTCTTTTCGAAACATGAAACTGGAGTTCTTACACAAACAGCGTGATAGAAAACAAGCCATTGTAATATAGTTATGCAAGCTGGACCCAGTAGTGAAGGGTTCACCCTGATATATCAGAGCTGTACCTTTATGCAAAGGTGCTATTAGACAAAGTTAGACATTATTTTGGTCAAATATTTAATTTTTAATGGTCCGACATTTTGCGCAGCAAATATACAGCTAACTAAATGTTTGTCTAATGAAAGGTTTAAAAAATGAATGTGTTTATGTACAAATCTAACAATGCAAAATGTGTACATTTTAATCCAGCCACCATATTGCCCCTATTGGAGGAGGCTGTAGACGGGGGAGATCACATGTGTTAAATTGATAACGTAGGAATCAGCTGCTGTGAGCCCAGTGAAGGACACACTCCCTGAAGACCCAGATATTTATTTTTTTGTAGAGTTATTCCCGGTTTTATACTGAGTATGCAGTTTATCACCCAGAAGGATACTCTGTATATAGAGTCATTGGATGCTTTTTCCCCAGCTCAAGAAGCAGAGCTCCATGTTTTAGCAAAGCCTGTGAGCTATAAAAAGAGTGTATATTTATATAGATAGTAGAGAATTAGAGAGCTTTTGGTTCCATTTGAAGGGCCAGAAGTTTGTTTTTACTTCGGCAGGTAAACCAATCAAGCATGCCAAGTTAATTTGATCGGCTGTTTTTAGCCTTCCCGGTTCTTGCTGAGGTAGCCATACTAACATTAAAACTCACACATGGAAGCAGACCGACTAAGGATGCTGCATTTACAGCCCCGGACACTTGCTGGGTCTGTGCAACTCACAGATTCCACCCTAGTTCTGGCCCAGTATAGCTGGGATTAATATTCAACTTTAAGGACCCCAGAACGAGAAGAACAAGTGGTCCACAGTGGGCAACTTCTTATGAAACAGGACATTGGAAAAGGTGATCATTTATGTCTGCCAGCCACTCTTTTCCCTCCAGCTTGACACATGGACCGTGTCATCAGTCACAAGCAGTTATGGCTGCCTTAGTAAATGAGCGTGGGATAGAGCCAGGGTTCACCACAGTTGTTTTTATAACATACCACTTCTTGTTTTACCTGTTACCAAAGGTGTTACCAAAAGCTGAACATCCCTTCCAGAGATTACAAAAAGATATATCCAGATGCCCAAGTCAGGATCTTATGAGTATGCATTTTGTCTGTATGTACATGTTTTCTGGATGTCCAGTGGCCAATGCTACTGCAAAGGCCACAGTAAAAAGTGTTATCAGAAGTAGTTTGTAAGCACAGATAGTAACGGAGGAAATCATTTTTATAGGAGAGTCCTTACTAGAAGTTTTGAGGTTTTATTTTTACACTCCCTACTGTCTACAATGTAGCGGACAAAGTAGAGTAAGAAACTTTTGCCAGAGTGTTTTCTTATAATTTATCAAGCCCCTAAGGGGATGTTGGACTCTCTCCCTATGGGATTTGGTTTGGGAGTGTGTTACTTGCTTATATTTTGTCTCAGCAGCTGAAGTCCTCCATTCGGATCTCACAGAGAATGTTGCTGATCTTTTAAGGTTTTTTACAAACTCATTTATGTGTTTTCTCCCCATTTCCAGATCCTAAAAGTTTGGAAGGATCTAAAACTAAAGCCAGGTGACTTGTGGATTGTTAAGAGACATTTATATATAAGGAAATGTTTGGAGACTCAATACAGCATCTATTTCATGTACAGTTTTGCAAAACTTGAAGGAAAAGTCACCTGGATCCACACCAGACACTGCAAAAATAACTAAATTAAAGAAATCTTTGTGTTTGATTTGTTTCCCTTTTGCAATCACAGTCTAGGGTACTTATTGATTCAATTACTTTAATGTAAGGGATATATATTTGAAAAGTAGTTTAGCCATGTTGAAGTCATATTTGTCTTTTGTACCTCCCATTTTATGTAGAATTGTCTGTGTTTACATGTGCTGATAAGTCAGCATACCAACAATTAAGCTAGAAGGCCATTCTGGCCACAGGAGTGTACAGCCAGTACTCTGTAAATATGTCTTATCAATCATTTGTTTTTCACAATGAAATGTCATTTTGTAATGAAAAAAGCTGCTCAGCTATTATTTTCTCCACAATGGAGTTTTTACCTCTTTGGCCAGGACTACCTTCACCTAAGCGTGTGAAGGTTCCAGGTTAAAGGTGATAGCAGGTATGGTTAGTGATCAAAATATTGATCAAAAGAGAGGAGACAGCCAGGAGATGTAATGGAAATTTGTAAGTTCTGTATATAATTGTATTCTATTTTGTATGTATTGCACACTGCCCTCACTGTGCACACGGCACTAATAATGTTTTCAGTACATGTTTACATTCTTTCGAGTCCTGATTAGAATAAGCCTGCCTATGATACACCCCTTGTTACCATAAATGAACAATTGTAATATTAATGTGATACCTACGTAATCATGTGTATAAAACCCCTGAATTGCGTCATAATAAAGGAGAACGGTTATTTGGAAAGATGCTGAGCGTATCTTTTGTGTCTGTTCCCTACTGCAGTAGTTATTATTAATTTGGAACCACTAATCAATATGAGAATAGGAGTTGCCTATCTATACATTGCCAGGACACAGGGAACAGCCGATCAATGACAGGCAGAGTAGGAAGCGCAGGGAGAGGTTTGTTTACACAGACCTCTCCCCATTCTTCAGCTCTGTGACCCGATCGCGGGACACCAGCGGCGATTGGGTCCGCTGGTCCCGTGGCCTTGGTCACGGAGCTCCCGACCGGGTCGCGAGCGTGCCGCCGCCGTCGGCGTGCGCGTGACCCCACGGCTATGCAATTAATGGGGACGTATATATACGTCCTTTTGCCTAGCCGTGCCATTCTGTAGACATATATCTACAGGAGGCGGTCGGGAAGCAGTTAAAGACACTTCCATAGGCACTAGGTATCCCCTGATGAAGTCACGTGACCTGTGACGAACACGCGTCGGGACTGACCTATACCTACCGGAAGTGACGCCAATCGAGCTCGCCGCTCATTTATACTCTGCCTGTTTTTACCACTGATTTGTGAGTACCCATTTTAATGACTATTATTGCTTGAATAAACGTTGTTTTAAAAACTTACTACACCATGAGGCCTACTTTCTTTCCCTAACATACTGATGAGAACCCCCCAACCTGGACACACCAACACCCACATGCAAGGGAACACTGATAAGAAACGCCAAACAGGATCACCTTGAATATGTCTGTTTCCTGCTAATATCTGCTCTGTTTTTATGCCTTTCTACTCCAGAAGTCCCTTCTCCCTTCTTATCTGATCTTTTTTTTTAAAACATTGTTTTAAAGTTTTTATTCCTTATGTATTATTATATGACGTAATTTCCAGTATATTTTTATATGTTTCTATTATCCTCTTAACGTATTTTTTAGTACGTTTTATATATATATATATATTTAAAACTTTTTATTCACTGTGCGTCTTCATAAATTATTATTTAGTTAAATAACATGATTATCAAAGGCGCTTTTATTTTCCTATTTTTGTCCGGTTACAGCACTACCATATAGAGTGATTGTGCCACTCTATGCTCTCTCCAACCATTAGGATGTCTGCTCCCCATCTCCGGCGACCTTTTCCCTTCCGGTTAGATGACATTCCATGCTGACACTAATCTCCTCAGAGAAATAACGATATTATAACCAACAAAATGGCCGCCGTCCCATATCCGGCGACCATTTCCGCCATTTCCGGCGATCGGGACGCCGGCAAAATGGCCACCGCAATACACAATTATACAGCCTATTTAACCACTTCACCCCCGTACCAATTTGCAGCCAAAGGACCAGGCCCCTTTTTGCGATTCGGCACTGCATCGCTTTAACTGACAATTGCGCAGTAGTGCGACATGGCTACCAAACAGAATTGGCGCCTTTTTTTCCCACAAATAGAGCTTTCTTTTGGTGGTATTTATAAACAAAAATAGAGCGACAATTTTGAAAAAAATTCAATATTTTTTACTTTTTGCTATAATAAATATCCCCAAAAAATATATAAATTAATTTTTTCCTCAGTTTAGGCCGATACGTATTATTCTACATATTTTTGGTTAAAAATATTGCAATTAGCGATTATTGATTTGTTTGCGCAAAAGTTATAGCGTTTACAAAATAGGGGATAGTTTTATAGCATTTTTATTAATATTTTTTTTTACTAGTAATGGCGGCGATCAGCGATTTTTATTGTGACTGCGACATTATGGCGGACACATCGGACATTTTTGACACATTTTTGGGACCATTGTCATTTATACAGAAATCAGTGCTATTTAAATAGCACTGATTCCTATGTAAATGACAGTTGCAGTGAAGGAGTTAACCATTAGGGGGCAGGGAGGAGTTAGTTTGACGTGTTTTTTTTTTTTATAGTAGGGGGGCGTGGCTGTATGTCTGACGTCATTGATCGGCTTTCCCGATGACAGGGAACAGCCGATCAATGACAGGCAGAGTAGGAAGCGCAGGGAGAGGTTTGTTTACACAGACCTCTCCCCGTTCTTCAGCTCTGTGACCCGATCGCGGGACACCAGCGGCGATCGGGTCCGCTGGTCCCGTGGCCTTGGTCACGGAGCTCCTGACCGGTTCGCGAGCCTTCCGCCGCCGGCGGAGCGCGTGTGACCCCACGGCTATGCAATTAAAGGGGACGTATATATACGTCCTTTTGCCTAGCCGTGCCATTCTGTAGCCATATATCTACAGGAGGCGGTCGGGAAGCGGTTAAAGACACTTCCATAGGCACTAGGTATCCCCTGATTAAGTCACGTGACCTGTGACGAACACGCGTCGGGACTGACCTATACCTACCGGAAGTGACGCCAATCGAGCTCGCCGCTCGTTTATACTCTGCCTGTTTTTACCACTGATTTGTGAGTACCCATTTTAATGACTATTATTGCTTGAATAAACGTTGTTTTAAAAACTTACTACACCATGAGGCCTACTTTCTTTCCTTAACATACTGATGAGAACCCCCCAACCTGGACACACCAACACCCACATGCAAGGGAACACTGATAAGAAACGCCAAACAGGATCTCTGCCATCCATCTGGGATCCATAGGAGGACGGTCACGAAGGACCACAAAGGCTTATACCTATGCTGTAACCTTACAGCTGTAAGGTAAGGGGACACTCATACTACACCCACTAGGATTGTACAGGACACGAGAAATCGCACAGGACACCCACGGATTACACTGCATATCAGAGTTCACTAACTCAATTTCCAGCACTTGCACTTTTATTTATATTGGATTGATGGACACTAATTGCACCTTATGATTTTTATGGACCATTTTTATACACGATTTTTTATTCGTTGAAGTTTTATTCGTTGAAATTCCATTTGTTGAATATATAATTTTTTATATGTATTCTTTTACTGTTCCAGTTACGGATTTATCAGTATTTAGCTATTTATTATTTATTTGACATATCACTACCACTGGCACACAGCCATAGCCAGCCTTGGCTTTCTCTCACTTTATTTATTCCACTTACTTTGTGTTTTTATGCACTTACCTTGTTGCACTATCAAGTGATATATTTATTATCATTCAGGATTATTGATTATTGTTTTACCGATGATTATTATCTGCTGATTCCTTTACATTCTAATGCCCTTTTATTTTGATGCACTTTACTTAGTCACTTATCTGGACTTTGCTATTCCCATAGCCACCTGACCTGATGTTATTTGATTACCTACTATCTTTTATCATTTAGTTTAGTTTAATTTTACTGCGTGCCACTACTCTCTTTTACTTACATCTACAGATCCTTTCCCACAAATGTTATATAGATTTATAATCTAATATATGTATTTTCTCATATGATATGTCTTTACTCGGATATAATGTATAATCTAAATGACTCTCTCACTTGTACATCTTTTAACATTGTTAAAACCTTGTACTATGACCTTATCCATAATAAAAACCGTTTGTAAAAAATTTAATAAAAAAACATTGAACTAAAGGCTGTAATGTAACAAAATAGGTAAAAAGCCAAGGGGGGTGAATACTTTTGCAAGGCACTGTATGCTATTTTATCTGAATTCTTGTCTTTCCCGACTTAATAAAAGCTCCAGCATGCCTATCAGACAGATTTCTATCTATCCCATTTATACCTCTTTTTAGTTCATTTTCAGATTATACAAGCTTTTAAATCATGTTTTAAATAATAGCTTTTCAAGCTCCATCCTTCATTATTTCTTAATCATAAAAAGATAATTGACAATCAAGCCCATTAGGAGGCAATCAAGAGTTGGCTCTGCAATTGTTGGAAGAATAATACTCAGGAAAGTTTTGTTTCTAAGTAATGAACAGTTAATAAATGACTTGAGGTCAGCTTTAGTTCTGCTAAAAAAAACAGAATGAACACCTTTGGCAAGATCTTACAAAGAGTCTTTGTTCTTTAGGCTTTTGCTTAAGCAACAAGCAAAAACAAAATATAATATGATCTTCTAAAACTGGAGATGCTAAATGAATTCCCCAAGGAGAACCCATAGCATAGAAATGTGAGCTGATATTTCTGTTTAGTTTGATGTAAAAGCTTTAGGGTATCTTCTACGCAGGGGTGGCTCTACCCATTTTTTGCTGGTGCTGGGAATATACAGGTAAGTGTGTGATCTAAGTCCCTGATAGTAGATCCAATATTACTGTAGAAGACGATGTACCATACTGAATAATGCTTAGTCAGAAATGGAAAATGTAATGCTATGTAGCACCCACCACATTTAGGTGGGTGCTAAATAGGTTTAGTTAGGTAAGTCTTAGGTAAATTTAACCAGGGCCTTTGCATTTTTTAGGCCTGGTTGTTTTTTTTTGGGAGAGGGGAGTGACAGAATAGAGGGGGGTGTGGCCACCTACACTCTGACCCAGAAAGATCTCCCTTACCTTCCATTGGAAATGTTCTGGAAGGAAGGCGGACTTGGGACTGGGGTGCAGGCAGCTTGTATGGAGAGCTCTGGACCAATCATTAAATTGTGTTGGCAGGGGCAGGACTCGCATATAAGCTGGGGGTCACATGCTACCTGGAGGAGATGGGAGGAGTCTGAAGCAGAGAAGCAGCAGAAATGTAATGATCAAGGAGCATGCTTGAAGGCCTGGGGATTCAGAGACCCCAGCGCTGGATAGCAGGATTGGGCTTGAAGGCCTGAGGGTTCAGAGACCTCAGTGCTGGATAGTCAAAACAACAGCCACCATGTAATCTGCAGGAGTGGACCGGGCATCCCAGCCTGGGATGTATCCGACTATGCGGAGAGGGAAGTAGCTAAAAAGAGGATGGAGTAAACTGGGATCAATCTTCTGTGGCAATCATGGACTGTCGATGGGAGAGAGCAAGGGAGTGCAACCCAGCAGTGCTTATCCATCAAGGACACTTTCCTGAACTGACGCCGGGAGGACTGCAGGAGTCAAGATAGGCAGGAGAGGCCTGGGGCTTCCAGCATCCACAAAACCACAATGTCTTTCAGATAGGCATTGGTCAGTTCACTACAGGAAAGGACATGGGAATATAATCAGGAAAAAAAAGGTAGTTGCCACAAAACCCTGTAGTCAGTAAGCAGAAGACATAGCTGAAAAGGAGAATCACTCTGCAGGGGGGGGGGGGGCATGGTGTGACTGGTTGCTAGCATGCTGCTGGTCCTAACAACCAATAACAGCTCTCAGCAGAGATGTGGCTTGCCTGGATCAAGGAAAATCTGACACTGCAGATTGAAGGGCTGACAAACCAATGGGACTATACAGTATCTGTGGAGGCAAAGCCAAGGGTAATTGCGAGATGTGACACTTGTGTATGATGAATAAGGATCATGGTTTAAGATTGTACACAGGGTTAGAGGCAACTCATATTCTCTAACTAAAATGTAACACACTCCAAGCAAGCAAATAAAAAGTTTTCAAAGTTTCATAGACTGTCTGCCGATTGTGAAATCTGTGCAGGGGTGGAAGAACGGAAGCAGTGGGAATGGTGTAATAATAATAATAATAGACTTTAGCATCCCATCATATTGAAGAGGGAATCAGGAACCATAGTGTTAGAGGCAACTCATATTCTCTAACTAAAATGTAACACACTCCAAGCAAGCAAATAAAAGTTTTCTAAAGTTTCATAGACTGTCTGCCGATTGTGAAATCTGTGCAGGGGTGGAAGAACGGAAGCAGTTAACAGAAAGGTATGAACACACCCAGCAGCTCCCAAGGGAGTAGTGCGCTACAGCTATATAGTAAACAATCATGGTGTAATAATAATAATAATAGACTTTAGCACCCATATCATATTGAAGAGGGAAAAGCTGAATGTTCTGCTGTGAATAGTGTGAATGCCCACATTGTGGGGAACAGTGCGAATTGTTTCCAAGCATGCGTAGGAATTTTGCGCAACGGAATTGCTACAGACGATCGGAATTTCAGATCGTAACTGTTTCCGTCGGAAAAATAGAGAACCTGCTCTCAATCTTTTGCTGGCGGTAATCCCGCCAGCAAAAGTCCAATGGAGCATACACCCGGTCGGAATTTCCGACCAAAAGCTCACATCGGACTTTTGCTGGTGGAATTTCCGATCGTGTGTACGGGGCATAAGTTAAATAGATTATATAACTATTCTCTGTATATATCACACACATGTGCTATGGCTCTGCTACCCAGAAAATACTAATTTTATTACCTAATTACTGTTTCACTGATAGGAATCCCACATACACACAAACTTACAGACAGAATAATTTTGAATAATTTAATGACCTATGTTTTTTCTGCATAGAGAATATATGCAGAAAGCTAAAACCTATTGTCTGAGCCTATCTTCATTAAAATAGTGAGGGACTGCCTAACAACCAGCCATGAACACTTGGATCAGGAGCATGTAATGCACAATACATCAAATAGAGTTCTAGAATAATAAGTATATAATGTACAGAGAACAGTGGTCAGGAGTGTATAATGTACAGAGAACAGTGGTCAGAAGTATATAACGTACTGAGCGAAAATGTAACATATAGCAAAAAACACAGGAGTCAGGAATTTGCATCATACAGCAGAGCATGCAGTGTACTGGTCAGGAGTATGTAATGTACATCCCAGTGTACAGAGTACAGTGGTCAGGGCTATGCAATGTACAGCACAGCCAATGTGCATCGGCCATAAGTATGTAGCATATAAGACAGTGGGGGTTATTTACGAAAGGCAATTCCACTTTGCACTGAAAGTGCACTTGGAAGTGCAGTCGCTCTAAATCTAAGGGGTAGATCTGAAATGAGTGGAAGCTCTGCTGATTTTATCATCCAATCATGTGCAAGCTAAAAAATGTATTTTCCTTGCATGTCCCACTCGGATCTATAGCGACTTTACTTCCAAGTGCACTTCCAGTGCACTTTCAAGAGCACTTGCAGTGCAAAGTGGATTTTCCTTTAGTAAATAACCCCCTGTGTACTGAGTACAGTGAAGAAACAAATACGAAGACGCTGCGCAACAGGTTTAAAGTGTAGTCGTTTTGCACATTTATAAATAAAAAACCTATTAAAACCCACACACATAGAGTATCTCACAAAAGTGAGTATACCCTCACATTTTTCTAAATATTTTATTATATCTTTTCATGTGAAAACACTGAAGAAATTACACTTTGCTATAATGTAAAGTAGTGAGTGTACAGCTTTTATAACAGTGTAAATTTGCTGTCCCTTCAAAAGTGAGTACACCCCTAAGTGAAAATGTCCAAATTGGGCCCAAAGTGTCAATATTTTGTGTGTCTATTATTATATATAGCTGTGCGGATGCACAGGTATATATAAATGTGTCACGCTGTGGCACTTTATTTATTACTATGGACTGTTTGTTTTTGTTTTTAATTTAATTTTAATTTTAATTTTAATTTTACCATTCGATGGACTTGATTGTATCACATTGATTAATTCACGCTACATTGTTTGGAACCCACGGGGCACGAGCACGAGCACTTTTTGTCTTGTATAGTAGGCACTGTGTGTATATATATATATATATATATATATATATATATATATATATATATATATATATATATATATATATACAGGGCTCAAAATTTCAAGTCCTGAGCTACTAGCCTTAAGTGTTACTCACCACCATTTGCCCAACCCAATCCCTACCATGCACCGCCCCTAATTCCGCCCCTATACACGCCCTCATAAATGACCTCATGAAATTACACTTAAATGTTCCATTCAGAATTAAGTTGCAAAAATAAATATTACAACCTTATCAGTCCCCACCATTGCAGCCTCACCTGTGCCCACCATTGCAACCTCACCTGTGCCCACCATTGCAGCCTCACCTGTGCCCACCATTGCAGCCTCGCCTCACTGTGCCCACCATTGCAGCCTCACCTCACCTGTGCCCACCATTGTAGCCTCACCTTACCTGTGCCCACCATTGCAGCCTCACCTCCCCTGTGCCCACCATTGCAGCCTCATCTCACCCGTGCCCACCATTGCAGCCTCCCCTCACCTCACCTGTGCCCACCACTGCAGTCTCACCTCACCTGTGCCCACCACTGCAGTCTCACCTCACCTGTGCCCACCACTGCAGTCTCACCTCACCTGTGCCCACCACTGCAGTCTCACCTCACCTCACCTGTGCAGAGGATCATCATGGGGAAGAGGAAAGCCGCCGGATCACGATAGCCTTCTGTTACAGTTGCAATTGCCTCCACAGCTAGGCTGCCAGGGAGGGGGGGCGAGTACCGCCGGCATGCGGGGTTAAACAGGAGCCCTTCTACCATTGATCGGTCCGGGGGAAGAGGGCACAGATCACAGAGCGATAGCTTGCTGTTTACATTGGAATTGCCTCCGCTCATGATTACACACAGCCCCGCCCCCTCCTGACCCCGCGCCTGTTATAGACACTGTGATAGACAGAACGCGTCCCAGAATTGTACTGGCGTTCTGTCTATCACAGGCGCGGGGTCAGGAGGGGGCGGGGTTGTGTGTAATCATGAGCGGAGGCAATTCCAATGTAAACTAACAGCAGGCTATCACTCTGTGATCTGTGCTCTCTTCTCCCGGACCGATCGATGGTAGAACGGCTCCTGTTTAACCCCACATGCTGGCGGTACTCGCCCCCCACTCCCTGGCAGCCCACCTCCTCGCCAGAAACAATTTTCCACTCACAAAATGCGAGTAGGCGAGTGGAAAATTTGAGCTTTGTATATATACATATATATATTTTTTTCCATTAGATTTCATACACATATTTTATATCAATATCCTTATATATAGATATTTATTTGCTTTTCATTTGATTAGCACTTATTGGGATAGGAATAGATTAACATTATTAGCAATCTGGATCGCAGTTTTGGACATTCTGCAGAGCACAGCGCGACACATTTATATATACCTGTGCATCTGCACAGATATATATATATAATAACGAATACAGGTTTTTCATTCATTCACATTGTGGGAAGGTGTGGGGAGTGTCAACAGCTGCCACCATATATAGCATTTCGTTTTTAGCTTTTAGCAGCGCACAAGGTACCGCCCTTTCTTTCCAATATTTTGTGTGGCTACCATTAATTTCCAGCATTGCCTTAACCCTCTTGGGCAGGTTGCCACTGGAGTCCCCTTCCACTCCTCCATAACGACATTACAGTGCTGGTGGATGTTGGAGACCTTGCACTTCTTCACCTTCTGTTTGAGGATGCCCCACATATGCTCAATAGGGTTTAGGTCTAGAGACATGCTTGGCCAGTCCATCACGTTTACCCTCTTTAGCAAGGCAGTGGTCATCTTGGAGGTGTGTTTGGGGTCGGAATACTGCCCTGCGGCCCAGTCCCTGAAGGGAGGGGATCATGCTCTGCTTCAGCATATTACAGTAGTTGGCATTCATGGTTCCATCAATGAACTGTAGCTCCCCAGTGTCGGCAGCACTCATGCAGCCCTAGACCATGACACTTCAACCACCATGCTTGACTGTAGGCAAGACACACTTGTCTTTGAACTTCTCACCTGGTTGCTGCCACATAAGCTTGACATCATCTGAACCAAATACATTTATCTTGGTCTCATCAGACCACAGGACATGGTTCCAGTAATCCATGCCCTTAGTCTGCTTGTCTTCAGCAAACTGTTTGCAGGCTTTCTTCTGCATCATCTTTAGAAGAGGCTTCCTCCTGGGATGAAAGCCATGCAGACCAATTTGATGCAGCGTGCAGCATATGGTCTGAGCACTGACAGACTGACTCCCCACCCCTTCAACCTCTGCAGCAATGCTGGCAGCACTCATATGTCTATTTCCCAAAGACAACCTATGGATATGAGGCTGAGCACGTGCACTCAACTTTTTTGGTCGACCATGGTGAGGCCTGTTCTGAGTGGAACATGTCCTGTTAAACCGCTGTATGGTCTTGGCCACCATGCTGCAGCTCTGTTTCAGGGTCTTGGCAAACTTCTTATAGCCTAGGTCATCTTTATGTAGCGCAACCATTCTTTTTTTCAGATCCTCAGAGTTCTTTGCCATGAGGTGCCACGTTGAACTTCCAGTGACCAGTATGAGAGAGTGAGAGAGCGATAACACCAAATTGAACACACCTGCTCCCCATTCACACCTGAGATCCTGTAACACTAATGAGTCACATGACAGCGGGGATGAAAAGTGTCTAATTGTGCCCAATTTGGACATTTTAACTTAGTGGTGAACTCACTTTTTTTGCCACCGGTTTAGACATTAATGTCTGTGTGTTGAGGGGACATCTCACTTTTGTGAGATACTGTACATGAGAGCAAAGGACAGCAAGACCGTAAGAGCACAGAAGAGTCAGGTGGTAAGAGATCTCAAGCCCTTTCCAGTGGCAGAGTCAGCACACCTCAGTAAGCCTCAGATGGAAAAAGAAGCCACGCGGATAAACAAAGGAATCATCCTCCAGACCCTGCTTGTCAGGTTTAATACATGTAAAGCAGTAGAGGTATTCCCTGATGAAGGGAGGTCCTCCCCAAAACATGTTCCTGCATCATTGTGACATCACAACTGGGGTGGTATCATAATGAGTGGATTCTAGATGGTGATTATTTTGTTTACCCACGTGGCTTCTTTTTCCATCTGAGGCTGTCCGAGGTGCAATGACTCTGCCCATGGCCAGGGCTGGAGATCTCCCGCCTCCCTATGGTATCATGTTTCTGAATAAATTTTAATGTTTTTTTTTTTTTTAACTGATCTCAGTTTTTAGTGAAGTGGTTTATTCATACCAAGCTGGTCCAAATAAACTATTACCTTCATTACTAGATGTGCCCGCTGTGTGCGCTGTATAAGCAGTATGTACCTAACCTACATAAAGTATGGAAACTTTATCAGATGGAAACACCCCAGGGACTTGCGGTGAGGTCAGTGGCTGGTGAATACTGGCTAGCATCAGAGACAGATACACACAGGTTACATATTCACAAGTTAGGTATAATATTTGTATTATGTAGGAGATTGCAGTTCTACTAGTTCTACCAGTTATACTCATTTAACAAAAATATTTACAAACGCTGTCTCTTTAAGATGTTTTTCAGTCACCCTATTTGTTGATACTGGAAGCAATATTTTTTTTTATTCATGAAACAGGTTTTTCCCCAAAAAATTCCCCTCTATTCTAATACTGACTACCTCTATGACAAATGTTCACCCCTGTCCTGCCCTGACCTAGTCACCTACTGCCAAGTGGGTTCCAGTGAGGGGATGATGGGATTTCATACCATAACTGGGTGTCTGAGTAAGTAGAGGAGGAAAGTGAGAGAGAGGCACAACATCAGGGAGAGGCACAACATCAGCGAAAAAGTCAAATTTCAGAGGGGTGGAGGGAACAGCCCTCCACTACAGGGAGGGCAACAATTAAAGGGAAATATTACATGCCAACACACCTCTTCCACCATTCCACAATAATCTTTGCATCCACAGAAACATCTGAAACCTCAATTGATAGGGATGGAGTCTGACTAGGAGTTTGGGAAACATAACTTATGGCACATCAAGCAGGGAAGAGGGTAAGCTAGGAGACACACTTAGTAGAGCCTTGCTCAAAGTTACCAAACTACATCCTGCCATCTCCTGCTTGACCAGGCAGATGTCTTTTTCCCAGCTACTGTAATAAAAGAGAAAATCTTTATTTTTATTATGGTACTTATACAGCCCTCCCAATTTACACAGCAGCCTAAATATACATTGCATATTCACATCAGTCCCTGCCCTCAAGGAGCTTACAATCTAATGCTCCTAACTTACATTCATACCTACACATACTAGGGGCAACTTAGACAGGATTCAATTAACCTACCAGCATGTCTTTGGAGTGTGGGAGGAAACCGAAGGACCCAGGGGAAACCCACACAGGTACAGGGAGAGCATGCAAACTCCAGGCAGGTAGTGTCCTGGTTGGGATTCAAACCGGTGAGCCTTTTGCTGCTAGGGGACAGTGCTAACCACTACACCAATGTGCTGCCTGAATATGCACCAAGCCATCCCCATACTAAGCGTCTCAATGCCAGCTTGGCAAAACTGATAACTTTACAGCTGCTTCTTTTTAAGCTAGTCGAGTCTGCTATCTCCCATGAATTTTTAGCTGGTACTGCACTACAGTAGCAGGTATCCAGCCACCATTTTTTCACCTAGAAGGCCATCTCTGCCCTTCAACACAATGTGGAAGGTAATGTCTCCTTGTCACTGGATCATTCAGTCAGCAATGGGGTCCAGCAAGCATGGGCAAGGATGTTACATCTCCTTGGCCCATTGGGTCAATTTGATGGCAGCTAGGAAGGGCACAGGGTGGAGTACATGACTGGAGCTGTTGGTGCTGTCTTATGGAGGATAATTAGTGTAGCGCTAAGTGGTAAGCAAAAAGTTGTGTAAAGGTGTAGCTGTACATACAAAATGCCAATTTTGCTAAAAAGCAAGTGAAAAGGTAAATAATAAAAGAGTGAATATCACAAAAATATTAGTTATTTAAAACTGAAAATAATCTGTGCTAAAACCATAAAGTTCTGTGAATTATTCCACTGGGAATAGTCCTTGTGAAGTACAAGTATAAATGTATGAAAGGAAATCTTCCTGTGGGATGGCACCACACAGGTATAAGGGCCGCGTGCAACCACAGAAACCGGCAAAGATGGTTAGTTGTCTGGAGTTGTATCAACAGACGACCTTACACGAAAAAAAGATGGGTACTCTTACCGATGGTGTTGGACACACATGTCATGCGACAGTGAGTCAATCAGGCTTGTAGTCTCGATTGGTCCTAATCGGACAATGTATGCGAATTGGATGGATCCTGGTAAGGGGTCCTCACTTTTCCGTCTCTGGACTCCAAGCGAACAGGCAATCCTGGTGGGGGATCCTCATGTCACCGGACTTCAGTCACTGCCTATCAGTGCCCATCCCTGCTGCCTTTCAGTGCCCATCAGTGCCACCTATGTGTACCATCAGTGCTGCATATCAGTGCCACCTATCAGTGCCGCCTATCAGTGCTCCATCAGTGCCGCATATTAGTGCCCACCATCAGTGCCACCTCATCAGTGCCACCTCATCGGTGCCCATCAGTGCCACCTTATCAGTACCGTCAGTGCAGCCCCATCACTGCCCATCATTGAAGGAGAAAACGTACTTATTTACAAAGTTTTGTAACCGAAAAAAAAAATACATATTTTTTTCAAAATCTTTTTTTATTTGTTTATTTGTTTAACAAAAAATAAAAATCCCAGAGGTGATCAAATACCACCAAAAGAAAGCTCTATTTGTGGGAAAAAATTATAAAAATTTTGTTTGGGTACAGTGTTGTATGACCACACAATTGTCATTCAAAATGCAACAGTGCTAAAAGCTGAAAATTGGTCTGGGCAGGAAGGTGTATAAGTGCCTAGTTTGAAGTGGTTAATGGTTAGTGTAAATCCTTCCTTACATTGGTGGTTACTGTGAATTCTTCTATTACATTAGTGGTCAGTGTAAACCCCTATTACATTGGTGGCCAGTGTGACGGACGCCCCTCCTCAACAGGAGTCCGCCATAAATGCTTCCTTTGTCCAGCACCAGCACTTTCCAAGACCCAGCTTACCCAGTCATTAGCCATAACTCAATGTAGAGTGAAAACATCAAACTGTTTATTATCTTACCGAATGGCCATCCTTTCGTAACACGTCACTTTGCAAACTGAAAAACCTTTGGGGTTGTGTATCTTCTGAAATGTACCTTTGTGTTGTACGGCTGTTTTTATGTTGGTAAGACAAAACTTGCATTTTGGAAAAGGGCTTACAGCCATATAGCCAGAATGCAGGTCTGTGATCCGGATCTACCTCTGGGGAGGCACACTACTTTGGTGCATCAGGGGACTTTTCCGAAGATTACATTTTTAATCTTGGATCGTGTCCACCCCAGTGGCGGGGGGGACTGGAACAAGTCCCTCCTCCAGCTTGAGCTGCGGTGGATATACACCTTAAGAGCTACCCACCCCCTACCCATGATGCCATGTGCTGCAGACCCTTCTTGGAGGGCTTCAACTCAGGGGGGAATGAAAAATAAGTATTCTGTCCCCCATTTCTGTTTCGAAATTTTTGAACAAATCTACCATGTCTCTGTTTATGTTTTGGCTTTTGCCTTATCTTATCTCATTATCATTCTTCCAAATAGGGCATTTTTGACTTTGTGATTTCCCTCTGAACCATCACTATCTCATTGATAACCTCATGAGTTTTTTCTTGGGATTATGTGATATGTAAATTAATATGGGTGAAGTTTGTGTTTATATACATATTTCTCTTTTCTTCTCTAATGCGGCGTACACACGAGCGGACTTTCCCGCGGGATTGTCCGCCGGACAATCCGCCCGTGTGTGGGCGCCGGCGGACTTTTTCCTGCCAAAAGTCCGGCGGACTAAGTTTTAAGTTCAGACTTAAAATTGTCCACTGGACTCGCGAGTCCGCGGGACTTTTGGAAATGAACGGACTTGCCGACACAAGATCGGAAAGTCCGTTCATTTAGAACGTGACTTCAGGTAGACGGGACTAGCGAAGGCAGTGAATGCCGCCACGCTAGCCCCATCACCTGGTATGGATTTAAAGGGAATCCCTACGCCGAAAAAACGGCATGGGGTCCCCCCCAAATCCATCTCAGACCCTTATCTGAGCACGCAGCCCGGCCAGCCAGGAAAGGGTTGGGGACGAGCGAGCGCCCCC
This sequence comes from Lithobates sylvaticus, assembly GCA_028564925.1. Taxonomy (NCBI): domain Eukaryota; kingdom Metazoa; phylum Chordata; class Amphibia; order Anura; family Ranidae; genus Lithobates; species Lithobates sylvaticus. The sequence goes on along the minus strand of CM053029.1, from coordinate 318,976,966 downwards.
CCTCCTGAGCCGTACCAGGCCACGTGCCCTCAACATAGGGGGTGCCCTTGGGAAAGGGGGCTGTGTGGCCCCCCCACCCCAAAAGCACCTTGTCCCCCCATGTTGATGAGGACAAGGGCCTCTTCCCGACAACCCTGGTCGTTGGTTGTTGGGGTCTGCAGGTGCAGGGCTTATCGAAATCCAGGAGCCCCCTTAACTCCTCCGCTCTCTTCTGCTCTTTTACCTAGCTCACTCACGAGCGGAGGAGCCTGGCTTTCTTCTTCGTCGTCGCCGACGTCGTCTGGGGTCTCGTTCCGCCTTCGGGTCTTCGGGGGTCTTCCGGGGTCTCTTCTGTTCTTGCCACTGTCACCGCCTTCTGCGCCGTCTTCTTCTTCTTCTTCTTCCAATGTTGACTCGTCGCTCTCTCTGGCCGGAATGGCAGAGACGCGCTGTGTTGTGACTTATATAGGGACAAGGAGGCGGGGTCACATGCTCATGTCACATGGTGACCCCGTCCACCTATGATGTCACAGTCCCAGCATCCTCCGGGACTCTGACATCATAGGGGGAGTGGTCACCATGTGACATGAGCATGTGACCCCGCCTCCTTGTCCCTATATAAGTCACAACACCGCGTGTCTCTGCCATTCCGGCCAGAGAGAGCGACGAGTCAACATCGGAAGAAGAAGAAGAGGAAGAAGAAGAAGAAGAAGGCGGCGACAACAGCAAGAACAGAAGTGGGGCATTTGCACTGGTGGGGCATTTGCGCGTTGTGCGCATGCGTGGCGCGTGCATGTGCCATCACTGTTTGTGCGCCGGACGTTCTGCTGGTTAATTCTATGCTTGCGATCTAGCTGTATCAGTTTAGTCTGAGGTTAGTATGGTGAGGGGAAGGGAACGTTTGATGCAGCTGCCGAGGCTTGTGTTCCATGGATTTTTCCAAATAGGTAATTAAATCTTTTTCATTCATGATGGACTCTTTTTGTCCACTTATATTTTTGCTCCTTGCCCCTTGATCGCCCATTTGGGCTTTCTTATACTTCATTATCATTATTATTTTTAGGATATGCTTTTTTACCGGCCATAAGGGGTTTCCTTTTGGTGATCCTGCAATCCATGGACTCTGGCCTACATCTGTCCCTCCCACTGATGCTCACCTGTATGCTAATGCACTCTGGAAAATAGGTGGATTACTTGCCAGCATTAAGGATGGGGGTTTATCCGCTGATATTACTCCTTGCTTACCCTGTCCTCCCTCTGTTTTTACTTTTACAGATTCCAAGTCTCTGTTTGGGACCTCAGTGCACACACTGATTCCCAGGTGGTCCGAATCGGGGCCCCTGGCTGATTGAGGGTATACCTAGAGGGGATAGATCCATCTCCCCCCGGTCTAGTCTCCCTTTGCCGTTTTTTCTTTTGAATACATTTTTGTGATCTATACAATTGGCTTGTGTGACCTGGGGACAATATCATGCTGTTCGAATCATATCTTTTCATGCTTTTAACCATGTTGGATGCTTAAATACAGTTTGCCAAGTAACTGGGATGTAAGTACACATTAGAATGTATTTCTTTAATTCTTATGAAATTGTGCTATAGATGTATATACAATATTATAGTCTTTTTTGGCTAACCACTGTGTATTTGAATTTTATAGATAGTTCTTTCCTGCAATTAACCCCTGATGAAGGAGAATCTGTTATATCTCCGAAACGTCGTTGGGTTCAGGCATATGCACTCTGTCTTGGTCAGCTTTATATATCTGTATTATGATGCATCCTCATTTTTGTATATTATGTATTGTTTATGTATTTCTATATCATGTCTAATAAAATAATTTTCTTACGATCCTTACTTGTTTCGGTAGTGCCATTAAAATCACACTCCTAGGGGGTTTCAAATATTAATCAAACTGTTTATTAGAACACAGAATACAAGCTTTTAAACATTTGAGTAGGAGGTTCCCCGCCTCCGGCTCATATTACTCTAATAATACACCTGTAACCAGAAACCTATTACCATGAGCTAATTAACTAATCATTTCCAGACTAGATGACTCAGAGATATAACCTTTCAGGTCCTATCTTTTTCGTCTTCTAGCTCCCTAACTACAATACACATTATAGCAGACCATCCAAGACAGGTGGCTGGCTGATGACATCAGCATCTGCTATGAGTCCCAACAGTGTGAAGCAGTCACTATTTCCAATATGGCATATAGGCCCTATACAGGGTTCCCAGAGTCTGTGTGTCTTAGGGGGACATGGACTTGAAAAAGTAACATTATTTCAAGGATCCCCAGGCATCCCCAGGCATACACCTCACAAAAGAGTATTGTTCCCTTAAAACCCAAGGCCCATAATCAGTGGGTAAGATGCTTGCTCCTAGTCCTCTCCAGAAGCCCCTATCTTGGTTAGGTCTGTCACAGCCAGTGTTGAAACTCCTTTTTTTATTGGTAGTCGGTAAAAAAATCAGCATTGCCATTGATCACACCATCCCCTCCCCCCAGCACTGCCACTGATCCCAGGAGTTCTAGGATCCCTAGAAGTTTTCTGTCTATTGATGGGTCCCCTCACCTCCTCAGTCCATGGTGTGCAGGCAGGTGGAGAGTGAAATTGCATGGAGGGGGCCCAAGAAAATGTTTGCCCAGGGTCTAATCAATATTAAAGAAGGCCCTTCCGCTTTTGGTAATGAAAAATCATCCTGAGCCACACTCGGGAATACCGCTAGGGAGGTTAAACCTTTTTTGGGCCCTTACAAGATAAATGTGCATCTGGTACAGCTAATGAAGATATTACATGTATTGTGTGCAGCATATTACTTCTATTGTAACCTTCAAGACAGATAACATTTAAATTTACTTTTTTATGCTCCAGTGCTAATTTGGGATGTGGTTTTGACAATAAGGCCCATCAAAAATGGTAGAAATAATGCATTGCGCACAATATACTTTCTTTTACACTAGCATATCTTCAGGGGTTGCAGGCTCATGTGGCCTCTCTGTCACATTCAGGTTTTACACCTGAACAGAACTGACGACATAGGCAGCATACACAGGAACTGATCCCTTCAACTTTCCTCCGACTGCCACTAAAAGCCTGCTTCTCTCCTTCACCTTCCCGCTGACATTCAGTATGGTGCCCCGGACCATTGTGTGCCCCGCCCCCCCCTGTGCAGTGCTTCCGGCTCCCCCATCTTCAATTCCGCCGGCTGCTATGGGGGATTGTTTCAAGATGGAGATCTGGGAAGGGCGCAATAAATATGTAATTTACTGTCCCCTTCATTTTCTCAATGAACACAATGAGTGTCCAGTACTGTGTCCATTCATAACTAAAGCCTAGTAAACTGTCTTTACTATGCTATTGGTGAATGATCAGAAAGCTCTCCTGTTCATTCATTCTGTGCAGCTGAGGCTGCAGAAATAGAGATTGAACACTGTGTCCTCAATCTCCTTTCTTTCTTTCAAAAGTGAGACATCAGGGGTCTGTTTAGACCCCTGACATTTCACCAAAGCCCCCATACAGGGCTGCTAAAACAAATTGTAAAAAAAATCTTAAAAGTCCACTGCTCTACTGACTAACACCAACATCTGCCCTACTGACACCAACATCTGCCCTACCAACCTGTCCTACCAACATGTCCAATGCTTTTACTGGCACTGTCCACTGCCATACTGGCACCATCCACTGTCCTACTGACACCATCCACTGCCCTAATGACACCATCCACTGCCCTACTGACACCATTCACACACTGTTGACTGCTCTACTGACACTGTCCACTGCTCTACTGACTGGCACGGTCCACTTTTAAAGGTAGACTAAATTTATGCTAAGTTTATATACAGTGACATGTGCTTCATTATATTATATGTTTCTAAGTTTTCTGTACTATGTAGTTAGTCCTTGCTAGTTTATTTCTTAAAAAAAAAAAAAAAAGCCCCCAAACCCTAGTCATTTTTATCTCTTTTATGTTGTTCAGGCAGATCTCTACCTCTCAAGAGTTGCATACCCTTTCTCCAAAATCTTTTGAATTACCCTCTTTACATGTAAATACAGATCTGAAATAACTCTTTAGCCACTTGGAGTATCTTGGCGCATGGTGGGAGCATCTTGGCACTGTCGCTGTAGTGTGGACTATATTTCTTCCTTTTTTTCTGGGTGACATATACTTTTAGATGTGGCTTTGTAAGATGAAAAGCTGCATATGATATGTCCTTCTGAAAATGTATCCTTTTCCAACTGATTCAATGATAACTGTACAATATGTATGCCTTGTTTCTCCAATCCAATGCAATTTTTATTTCTGGATAAAAAGTGCCTTATCACTCTACCCTCAAGTGCCTCAAGTGTCCTACTAAAAAAGGCCTACATGTGTCTTGGTAATTTTTCTGCTTTGCACCTCTGACATAATCCATTGTAAGTTTTATTTGAACATAAAAAAATGCATCATCTCTTCCTTTTCTAATACAGCCTTTAAGGGTTCCATGAAGTGCAGCATGTCTGTCTGCTTTGTGTCTCTGAATGTGTCCCTCTAATATTTCTGCTTTGTGTCTCTGACACCTCGTGTCTTTTTTCTAAAAAAAATTTGACCTTGAAAAAAGGCTTACATGATCAGCAGCAATGTTTGCTTTACCTATCTTACATAGTTAAATACTAAATTTAATTTCTGAATCAAATATGCCTCACCTCTCCATCTTCAAATGCAGCATTCAAAAAATTTTTTATATGAGCTGCAGTGTGTCTCATGTGTAATATTTCTCCTTTGTGTCTATGACATAATCCACTGCATTTCTGGATAATAAAAATCTTCAACTATGGCCTAAAAGGGATTACTTGAGGTGCCCCGTGTTTGCATTATTCCTGCCTCTTGTTGCAGAAACAATCCACTGTAATTGTTATTTAAGGGTTTGTTTGTTTTTTGTTTTTAACTTTCATTCTCTCTCCCTCGTAAATTACTGTGTATACAGTGGTGTGAAAAAGTGTTTGCCCCCTTCCTCATTTCCTGTTCCTTTGCATGTTTGTCACACTTAAGTGTTTCGGAACATCAAACCAATTTAAACAATAGTCAAGGACAACACAAGTAAACACAAAATGCAATTTGTAAATGAAGGTGTTTATTATTAAAGGTGAAAAAAAATCCAAACCATCATGGCCCTGTGTGAAAAAGTGATTGCCCCCCTTGTTAAAACATACTATAACTGTGGTTGTCCACACCTGAGTTCAATTTCTCTAGCCACACCCAGGCCTGATTATTGCCACACCTGTTCACAATCAAGGCATCACTTAAATAGGAGCTGCTTGACACAGTAAGGTCCACCAGAAGATCCTTAAAAGCTACACATCATGCGAGACCCAAAGAAATTCAGGAACAATTGAGAAAGAAAGTAATTGAGATCTATCAGTCTGGAAAGGGTTATAAAGCCATTTCCAAAGCTTTGGGAATCCAGCGAACCACAGTGAGAGCCATTATCCACAAATGGCGAAGACATGGAACAGTGGTGAACCTTCCCAGGAGTGGCCGGCCGCCCAAAATTACCCCAAGAGCGCAGCGACGACTCATCCAAGAGGTCACAAAAGACCCCACAACAACGTCCAAGGAACTGCAGGCCTCACTTGCCTCAGTTAAGGTCAGCGTTCATGCCTCCACCATCAGGAAAAGACTGGGCAAAAATGGCCTGCATGGCAGAGTTCCAAGGAGAAAACCACTGCTGAGCAAAAAGAACATCAAAGCTCGTCTCAATTTCTCCACAACACATCTTGATGATCCCCAAGACTTTTGGGACAACATTCTGTGGACTGATGAGACAAAAGTGGAACTCTTTGGAAGGTGTGTGTCCAAGTATATCTGGCGTAGAAGGAACACTGCATTTCAGAAAAAGAACATTATACCAACAGTAAAATATGGTGGTGGTAGTGTGATGGTCTGGGGCTGTTTTGCTGCTTCAGGACCTGGAAGACTTGCCGTGATAAAAGGAACTATGAATTCTGCTGTCTACCAAGAGATCCTGAAGGAGAATGTCCGACCATCTGTTCGTGTACTCAAGCTGAAACGAACTTGGGTTCTGCAGCAGGACAATGATCCTAAACACACCAGCAAGTCCACCACCGAATGGCTGAAGAAAAACAAAATGAAGACTTTGGAGTGGCCTAGCCAAAGTCCTGACCTGAATCCTATTGAGATGCTGTGGTATGACCTTAAAAAGTCCGTTCATGCTCGAAAACCCTCTAATGTAACTGAATTAGGACAATTCTGCAAAGATGAGTGGGCCAAAATTCCTCCAGGACGCTGTAAAAGCCTCATTGCACGTTATCGCAAACGCTTGGTTGCAGTTGTTGCTGCTAAGGGTGGCCCAACCAGTTATTAGGTTTAGGGGGCAATCACTTTTTCACACAGGGCCATGATGGTTTGGATTTTTTTTCACCTTTAATAATAAACACCTTCATTTACAAATTGCATTTTGTGTTTACTTGTGTTGTCCTTGACTATTGTTTAAATTGGTTTGATGTTCCGAAACACTTAAGTGTGACGAACATGCAAAGGAACAGGAAATGAGGAAGGGGGCAAACACTTTTTCACACCACTGTATACTCTTCAACCACTGTGCTGCCTGTCTGACTACTGTCTCTGAAATTTGGCTCTGTAATTTTTATTTCTTTATACCAACTACCTCTTTTCTGAAATGTGGGGTTATGATATTGAAGTGCTTTTGCGCATTCTGTGTTGACATTTTAATAAACTTTAGACAGAACAGTGTGGTACTGTACTAAAAGAAGTTCACAAGCTATAGCACATAGCTGAGTGTTTTTTTTTGCATTGCAACATGTTCTCCAGTACAGTGCCCAGCTCCCTGGCACTTTGTTTGACTATCCCTTGTCTATTTGCCTTGAAAATGGAGAGAATTGATATTCAAAATGCTCCACCTTTTGACTTTGATAGAGTACTTAAAGTTTCCAACTTGTTAATTTTTCGGTGTGTACTCTGAACACACTTCTAAATCTATACCAACCAAATTCACCCATCACTACCGTTCTCCTTCTCTTTCACTTCCCTCATCTACAATTTCTGCCACCTCATCATCGTGACCCTCTTCATTGTTTGATCTAACTTGGCTGTAAGCTGCAGGAACTTTAGTCGAATGTACTACCTTACTTAACATCTGTAGCATAAATTCTTGTCACCCTCTCATAGCTAGTTACTGATAGTGTACTATAATAATTCAGTTGATTCCTCCATGCCAGTTGCCTGGATTATGATGTGATTCACAGTAGAGGAGGAGGAAAAATACATTTTCATTGTGCATTTATAGCAGTTGGGGAAAATTGGCAGCTCTGCACCTGGGGGGAGAAAGAAGATAAGAAAGGCTTGCTGAGCCACTCAATTACTTCCTCCATGTGCTTTGGCTGTATAGCACACCCACCACCAGAAACAAAAGGCAGACTTACTTTGCCTCTCAGTTGTGCACACTACAGCACTGTGTATAGCACTGTACAACACTGTAAAGAGCAGTGTATAGCTTAATTATCTCATGCAAACACCCTCAGCTCTCCCTATCTATTTAAATATACACTGACAAAATACCCTGCCTTTTATAGTGAGGTGGTTGGCGCATAAATAACAAACATTATTGGCTCTTCTAAGCCACCTGGCCACAGTTCATAGGATGGGAAGTGCATTATTGGTAATCGGTTGCCAGTGCCACAACAGTGAATTAAATGACCACATTTGTTTCCGCTGGGTCCACAAACTGCGAAGGAGCTGGATTTATTTCAAACCCATGCTCTACCAGAACCCAAGCTCATCCCCAATGTCAGGTGTATATGTATTCAGGAAGTCTTGTAAAGTTACTGAAAGGTCCACTTTATGGATGCACTTGATCTAAAACCTAAATAAGATGCAGGTGAACTTTTAACCACTGTAATAGCAGAGGATAAAAGCATAGTGATATACTCCAAAGAAAGTGATTATTTCAAAAATCAATATCACGCATTCCCAGTAAAAGCAATTCAATTAAAAATATATGCATTTATTGTTTGCTTTAAATATTTTAAATGCTAAATGGAATTGATTCAACACTCACTTCTGGCAAAGGGATTTTTATCCTCCAATTAATGGAAAATGTCTACATAGATCTACTTTGGATTAGTCCGATAATTGGTTTGCAGGTACCTTGCTTGTTGTGCCAAAACATAATAGTGCTTTTAAAATAGAATATTAAACCCAGCAGACAATTATTTGCTTTTCACTTTGCATCAGTTCTTGGACTGATGGAATTTAAAAGAAAAGTAAAATAAAGAGATACACAAATCAATTCCGCATAACTGTGGTGTTCCGAATCCAACTTAAATTGCTAAGCTGCATATTTTAAATGAGAGTTATCATTAAACTTATTTGAAATGAATGAACAGTTAAATATCATTGAGTCTTTGAATGCATTTAATTAGAGAATGGTTGCTGTAGAGATATGTCTAATAAATGCCTTACAGCAGTCATTCAGGTGCTTACATTGTATACTGGAGAAAAAAGTGAGAAGACCAATAAATGTACTGTAGACACAATGAACAAACTATAAATCCTATTTCCTGTGGCCCAGCTTTAATTCTATAATATATAACAATAACTCCAGGCAAACATAAAAATACACTGTTGAAATTTATATACAGTGTGTCTATTGTTACATGCAGGAATAGATTTATACCTCCTGCTGACCTAGTACAACTGCCCTGCACAATCCTCTGTCCTCCCCAGTCAACTAGCTAGGCATCATAACTAGGGTTGTGCGAACCCAAACTGTAAAGTTCGGGTCCGTACCAGACTTTTGGGTTTTTGGGTCCCGGACCTGAACCCGAACAATTGACTGTATGTTCGGGTTCGGGTCCGGTGTTCGGCGAAGTAATGATGCATTTTTAAAAGCTGCAGGGCAGCCAATCAACATTAGTTTAACTGGTGTGCCCTTAGAAGCCATCACAGCCATGCCTACAAATGGCATGGCTGTGATTGGCCAGTGCAGCATGTGACCCAGCCTCTATATAAGCACACAGCACAGCACATCACTCTGCTTTAGATAGTGTAGGGAAAGGTTCCTGGCTGCTGTTGCTGTGAGGGAGATAATTACATGATAGGAGTCAGTCCAAATTCATGAAATCTATTCAAATTAGTCAGTGATCTACATAGATTTAGTTGTGTGGGTGCAGTGCACAAGCTTTTTACACTGCACTGAGAGAAAAGATAGACAGTGTAGGGCAAGGTTCCTGTGGCTGCTTTGAGGGAGAGAGAATTATCTAGGAGTCCAGATTCAGAAATCTATTCTAATAACTCAGCGATCTACAGAGATTTACCTGGTTGGGTTGCGGTGCACAGTCTTTTTACACTGCCATGAGCCCAGTGCCAGAGAAAATATAACTTTTATCTGCAAGCTCAGTGCACCAGCACTGCATATGTTACTGTGAGATACACCCTGTACATACTGTGGGTGTATTCTGCTCTTCCAAAAACACCCATTTAGGGCAAAAAACATTTTTTTGCAGTGTTTTCTGCATATCTGCAGGTGTGACATACACAATTTATATATTTTTCTTCTATTGTGCTATTCAAATAAAAAAAATTTAGGGCAAAAACATTTTTTTTGAATAGCATTTTATGCATTTTTGTAGGTTTTGAGGTACACCGTTTACATACTCTGGGTGTATTCTGCTATTGCAAAAACACACATATAGTGCAAAAAAAAAAAATTTGCAGTGTTTTCTGCATATCTGCAGGTGTGACATACACAATTTATATATTTTTCTTCTATCGTGCTATTCAAATACATTTTTTTTAGGGCAAAACATTTTTTTTTAAATAGCATTTTCTTAATTTTTGTAGGTTTTTGAGATACACCGTTTACATACTCTGGGTGTATTCTGCTATTGCAAAAAAAAACATTTAAGGCAAGATCCTAAATTTGGAAAATATGAGGAGAACGTCAAAGAAGGGACGTGGCCCCGGTCGTGGTGCTGCTGGTGGAGCTCCTGTTGCAGGGAGAGGACGTGGTCGATCTGTGCCAGCTACACGCACAAGTGAAACACCTTCCTCAGGTGCGAGTAGGCGACAGAGCCTGCAGCGGTATTTGGTCGCGCCTAATGAGGCTGTGCGAATGTTGAGGCCAGGACAAGTACAGGCGATAGTAGATTGGGTTGCTGACAGTGCCTCTGGTTCCTTCACATTGTCTCCCACCCAGTCTTCTGATGAAAGTCCAGAGTTGGCACCTGCAGCCGATGTCCATCAGTCTTTCACCTCACCCCCTTGCAAATCAGCCAAGCAGTCTGAGCCCCAAATCATGCAGCAGTCTCTTCTGCATTTTGATGACTGTTAGCAGGGTTTCCCAGGGCCATCCACCTAGCCCTGCCCCAGAAGTGGAAGATATTGTGTGCACCGATGCCCAACCACTTATGTTTCATGATGAGTACATGGGAGGACCATCGCAGCATGTCTCGGATGATGACGAAACACAGGTGCCAACTGCTGCTGCTTTCGCAAGATGATGTGGAGGACAATGAGGTCGACCCCACATGGAATCAATGTCATGTAGGTGACCAGTGTAGTTCGGAGGAAGAGGCGGTGGTCGCACAGAGCCACCAGCACAGCAGAGGAGGGAGCAGGGTGCAAAAGCGGAGCGTCCGTCCCCTAGACAGTACATCTGCTACTGCCCAATGCAGCAAAGGACCGAGCACACCAAAGCCAAGTCCAAGGAGTTCCCTAGTGTGGCAGTTCTTCAGACAATGTGTTGATGACAAGACACAAGTGGTTTGCACGCTATGCAATCAGAGCCTGAAGCGAGGCATAAACATTCTCAACCTGAGCACAACCTGCATGACCAGGCATCTATGTCCAAAGCACGGGCTGCAGTGGAGTAGACACCTCAAAAACCAAGAAAGGTCTCTGGCTCCTCCTGCTTCCTCTTCTGCTGCAGCCTCGGCCTCTTCATCCACCTCTGTAGTGACAGTGGCACCTGCCAACCCGTAAACAGAGGATCTGCCAACAACACTACCACCTGGGTCACCAACCATCTCCACAATGTCCCATGGAAGCGTTCAGCTCTCTATCTCCCAAACACTGGAGCAGAAGAGGAAGTACCGCCATAGCCACCCACGATCCCTGGCCCTGAATTCCAGCATTTCAAAATTCCTCACCTTTGAAATGCTGTCATTCCGTCTGGTGGAGACGCAGAGTTTTAAAAGCCTGATGGCATTGGCTGTCCCACAGTATGTCGTGCCCAGCCGCCACTACTTTTCCAGGCGAGCCATCCCTTCCCTGCACAACCCAGTGGGGGACAAAATCAGGTGTGCACTGCGCAACGCCATCTGTGGCAAGGTCCACCTAACTACGAATGCGTGGACCAGTAAGCACACTCAGTGACGTTATATCTCCCTAACAGCACACTGGGTAAATGCAGTGTTGGCTGGGCCTGAGGCAGATAGCAGTTTGGAGCATGTCCTTCCACCACGAGGATTGCAGGGCACTTCAGTTTGCCTCCTGTTGCTAACTCATCCTACTCCACTTCCTCATCCGGTCAGCGTAACACCTTCACCACCAACTTCAGCACAGCCAGGGGTAAACGACAGAAGGCAGGTGGTCAGTAGGGGTGATGTGGAGGGGCAAGTCAGGATTGTCAGATAGGAAGATGGGTTAATGTAGTTAGAGGGAGTGGAAGGGGCTAGCAGAAAAGGAAGGCCAGTCCTTTATTTGTGCATCAAAACAAATTTGCCAAGTTGGGTGAAGATGTGGAGGTGGCAAACACAGAGTTGGCAGCCCTAGATGTCACTGCTACCCCTAACAGCCGGGAGAGCAGACCATCTAGTAGAGGTGGTGAGGGGAGTGCAGGTAGGCCTAGACAGTTGGTGGTAATAGGGGATTCTATAATCAGGACTGATAGAATAATTTGTCGCCAGGATTGCCTCAACTGAATGTTTTGCTGTCTCCCTGGTGCTAGGGTTCGACATGGTGTGGCTGGGTGGATAAATTACTGGGATTACTGGGATACATGAAAGGTGGAGGCTCCTTAAGAATCAAATTAAAGAACTAGGCTGCAAGTTGAAGAGAAGGACCTCCAAGGTGATATTCTCTGAAATATTGCCTGTGCCATGCGCAACACAGGAAAGGCATGGGGTGATTTAGATTTAGAGCTGAATGCATGGCTAAAGACCTGGTGTAGGGACGAGGGGTTTTGGGTTTCTAGAGCACTGGGCTGACTTTTCATTGGGATGCAACCTATATGCTAATGCCAGTTTGCACTTGAATGGAAGGGGGTCTGCTGTGCTGGGGGAGAGGTTTATGTGAAGGCTGGAGAATTATTGAAACTAGGATTGAGGGGGAGGGTGAACTAGAATTACATCGGGCAGACAGGTCAGTTAGGGGTCAGACATTAATGGAGGGTGGAATGGGGATAGATGGGGGAGGGTTATGGCAGGTGACAAGAAAGTTCCCATGTTGCAAACAGCCATTGGAAACTATAGTGCCATTTGTACTACTAAAAATTATATGAGAAACACCAGAGCAAAATGTAATAATGCATTAAAGTGTTTGTTCACCAATGCCAGAAGTCTGCCAAGCAAAATAGGTGAGTTGGACGCTCTGGTGCATGAGGAGAGCTATGATGTAATCGGTATTGCTGAAACTTGGCTTCAATCTTCACATGCCTGGGCTATTAATATTCCTGGCTATGCACTCTTTCAGAGAGACAGGGTAAAAAGAAAGGTGGCGGGGTCTGCCTCTATGTGAGAAGTGATCTCAAAGCAAGTGTGAAAGAGGACCTGGTTGATGGAGAGTGTGATGTGTCTGAAGCATTATGGGTGGAACTGCATATAGATGTGCGTAGTTCAAAGTTAATCATTGGATTTTGTTATAGACCACCCAATGTTAACGAGGAGGTGGAGACTCAGCTACTTGCACAGATGGAAGGGCTTCAAGGGCTGGGATGGTGATAATAATGGGGGATTTTAACTACCCAGAAATTGACTGGAGTAATCGCACTGCTGGGACAGTTAAAGGGCAAAAAAGTATAAACCTATTACAGGACAATTTTATGGTCCAGTTTATTGAGGCCCCAACTAGAAATGATGCTCTCCTGGATCTGGTAATCTCAAACCATGCAGAGCTTATTACTAATGTTCAGATAAAGGAACACCTGGGTAGCAGTGATCATAATATGATTACATTATATGATGTTAGCTGTAAGCAAGAAATACATACAGGAAAGATAAAAACGCTCAACTTCAAAAGAGCAAATTTTCCAAGGATGAGGGCTGCTCTCCAGAACTTGGACGGGGAGGAAATATTGGCATCAATGAGCACAGAACAGAAATGGGAATTCTTCAAAAAGACTGCTTGGGACCTCACTGCAAAGTATATTCCCATGGGCAATACGTTTAAAAGGCTTAAAATAAAACCTATGTGGCTCACTGTCAAAGTTAAAAAAGCTATAAACAATAAGAAAAGAGCTTTTAAAAAATATAAAAATGAAGGAACACTAGTGTTGTTTAAATGTTACAAAGAATTTAACAGAATATGTAAAAAGGAAATCAAGGATGCAAAAATTCAAAACGAACGACAGATTGCAAAAGATAGTAGGACAAACCCAAAAAAATTCTTCAAATATATTAATAGTAAAAAGGTCAGGTCTGAGCATGTAGGCCCTTTACAAAATAATCTAGAGTGGGTGACTGGGGACAAAGAGAAGGCTAATTTATTAAATTAGCTCATGTCCATAATGGGGGTGGTAGTGACACAGCCCCAACTCCACAATGGTTCAAAAGTGATATGGTCCAGAAATATTTAGACAGAATAAAGGTGGATAAAGCACCTGGACCAGATGGCATCCACCCACGGATCCTAAAAGAATTGAGCTCTGTAATTTCAAAGCCATTGTATTTAATTTTTATGGACTTATTAATGATGGGAATAGTACCACTGGATTGGCGCAGGGTGAACGTGGTGCCTATATTTAAAAAGGGAACAAAGTCTTTACCAAGTAACTATAGACCTGTTAGTTTAACTTCTCTTGTCGGGAAGATACTGGAGTGTTTAATAAAAGACCACATAGACGAGTTCTTGCTGGAAAAAAACATTTTAAGCAACAGACAGCATGGATTCATGAAAGACAGAAGTTGTCAGACAAACCTGATTTCTTTTTATGAAGAGGTAAGTAAACCCTTGGACAAAGGCAAGGCTGTGGACGTGGTATACTTGGACTTTGCAAAAGCATTCGATACAGTTCCCCACACACGGCTCATGTGTAAGGTAAGGTCTACAGGCTTGGGAATATCAGTTTGTAAATGGATAGAAAACTGGCTAAATGACAGAATTCAGAGAGTAGTGGTTAATGATTCTTACTCTGAATGGTCTAAGGTTATCAGTGGTGTACCCCAAGGTTCAGTGCTGGGACCCTTACTTTTTAATATCTTTATAAATGATATTGGGTCTGGGATCAAAAGTAACATTTCTGTCTTTGCAGATGACACCAAGCTATGCAGTGGAATAATGTCCTTACAGGAGGTCTCCAATTTACAAGCCAACATCAATGCTCTGTCTAATTGGGCGACTAAGTGGCAGATGAGGTTTAATGTTGATAAATGTAAAGTTTTGCACTTGGGGGCTAAGAATATGCATGCATCATACATGCTAGGGGAGGTACAACTGAGGGAATCTGTAGTGGAGAAGGATCTTGGGGTTTTGGTAGATCATAAGCTCAATAATAACATGCAATGCCAAGCTGCGGTTTCCCAACCGAGCAAAGTCCTTTCTTGTATTAAGAGAGGTATGGACTCCAGAGAGAGAGATATCATTTTGCCCCTGTTCAAATCATTAGTAAGACCTCATCTGGAATATGCAGTTCAGTTTTGGGCACCAGTTCTCAAAAAGAATATCGGGGAACTGGAGAAAGTGCAGAGAAGGGCAACCAAACTGATAAGAGGCATGGAGGAACTCAGCTATGAGGAAAGATTAGAGGAACTAAATGTATTCACTCTTGAGAAGAGGAGAATAAGGGGGGATATGAGCAACATGTTCAAATATATAAGGGGTCCATATAGTGAACTTGGTGTTGAGTTATTCACTTTATGGTCAACACAGAGGACAAGGGGGCACTCTTTCCGTCTGGAGGAAAAGAGATTTCATCTCCAAATACGGAAAGGTTTCTTCACAGTAATGCCCCGTACACACGGTCAGAATTTCCGTCGGAAAATGACCTATCGGACCATGTTGTCGGAAAATCCGGCCGTGTGTGGGCTCCATCTGACTTTTTCCTGCTCTCCGACAACAAAGTCCGATTGGACTTTTTCCGACCTTGTGTAGGGAATTCCGACGGACAAAGTGCCACGCATGCTCAGATCAAATTAGGAGATCAAAGCTATTGGCTACTAGCCTCTACGTAGTTCCGTTGTACACAACGAACGTCACCACGTTCAGAATGATCGGATTTTCCGTCAACTTTGTGAAAGCTGTGAAAATGTGGAATAGACTCCCTCCAGAGGTGGTTCTGGCTAACTCAGTAGTTTGCTTTAAGAAAGGCCTGGATACTTTCCTAAATATACATAATATAACTGGATAATAGGGGTAACCAGTGCGCTCAACCAAAAACTATTAAATCAAATAAGGAGAAAAATGGAAAAGGAAAGCAGCCAACATATAAGTGATCTCACACTTGTAAAGGTAAAATAGAATGAAGAGGGTATGTGGCGCTAACCCTTAAGTAAATCAATAAATAATCTAAAATGACCAGTTTGCAAAGCTCAGAGTATCCGAAAGATGAGTGACCTTTCACATAAATAGATATATAAAAACATAAAATAATGAACTAAATAGATAAAATTCCTTAATAGCAATACACATAAAATATTGAATAAATATAAGACGTGTGTAAAAGATGAAAAAAATTATCAATAAAAGTGATGGTGCTAAAATAACCGTGCTGAAATAAATATATGTGCTGGGGTAAAAATGATGATGGAGTTGGGTTAAAAATAGTGAACACGAAATCTTCTATCAATAAAAGGTGCACAGTGCAACGTGCAAAATATGTGAATAGAGAACCAATAAAGAACTGATAAATTGGTTCTGAAAGTGCAAGGGAATTGCAAGGAAATTGCAAGGGGAATAAATGATTGAATGTGCAGAAATATCCAAAATAATGACAAAGTGACCATACAGATGAAAAGAGTGTGTCACTGTAGATATGGTATAATCAGATGATACTAAAACAATAATATCGCTGAAAAAAAATAAAAAAAAATAAAAGTAAAATTTGGTGCACTACAAGTCCCAGCTTGTAAAGAAAAAATGGCGGAAATTAAATGATAAAGTCCACAATCTGGAACAATGAAGAGCATAAGGCTCTGGAATAAGTGAAGGTGAGTAGAAATATTCAGGAATCTTTGTGTTGATCACAGTGATGATCCGTGCAGGCAGTGCTCCGTGCTGACTTCAGGGGTGCACCCTACTAGTTCCCCCAGCCTCTCACCTCTATTTGCGCCCCCTACAGCCCTAGTGGAGCAGATAGCCTCTAAGGTGGCAAGTCTGGTTACTTTCCGGGTCCTCTTTCTTATGGGCTCCTATGGGCTCCTATAGGCTTCTATGGGCTCCTATGGACTCCTACTCCGATCCAAAAAGGCACTCCAGGGGTAAGGGGTCACTCACGGATTAGATCAGCATGTAGGGGTTAAAGGTACAAAGAAGCGCTCCAATGTGTAGTAAAAAACAGGTTTATTGAAACAAAAATAATAGCCACCCACATTTAAAGTTTTCTTGCATCAGCATGGATGAACTTCCGGTCGCGGCCGCAAACCGGAAGTAGAGCGATAGGCACCTGACTTCCTTCCTCCCTCACTAGTATCGTCACTAGCACACGTGACTTTGTCAAAGGGTAAGGCAGTCAGGTGTCTCTGGGCCTATTTATACAGTGTTCAATTGACGCTGTGCTGACAGCAGTGTAAATAACGACTAAAAGTTGACATTTGGACATACATAGTAGGACTTGCTGACATATGCAATCCTAATCTGAGAAAATTTATCTATTTTTATTACTTATAAAGGTCCGAAAATAAGGAAATAATTTAGCCTCATGGTTTAATGATAAATAACAATCACAGTGCCATCCAGTGGCCGGAGGTGTAAATTGGTTTCTAAAAGTAGGAGAGACTACTCAATAGTGACATCCAGTGGTAGTAGATAAAAATGACCATTAGGAAATATCCTTCATGTATGCCATCTAGTGGTCACTTGTAAGATTGGCCATATTCTTTAAAAATTCCAATTCTATTAAAAGAACTTTGTTAAAATTATGTATAAAAATGTAGTTTCAAGATGTAAAAAGGTCTAATCAAATTATTTTAGATAAAAAGACCTTACATAATAAAAAAGAGACCCGACTAAAAATAATTAAAGAATAGGGAGAAAATTAATCATATTGGTAAAATCATTAAAATTAATAATATACCAGCATGTAATCAATAATTAGATATAAAACAATTCAAGTCGAATTCGACATTATGTCCCCATGGTCTGAGTGTACACAATTCATATATCCATCTGGATTCAGCTTGGCTGATTCTAATAATCTTATTGTCACCTCTCCAGTGTGGCTTATATTTTTCGATGGCACATATTTTTAGGGACGAGGGATCTTTTTTGTGATATTTGGCATAATGCCTTGATAAGCTGTGCTTGTAAAAACCCTTTTTAATGTTTTGGACATGTTCCCGCAATCTCTTCCACAATTCTCTTTTTGTCCTATGTATTGGATCTTGCAAGGGCACTCCATTAGGTATACTACGCCCTCAGTCTTACATGTTATGAAGTCTTCAATATCATAATCCTTATTTGTGACAGTAGATGTGAAGGAAGACTTCTTTTTCTTGGGCTCTTTAGTATGTCAACATGCATAACACTTTTTGCATGGGTAGTAGCCCTTCCCCTCAAAGAACGAAAAAGTCTTCTTAGGTGGTGGGTCTAGCACATTTTTAGCCAAATTGTCTCTTAGGGTAAGATCCCGCCTGTAAGTGAATTTGGGTCTTTCTGGGAGAATGGTACTAAGGTGTCGATCTGTTTTTAAAATATCCCAATGTTTTTTAAAAATTTTCTCTACATGTTTGTGTTGTACATTAAAATCCATTATAATTGGTACTCTTTCTTTATCATCTATTTTTTTTGGTGGTATCTTTTATAAGTGCATCTCTGTCTACATGTGCAATATCTTGTATCTTTTCTTCAATGAATGCTGTCTTGTATCCCTTTTGTATGAATCTCTCTCCAATCATTTCAGCTTGTTTCATGTAGGTCTGTTTATCCAAACAATTTCTCCTTAATCTGATCAGCTGTCCCTTTGGAATATTTTCGAGCCAAGTGTTGTGATGACAGCTATCCAGCGGAAGATAGCTATTTCTATCTACTGTTTTAGAATAAGTCTGTGTAGTATGGAAGTTTTCCTCTTTCTTAATTAGTAGATCCAGAAAATTAATTTTGTCTGTGCTAATCTCCCAAGTGAGCTTAATATTTTTAGTGTTCGTGTTTAGTCGAAAGCAGAAATCTGTGAGACTGTCTCTGTCTCCAGACCAAATTATGATAATGTCGTCAATATATCTTTTATATAGAATTAGTTGGTGCGGAAACTGTTTGTACAGGGCCTCTTCTTCCCATTCGGCCATGTATAAATTAGCTACACTGGGAGCAAATTTTGCTCCCATCGCGATACCACATATCTGTTTGTAATAAGTACTATTAAACCAAAAATTGTTTGAGTCTAGGCTGAATTTAAGACAGTCTAAAAAGAACCTTCTCTGTACACATTTAAGTTCACTGAGATTTCTAAGGGCCCATTTTGTGGCCTGTATTGCCTCCTCATGGTTTATAATTGTATAGAGTGACCCTACATCTGCCGTTGCCAAGTAAATGGGACCATCTTTTAGATTAAGTGTATTGAGAAGCTGAATGAGGTGCTTTGTGTCCCTGAGATATGATTTTGTTTTCTTGACCACTGGTTGTAGGAAGCCATCTATATATTCCCCCATTCTTGCACACACTGAGTTAATGCCATTCACTATGGGTCTCCCAGGGGGTTTATCACTGTTTTTGTGTACCTTCGGTACTGTATAAATGACAGGTACCCTACAGATGTTGGGTTGTAGGTATTTACTCTCTTTTTTGTTTAGTAGTCCTTTGTCTGAGCCTTTCTGGATTATTCGAGTAAGTTCTTTCCTATATCTCATCGTTGGATTACTTAGAAGTTTCTGATAGGTGGTCTCATCATTTGTCGGTTGATTTCATCATTGTAATCTACCTTAGACTGTATAACTATGGCTCCTCCTTTGTCTGCTTGACGTATCATGATGTCTTTTCTTGCTTCAAGCTTCTTTATCCCATTTTTTATGTCACTAGGGTTATAAACCTTTTTTATTTTCAGTTCTTGCAGATCTTTCAGTACCAATTTTTTGAAAACTTCTATGTGTCCTTCATTTCCCGGTGGTGGGTTAAACAGTGATTTGTTCTTCAGGTTACTGTACTGTATTCCATTGTTGTCGGGTATCTTGGTTCCTCTTCCTACTCCTGTATTATTGAGCATGTATTTCTTTATATTGAGGCTCCTTATGAACTTATTTATATCCACATATGCATTAAATTTGTTGATGTTTTTTATTGGGGCAAATTTTAATCCTTTATCTAGCACTTTAATCTCTTCCTGTGTTAGTACCACTCCACTTATATTAATAATTCCATCTCCTATTATTCTCTTTTCCTTTTGCTTCTTGACTTCTGCCCGGCATCCTCTTCGCGTTTTTCATTTCTTATAATCTTCTTCTCCATTGATTTCCTTGGGGTTTTTCTCGAGTGATCTTCTCTGTGTCTGTCCCTCTGATGTTCCGGTTTCTTGTCTTCTTCTTTTCCAGTTTTTCTGTTCTTGTTTTCTTCCGGGGTGTATCTGTCGGGTCTCCGGGGTCTGTCTTCTTGGTAGTAGCGTCTTGGGGAATTTCGTCGTCTTTGATCTAAAAAACGTGCAGGACTTCTTTCTTGTTTTTGCCTCTCCTGCGGGTACCTCTGATAGGCTGGTGATCTCCTGTCATCGTACCTTCTCAGGTTTTCAAACTTATTGTATACTGGTACAGTGTAGTAGTTGTTATGTGGGGATCTACCTCTTCTGTCGTCTTGATGATACAATGATATGTCTTGTCGTCTTGATGATACGGTAAGGAGATCAATGAAGAAGAAGAATATAAGAAACGAAAAACGCGAAGAGGATGCCGGGCAGGAGTCAAGAAGCAAAAGGAAAAGAGAATAATAGGAGATGGAATTATTAATATAAGTGGAGTGGTACTAACACAGGAAGAGATTAAAGTGCTAGATAAAGGATTAAAATTTGCCCCAATAAAAAACATCAACAAATTTAATGCATACAGTGGTGTGAAAAAGTGTTTGCCCCCTTCCTCATTTCCTGTTCCTTTGCATGTTTGTCACACTTAAGTGTTTCGGAACATCAAACCAATTTAAACAATAGTCAAGGACAACACAAGTAAACACAAAATGCAATTTGTAAATGAAGGTGTTTATTATTAAAGGTGAAAAAAAATCCAAACCATCATGGCCCTGTGTGAAAAAGTGATTGCCCCCTAAACCTAATAACTGGTTGGGCCACCCTTAGCAGCAACAACTGCAACCAAGCGTTTGCGATAACGTGCAATGAGGCTTTTACAGCGTCCTGGAGGAATTTTGGCCCACTCATCTTTGCAGAATTGTCCTAATTCAGTTACATTAGAGGGTTTTCGAGCATGAACGGCCTTTTTAAGGTCATACCACAACATCTCAATAGGATTCAGGTCAGGACTTTGGCTAGGCCACTCCAAAGTCTTCATTTTGTTTTTCTTCAGCCATTCGGTGGTGGACTTGCTGGTGTGTTTAGGATCATTGTCCTGCTGCAGAACCCAAGTTCGTTTCAGGTTGAGTACACGAACAGATGGTCGGACATTCTCCTTCAGGATCTCTTGGTAGACAGTAGAATTCATAGTTCCTTTTATCACGGCAAGTCTTCCAGGTCCTGAAGCAGCAAAACAGCCCCAGACCATCACACTACCACCACCATATTTTACTGTTGGTATAATGTTCTTTTTCTGAAATGCAGTGTTCCTTCTACGCCAGATATACTTGGACACACACCTTCCAAAGAGTTCCACTTTTGTCTCATCGGTCCACAGAATGTTGTCCCAAAAGTCTTGGGGATCATCAAGATGTGTTGTGGAGAAATTGAGACGAGCTTTGATGTTCTTTTTGCTCAGCAGTGGTTTTCTCCTTGGAACTCTGCCATGCAGGCCATTTTTGCCCAGTCTTTTCCTGATGGTGGAGGCATGAACGCTGACCTTAACTGAGGCAAGTGAGGCCTGCAGTTCCTTGGACGTTGTTGTGGGGTCTTTTGTGACCTCTTGGATGAGTCGTCGCTGCGCTCTTGGGGTAATTTTGGGTGGCCGGCCACTCCTGGGAAGGTTCACCACTGTTCCATGTCTTCGCCATTTGTGGATAATGGCTCTCACTGTGGTTCGCTGGATTCCCAAAGCTTTGGAAATGGCTTTATAACCTTTTCCAGACTGATAGATCTCAATTACTTTCTTTCTCAATTGTTCCTGAATTTCTTTGGGTCTCGGCATGATGTGTAGCTTTTAAGGATCTTCTGGTGGACCTTACTGTGTCAAGCAGCTCCTATTTAAGTGATGCCTTGATTGTGAACAGGTGTGGCAATAATCAGGCCTGGGTGTGGCTAGAGAAATTTAACTCAGGTGTGGACAACCACAGTTATAGTATGTTTTAACAAGGGGGGCAATCACTTTTTCACACAGGGCCATGATGGTTTTGATTTTTTTTTACCTTTAATAATAAACACATTCATTTACAAATTGCATTTTGTGTTTACTTGTGTTGTCCTTGACTATTGTTTAAATTGGTTTGATGTTCCGAAACACTTAAGTGTGACAAACATGCAAAGGAACAGGAAATGAGGAAGGGGGCAAACACTTTTTCACACCACTGTATGTGGATATAAAGGAGCCTCAATATAAAGAAATACATGCTCAATAATACAGGAGTAGGAAGAGGAACCAAGATACCCGACAACAATGGAATACAGTACAGTAACCTGAAGAACAAATCACTGTTTAACCCACCACCGGGAAATGAAGGACACATAGAAGTTTTCAAAAAATTGGTACTGAAAGATCTGCAAGAACTGAAAATAAAAAAAGGTTTATAACCCTAGTGACATAAAAAATGGGATAAAGGGGGGCGTGACCGGAAGCCGACCTGAATGGACGCGTGAGCTGAAAGCTCCCTCTCAGCCCACAGCTACATAGCCAGCTATAGGGTCTTTCCTGCACCCACATATGGGTCCTTCACGGAAATCCCGCTCCACGAAACCGAGGGGATCCTCCCAGCCGCCTCCCGGTTCCTCTAGCACCATCAGAGGGTACCTTACAAACCCCGGGATGCCGAACGGAGGGACAGGCAAGATGGCGCCGGCACACCAACCCGCCACAGCGCACGAGGCTTCCCCATCAGCCGACCAGGCCCGGCCGCATCCACACCGCTCCCCCCCCCCTGGAAGGGGGCTCGTCAGGCCCATGGAACATCCTAACGGAGGCGGTGAGTCAACCCCCCTTCCCCGCTCCCCACGAGGCGCCGCCACAGGACTGCCAGGCCGCATTGCTAGGCCTCACTGGAGCCTCATGCACGCAATGCACAGACGCCCTCCCCAGACTGTTCCGCACCTTCTCAGACCCGGGGATATCAGCAGAGCCACCCAGCTCCCCATCACTGTCAGTCTGCTCAGAGGACTTTCCCCCGCTGCCCACCCCACAACCTAACTGGACACCGGACCCTGTAGCGGACCGGCAGGGGCACAACAAAGCCCAGCAAGCCCCCTACGCAATATCAGCCCATGATCCAAGGGCCCAGCATCAGCCAGAACCCAGGGGATGGAAGTCAGCGGCAGAGACCACAGAGTTAGCAGTCGCCTATGACAAGACCTGCTCCCCCTCATGCACGGAAGGGGGGTAATACTCCAACACTCAAACACACAACAGAGATGGGAGAGCGGTGCATGGAGTCCCCAGCAGCAGAACACAGCACAGTCCCAAAACGGGACACCCATCCAACGTCACAGACCCGCACCAGAACAGATACCAAACTCTATACAGGTACCAAGAGACCCCCATGAACCCTCACCCTTCACGTGGCAGGCCTGCCTTCAAGCTATGCCGACAAAGGAGGACTTTAAACAACTAATAGAAGATGTTAAAACTACATGCAGAGCAGAAATCCAGGCACTCCAAACTAATTTCAAACACCTGGCGGACAGGGTAGAAATGGCGGAGGAGGAGATACAGGAAACTAAACAGGCAGTGCACCGTACGCAATTGCAAGGCGCAGACCACCGAATACTCTTGAGAGATATGCAACGGCATATCGAGGACCTCGACAATAGGGGGCGCAGGAATAATATCCGCGTCAGAGGACTCCCAGAATCTGAAGGTCCTGAGAATCTGCACGAAATCCTACAAAACCTGTTTAACGACCTACTGGGTGACCCCCCAGACGCCCCTATAGAAATGGACAGAGCTCACCGGGCCCTACGCCCCAAAGGGATGACCACCAAACCACGGGACGTAATCTGCAGAGTCAACTCATACCCGCTAAAGGAGGAGGTGATGCGCAAGGCTCGGATGGCCCGCAAAGTGGTCTTCGAAAACACACAGATTCAGCTCTATCCAGATCTCTCCTGGATCACCCTACAGAAGCGCAGGCTCCTACAGCCCCTCCTCCTCCTTCTGCAGGAAAAGAATATTATCTACAGATGGGGCTTTCCATTTAGCCTGACAGCACGCAGAGAAGGGCAGTCCGCAATACTGCGATACCCAGAGGACTTAGAAGCCTTCTGCAACACTTTGGAACTCCCGGTTCCCCGTTTGCAAGAGTGGGATTTGGTGGCCACCCCACCCCCACCACCCTCAACATGGCAGAAGCTTCTTCCAGCCAAGCGATCCAGAGCTCCAGGCACACCGCATAAAGCTCCTAAGCCTAAGAAGACCTGAGGAGAACAGGTTCCCTATACCTGTCTCTCCCAGCCAGGGACCCTGTACCTAATGGGCTGCCTGCCAATAGAAATTGATGCACCCCTTTACCCCCCACATCCCCATAGATACCAGCTACCTAGCTTTTGCATAGTTTATACAAACCGGGCACTTCATTGTTATGAAGTCATGAGAGAGGTTTGCCTTCCGATCACCCGGCCCCCCTAGTAGACCACCCTGATGGTCTCCCTGAAGTTCCTCAGTTCTTATGCAAATAGAGTACTACAAGCTAGTACGATAATATCTCAGTGCTTCCCTACGTCCAGCCGACCAGTTGTTTCTACGGCTGACCGACTGGACTTATTGGAACTCACCCACCCCTGTTTTGGGCAGGACCTACATAGTCTGAATGTAATACTTGAAGTTCTCAATGTATGTTGTACTAACTGTATTCTCTCCCCCCTCTTTTTCTTTCCAACTGCTCCCACTACGATCCCCCCCACGCCCCCCTCGCCTCGACCTGATCTCCGGTCACCTAATCAAGTCCATCCCCGGCTCACGGCGATCCCTACAACCCGGAAATGCAACCACCCAGCGACAGGATCAGATAAGTATCTATTTTTTTGCACATATCCAATATCATGGCGAAGGTAATGTCTTTAAATGTACATGGGTTAAACTCTAATAGGAAGAGACGTCTGGCTCTGACAGAATTTCGGCACTCTAAGGCGGATATAATTATGATACAGGAGACTCACTTTAATAAAGGGGACTCCTTTGCGTTCGCCTCCAGAAGCTATCCCCAGGTGTATCAGGCATTCAACCCCCGCAAGCGAGCAGGCGTAGCCATCCTATTTAAGAAGGGAACTCCCTTCCAATGCATGGAGTCTTGTGTGGACCCGAGAGGGCACTTCATAATACTTCGAGGCAAATGGCAAGATCAAGCGATTACACTATGCAACCTCTATGCCCCCAATACCCACCAAATTCACTTTCTCACTAAGGTCTTCGCGCGAGTATACCGAACCCCCAGCGAAAACCTGATAGTGGGAGGGGACTTTAACATGGCCCTCTCCTCGGTACATGACCGCCACACGGTGGGACCCCGCAGCACACACATCAGAGCGACTAGGGATGCTAAACTATTTAGGCAAATCACTAGACGATACGCCCTGTTCGACGCCTGGCGGGCATTGCACCCCGGGGAGAGACAGTACACGTTTTATTCAGCACCCCATCACACCCACACCCGAATTGATTACTTATTCGTGAACAGTACCACGCTCAGAGTTATGGAAAGTGCACAGATCCTCCCGATCTCTTGGTCGGACCATGCACCTGTAACTATCTCCTTAAAGCTGGGCACCCCCAATCACAAACCATATAATTGGCAGCTGAATACCTTCCTAACACAACATCTCCCGTCCAAGACAGAATTAGATTCTACTCTAAAACTCTACTTCCTGGAGAATGACACCCCGGAAATCTCCATTCCCACGTTGTGGGAAGCCCACAAGGCGGTTCTACGTGGTCGATGCATAGCTCTGGCATCGGCCATGAAGAAAGACGCCATAGCCACCAAAAAGAAGGCGGAGGGGGAACTTAGGTCCCTAGAAAAGAAACTGCAGTCCGCCCCCTCCATACCCCTCCTTAGGAAGATTGTATGTCTCCACACGACGCTCAAAGACCTGGCGATTGGACAGGTTGAAAAAGCACTGAGGAGACTGAAACAACTCTACTATGACAAGGGGAACAAGGCTCACTCCCTACTAGCCCGCAAACTAGCTGAAAGGTCGAACATGAACACCCCACACCAAATAAAAGATAAGGAAGGACACTTGGTATCCCATCCCCAGCAGGTGGCTCAAACCTTTGCAGAATTCTATACTACACTCTATAACAACCCAGAGATACCCCACAATCCTTCCTCCCCTGAACTAACTGACCAAATGTCTCAGTACCTTGCTAGGAGCGGAATCCCGAGACTTCAACCCTCGGACCTCCTCTCCCTTAATGCACCCATCCTGGAAGAGGAACTCTCAGCGGTGATTAAATCCCTACCCACTCGAAAATCCCCAGGCCCCGACGGGCTTCCCTACGAATATTACAAGACCTTCATGCCCATCCTATTGCCCCACATGTGTAAACTTTTTAACGCCTTCCTCCAACAGACCCCTATCCCCACAGACATGCAACGATCATTCCTCACATTAATTCCAAAGCCGGACAAAGACCCTTCCATCTGTGCCAGTTACAGGCCCATAGCGCTCCTAAACTCTGACCTCAAAGTCTTCACGAAACTCTTATCATTACGCCTAAACCTGATACTGCCATCCCTGATACACAAGGACCAGGTGGGCTTTGTCCCCCTTCGACAGGCGGGTGACAACACAAGAAGGGTCATAGACCTGATCGAGGTGGCGGACAGGGAGAGCCGCGCGTCCTTGGTTTTAAGCCTGGACGCGGAAAAGGCGTTTGATCGCCTTGGATGGCCCTTCCTGTCCGCCACCCTACATTACATGGGGTTCCGGGGACCCTTCATGCAAGCAATCCAACACATCTACACCAACCCCACTTCCCAAGTTAAAACACCCTTTGCCCTCTCCTCAGCCTTTCCAATAGCGAATGGCACTCGCCAGGGATGCCCACTCTCCCCACTGTTGTTTGCACTGTGCGTTGAACCCCTGGCGGCATCCATCCGCACAAACCCTAACATTAGAGGCATACCAGTCAGAGGAAGGGAATTCAAGCTAGCACTATTTGCGGATGACATCATCCTTACCCTCACACAACCCATGATATCCCTTCCCAATCTCCAGGTTGAACTGGACATGTATAGAACCCTCTCGGGTTACAAAATTAACCCAAGTAAGTCAGAGGCTCTCCCGCTCAACATGTCAGACGCTGACACGCAGAGCATACGCCAAAACTACCCATACCATGTAAAAACTACGGCCCTGAAATACCTGGGAGTGTACATCACCCCGAACTACTCATCCCTGTACCAGGCTAATTATCCCCCGCTATTTAAACATATCCGCGACCTCCTGCAAAAATGGAAACCACACCACATTTCGCTACTAGGTAGGGTTGCGACGATAAAGATGACCATTCTCCCCAAACTTCTTTACCTATTCCAGACACTGCCTATCCCAGTCCCATACACGCAGTTACGGAAACTCCAAGCAGATCTGATACGCTTTGTCTGGAATTACAAAAAACACAGGATCCCCCGATCAGTGCTAGTGGCCTCCCGCCGAGATGGCGGCCTGGCATTCCCCGACTTGGTGAAGTATTACCAAGCAACCCAACTACGAGCCATTACTTCCTGGTTCCCCCAAAGGGCATACAACAAATGGACAGAAATTGAAAAGATATGGTTGGCACCTGCACACCCGAATAGCCTACTCTGGGGCGCGAAGGTAGAAGTGAACTCGGAGAGACTCCTGGGGTCAATGACCTTACTTAGATCATTATGGCGCAAACTCCCCAACCCCTATCAGCTCTGCTCAGAGAAATCACTAATGACTTCCTTTTTATATAACCCAGCACTCCCGGATGGTCTTACACGCCAGATGTCTCTTCCTTGGGCAGAAAAAAACCTCTTTCACTTCGGTCATTTGGTTGACCCCAGAACACGTAAATTGCACTCATTTGCCCAGCTTCAAACGAAATATGACTTACCTCGCCAGGTATTCTATGGCTATCTGCAAATTAGGCACTTCGCTCAATCATTCGCCCCGGACCTCCAGTTCTCGGCACCCTCCCCCTTTGAGAGCATCATATTGGAGGGATCTGCACGTCGCGGCCTGATATCAGATATCTACCGACTGCTTAACCTCTACTCAATCCCCGAATGGGGCAAACATGCGTACATGCTCCGCTGGGAGAGGGTCCTAGGAGAGGAGATACCAGAAGCCACATGGCAGGCGATTTGGTCCCAAGCAGCTAAAAGCTCGTACTGCACCTTATATAAGGAAAACGCATACAAGATTATGTATTTCTGGTACCAGACACCCGACATCCTCCACGCCATTTACCCGTCCTGCTCTGACCGCTGCTGGCGATGCCAGAAAGACAGGGGTACTCTTTTCCACATATACTGGGACTGCCCCAAGATAGTGCCATTCTGGACAGAGACCCAGTCACTACTGTCCCGCCTCTTAGGGGTACAGATTCCCATGTCCCCGAAACTATTTCTACTGGGAGTCTCCCAACTACGCATCCCCAAACCGTCCAAGAAACTCCTAAGTCATGTCATCACTGCGGCACGGTGCCTGATAGCCCTGCACTGGAAACGACTGACCCCCCCCCCTCACAGGAGGATCTATACGCTAGAATTAAAGACGTAGAGATCATGGAAAAAATGACAGCTAGACTATATGACAGACTGGACGCGCACACTAGGGTCTGGGAGGAATGGCATCGCCATGAAGATCCGCCGTGAGCCGGGGCTGGAACCCCGATCTCCACCCTCTACCCCCCTACCCTCTTTATCCCCCTTTTCCATTTCCCCCTTTTCTTTAACCTATAAAACTGGCACTTTCTTACTGCTACTATTGAGTATGGTCTCTCACAGGTCACTGACAATTAGTGTATCTTATATGAGAGCAGGAAAGTTACATAGGAATCAGACCATGAGTTTCTACTACAAAGGATGTTATCTGTTACCCTTGTCTGTATACTGGCCATACTATGGTCCTATTGCTTCTGATATGACACAATGTACAGACTTTGTTCGACTGTTGTATGTCAATTTTGATTTAATAAAAAGTTATTTGAAAAAAAAAAAAAAAATGGGATAAAGAAGCTTGAAGCAAGAAAAGACATCGTGATACGTCAAGCAGACAAAGGAGGAGCCATAGTTATACAGTCTAAGGTAGATTACAATGATGAAATCAACCGACAATTAAATGATGAGACCACCTATCAGAAACTTCTAAGTAATCCAACGATGAGATATAGGAGAGAACTTACTCGAATAATCCAGAAAGGCTCAGACAAAGGACTACTAAACAAAAAAGAGAGTAAATACCTACAACCCAACATCTGTAGGGTACCTGTCATTTATACAGTACCGAAGGTACACAAAAACAGTGATAAACCCCCTGGGAGACCCATAGTGAATGGCATTAACTCAGTGTGTGCAAGAATGGGGGAATATATAGATGGCTTCCTACAACCAGTGGTCAAGAAAACAAAATCATATCTCAGGGACACAAAGCACCTCATTCAGCTTCTCAATACACTTAATCTAAAAGATGGTCCCATTTACTTGGCAACGGCAGATGTAGGGTCACTCTATACAATTATAAACCATGAGGAGGCAATACAGGCCACAAAATGGGCCCTTAGAAATCTCAGTGAACTTAAATGTGTGCAGAGAAGGTTCTTATTAGACTGTCTTAATTTCAGCCTAGACTCAAACTATTTTTGGTTTAATAGTACTTATTACAAACAGATATGTGGTATCGCGATGGGAGCAAAATTTGCTCCCAGTGTAGCTAATTTATACATGGCCGAATGGGAAGAAGAGGCCCTGTACAAACAGTTTCCGCACCAACTAATTCTATATAACAGATATATTGACGACATTATCATAATTTGGTCTGGAGACAGAGACAGTCTCACAGATTTCTGCTTTCGACTAAACACGAACACTAAAAATATTAAGCTCACTTGGGAGATTAGCACAGACAAAATAAATTTTCTGGATCTACTAATTAAGAAAGAGGAAAACTTCCTTACTACACAGACTTATTTTAAAACAGTAGATAGAAATAGCTATCTTCCGCTGGATAGCTGTCATCACAACACTTGGCTCGAAAATATTCCAAAGGGACAGCTGATCAGATTAAGGCGAAATTGTTTGGATAAACAGACCTACATGAAACAAGCTGATATGATTGGAGAGCGATTCATACAAAAGAGATACAAGACAGCATTCATTGAAGAAAAGATACAAGATATTGCACATGTAGACAGAGATGCACTAATAAAAGATACCACCAAAAAAATAGATGATAAAGAAAGAGTACCAATTATAATGGATTTTAATGTACAACACAAACATGTAGAGAAAATTTTTAAAAAACATTGGGATATTTTAAAAACAGATCGACACCTTAGTACCATTCTCCCAGAAAGACCCAAATTCACTTACAGGCGGGCTCCTACCCTAAAGCCCCATACACACGGTCGGATTTTCCGATGGATTCTGTCCTATCGGACAATGTTGTCGGAAATTCCGACCGTGTGTAGGCACCATCGGACAGTTTCCATCGGATTGTCCGACGGACCAAGTCCTATCTCCTGCTGGATAGATTTTTTGACAACTAAGTCCGATCACACCAAATCCGATCGTGTGTAGCGTAGTCCGACGGACAAAGTGCTACGCATGCTCAGAAGAAATTCTGTGACGGAAGCGCTCGGTCAGGTAAAACTACCGTTCCTAATCGACACAGCACATTCGTCACGCTGCAATGTTAAAATGTCTTTAATGCAGCGCATTCTCTTTTTCTTTACAATGCAAGAAGAATGACATGTTTTAGCTGCTCCTATTCACCCGCACTTCTCCCAAACTTATTTCTTTATTCGTTTTCAGGATTTCTAGACTAGATGTTTATTTTTCCTCAGATCGTAAAAGAATCTTTGTTATATTTTTTGGATGATTTGTCCTTTTTTTATTTTGTTTGGAATACATATTTTCAGGATAATTTATTTAGATTTTTGAGGGGGGTTGTGTGTCTCAACTTAGCAAAACAACATTATTAAAATTTGTATTTGTTGCTTAAATTTACTAGGAGGTTGTTTGTTGTTGGTGCCCTTTGTTAATTATACTTTATGATTTGTGAAATGTACCTGCCTACTCACAAATAAACTGTCATTGTAGAAAAGTAAAACACAATAGGCAATGTTTTTTTCAAATCAAAAATACCTTTATTTAGGTCTCAGCAACAAACCAAAGAGGAACGCAGCGATGGAGAAACTTGGGGAATTTGTAAAGCCTTGGACACCCACGGCAAACATCATTTTTCAAGCTTCTAAAATTGGGGGCCTGAGGAGTACGTATCTTAAGGGGAGTGCTATCTGGTCCTGAAGTCCAAAACATCCGGAACTGCAGCAGATGCCATCTAGGTCCCCAGGCTCTGGTCCTACGAGAGGCTCCATCTTCTCTCAGACCAGACTGAATCCAGGTCGTCACTCTCTTGTCTTCCTTCCACGCTTCCTTGCACGCTGTGGCTGTGGTGCTGGTGGGGTGGCAGAAAGAGGAGGAGGAGGAGGAGGTGGAGCAAGGTCACTATCGCAAACATGTGTGAGTGGGGTCATCCCCCCAGCCATACCCTTATTTAGGACCTTGAGGATGACATCCTCACACATGTTGCGTTGCCCCACCTCCATAGCCATCATTTTCGTGGCAACCACGGAGCCAAAGGTCTCCTCGTCGGTGGGTGTGGCATGTAGGGAGGCTCTCCCGCCTCACCCCCCCCCCCCCCTTCTCGCCCTTTTGTAGGGAAGGCGGAGGGGAGGGATTTGGGAGACAGTCAGGCTCCTAGGCCTACCCCCCTCTTGGCTGCCACTACCCACCTCTTGGCTGCCACTAACCCCTTCCTCCTCCTGACTGCCACATTCCACAGCCACCTCCTGGCTGAGGTCTTCCTGTGTATGAAAAAGGGACATAGTTTCAGTTATTTGTTCATCAAACACACACAATTTTCATCTAGTGACTGTTGCAAAATGTTTACAAATAGAAAACCATACAATTCTCAGCCCTGCAGTTTAGATTCTGGCCCCAAATGTCTCCAACACTACTGTCCATTGATATGTCAAACACGTTAGGAACTAAGCAATTGTGGATCCTGAATTAACTGAACATCATTTATTTTTCACATAATTTGTTGCAAAAATACTATACCTGGCTCAAGCTGGGCTCCTCCACATCTTCCAGACTGGAAGGCCCAGGTTGCTCCTCGGAAGTCTCATCAGGGGTGGCCTGCGCGCAAGGAAGCGTGGAAGGAGGAGGCGCGAGTGGCTCCGTGACATCAGCCTGGTCTTTGAGAAAATGGAGCCTGTAATAGTACCAGAGCTTGGGGACATGGACCTGATCTGCTGCAGCTCCAGATGCTTGGGACTTCAGGACCTTCTTGCGCTCCCCTGAAATACGCACTCCTCAGGCTGCCAATTTTGAGTCTTAACTTACGAACGGTTGCCGTGGGCATCCTTGGCTTTACAAATTCCACAAGTTTCAGCATGGCTGCGTACCTCTTTGGTTTGCTGCCGTAATCGGGGTGTTTGGCCTGCCATAATAGGGTCATTTCCCTATATTTATCAATGAAGAGGGGGAGAAAACTCACTTCGTTGAATCCCTGCATAATCTCTGCAAGACACAACACCACACAAAACACTATAAATAATGTCAGGCAAAACTCTCCTAATCTTCTCCATAAAGAAGCCTTAAGGTCTAATCAGTCTAGGTTAGTTATGTACCAACTTCAAATTGTACCTTCGTTCTAGCGATCGTCTCGTGCGTGAGGTTTCTCTCCCCTCGTCTCACAGATCGTGGCTACGACACAGGCGTGTGACGTTTTATATACAGTGCGCATGCGTCAAACTCCGCCCACGCCCCTGACGATCTTTCACGTCTATTCCCCACCCCTTCTCTTTACGGCGCAGTGGGGAGAGCACATGGCGGGGACACAGCAGGTGCTCCCCAAATATTGCAGCAACGAGGAGGAGGACGAGGAAAGGCCGGAGGCAGAAACGTCCCGATCCCGGAGGCTGAAATTTAAGGCCTCCAATATGTCATTTGGAGAAATGTTGGAGATGGTGGACATATTAAAGAGGAGCGACTATGATGGGAAGTATGGGCCTTACCTCAACCCCAATGTCCGAAAGGCCAAGATCATGTCTAAAGTTGTGAGGAGGCTGTACAATCATTTTGGGGTACAACGATCCAAGGAGCAACTGAGGAAACGCTGGTCAGACCTGAAACTGAGGGAGCCCGATCAGTACAGAAAGATCAAGCGAGTTCTTCAAAAAAATAAGTAGTGGTGTTTTGTGTTTGATTTTTTGCTTGCATACTGCTCCATGTGTTTGTATTTTTTCTAAGTTGTACATTAGAAAATGACCACTTTCATGTTCGTCTGTGCATTCGATCGTACTCAACCTCGATCGTTCGGCCACTTATAATACGAGGTTTGGGGAATTTTTTAGTGAAAGGAAGTTTGTTCTCACTAGAGATGTCATCAAGAATGTAAAGCCAATTTATTCAATGTAAAGGAGAGGTCACCCAGTAGCTGTTTACCCATCTGGACTCTAGAGCACTAGTGCTGGGACACCCAAACCCCCTTTTTATTATGCTTTTCCACACATGTGCTCCAGTGGACAGTGGTGTAACTAGAACCTTCAGGGCCCCGGTGCAAGAAACAATGAAGGGCCCCCCTGAACCCCAGCCGAGGCCCTTCCCTCCGAGTCCGGTGGTGGAACTCCAGGGCTCAGTCACAGGTACGACTTTTGCGAGCCCTGTAGTTCCACCACTGGTATCAGCAGTTTTTTTTATTATTTTTTTTTACAATTTTTTAGGAGTCTCATTGGGGGACTTTGGTGAGATATCAGAGATCTAAACAGACCTATGATGTTACACCTTTAAGACAAAGAGGAAGAAGGGAAAGGGAAATTGGGACCCTGTCCTCTGGGGAGAAGTGGGTCCTGTCCCCAGGGGAGATGGGGTCCCTGTCCTTAGGGGAGATGGGGTCCCTGTCCCCATGTGAGAAGGGGTTCCTGCCCCCAAGGGAAATGGGGTCCCTGTCCTCTGGGGAGAAGTGGGCCCTGTTCCCAGGGGAGATGGGGTCCCCATTGGAGATGGGGTCCCTGTCCCCAGGTGAGAAGGGGTCCCTGTCCTCAGGTAAGAAGGGGTCTCTGTCGTCAGGTGAGAAGGGGTCTCTATCCTCAGGTGAGAAGGGGTCCCTGTCCCCATGGAAAATTAGGTCCCTGTCCTCTGGGGAGAAGTTGGCTCTGTCCCCAGAGGAGATGGGGTCCTTTTCCCCAAGGCAAATGGGGTCCCTGTCCTTTAGGGAGAACTGGGCCCTGTCCCCAGGGGAGATGGGGTCCCTGTCCTCTGGGGAGAAGTTGGCTCTGTCCCCAGAGGAGATGGGGTCCTTGTCCCCAGGGGAGATGGGGTCCCTGTCCTTAGGGGACATATCTCCCAGAAAGACCTGTCAACATCTGTGTATGACGGGAAGGAAGGGGTTGCTGGCAGACAAGCCTACGGTGTCCTTTGGGGGGGGCGGCTCTCATAGGGCTGTACTGCATCTGTGTGCTTAAAGTTTGTTTGCCCAGGAGAAGCGTGCAGTGCAGTGTGAGCCGGACTCAGAGGGCGGGACTCTGGCTGGGGAGGACAGACACCGGACTGAGCAGCACTGCATGGAGCAGGAAAGGGGGACCCGGAGGAGCGTCAGAGGACACAGGTTGTGTGGGGAATGCACAACTAAAGAGCAGCCAGTGCGGTAGTCGAGCATGGAGCTCTGCTAGTCACCCCCCACCTCCAGCCACCCGTGTGCCCAGTGCCTAACCACCTATGCTGCTACCGGCCATATGTAGAGGGGGCGGCATGGGCCCCTTGCAGCACAGGGCCCGGTTGCGCTTGCGACTGCTGCACCCCCTATAGTTACGCCCCTGCCAGTGGATACTAGAGGGGGGTCTCCATCAGACAAACTTCTACCAAAAAGCTAGTAAGTTTAGCACCTTTACAAAGTGACTACATTCATGTTGTTGTCATTTGTAACTGGCCAACCAAAAATATTGTCCCTCACTTTCAAGCAATGTTTGACATTTCCTATTTCTGCCCTCAATAGATTGTGGTGCTAAATCTTCCTTTTGTACATTCTCATAGGGGAGCAAAAACTCGGGACGTCTGAGGAAACCACAAAACCCACACCTCCCAAAGAAGGGGAAAGACCAGAAGCAGAGGAGGAGGAGGAGGAAGGAGAGATCATAGAAATTGGAGAACTTGTCACCACAACAGGTGAGTGTGGGAGAACACAGCTACTGGTAAGCTAATCAATGTATGCCTGCCTCATTTCCAAGAGACATTTTTTTTTTGGTTGTTTTTAGGTGACGTGGATGTTGTGGAAGAAGAATCACACTTTACCACAGAAAGTGCCCACGTACTCATCGGGGAGATAATGGTCTGCAATCGAGATCTAGATGACATAAAGCAAAACATCAATGATGTTTAACAAAAATTGAAGAACATCATTGATGTTTTAGGTAAAATCTGAAAATGCACCAAGTAATTACCACACGTTTGTGGCTGTTTGTGACCACATTTGCAACTTAAGAACTGTGTGAAATTTGGAACATGCACATGTCCACATGTGCTAGCTCCCATCATGGTGGATGAATGACAACATTTTTTGGGGGGTGCAACCACTTTACTAACTACTAAAGTGGTTGTGGTGAAGGGGTTGCACCCCCAAAAACGTCCATTGATCCCCATTATGGAAAATGGCACTTTTGAACATTCTAGGCATGTGTTTTACCATCTAATGTCCATTTTCAGACCCAAATTGTGTGCATGTTCTAAATTTCCAGTTTCCAGGGGTGACCCCCCATGTGATGAAGGCAAGATCAAACACACTTTGAACATATAGTCATGTCTGATCTTGTCTTCACTTTAGAAAGTTGAACTTTGCAAGTTCCTATGTTCTGTTTTGCTCCATGCCTGGTTTTAACAAATGCGTAATGTTTGTAAACAATGTTGTAAAGAACCAAGATCTTGTCAGTTTTGCCAAGAAGTTTTGAAACGCACTTGTGAATGTGTTGCAAGTAAACTTTTTTAATTTTCTAAATGTGTGGCTTCCTTATTGAAAAACACAAAAGCATTATGTATGTCAAATGTAAAGGATTTGGGGGGCAATGGGTGTTATTTACTAAAGGCAATTCCAGTTTGCACTGCAAGTGTATTCTCCAGGGCACTTTTGCACTGCACTTGTAGAGCATAGTGGATTTGACTTATGTAAATGACACCCACAGTGCTTTGTACGAAAACACGTAGCACACCATTTTTGGGAATACACACATGTCTGACCTGGTGATGAAAAGGAGTATTTTGGGTGTCAGTTATGCACTACAAACCTTCTCTAGACAAAAGATTAGGTATCACACACACAACATGAGAAGATTCTTTTTGGGAAGAAGAGACTGTTACCTCCTTTTGCCCAGAAAGTGCATTCCCACTGTTGAAGCTAAAGGACAAAAATGTATATCTCAAATAAGCTAGAATATGGAAATGACAAGAAATCATAGGTTTGTTTAAATAATAGATTTATTTAAAAATGCCTCTCACACATCGTCAGGCAGAGCAATGGCCCCCCTACCCACAAAGTAGTCAATATATTGCTCGCGGACCTCGCGGGCATTTAGAGGGGGCAAGCCTGGACGTGCCGCTCGAAGGGCTGTGAGGTCGGCATTGGAAGGGCCCTCCACATCTGGGCCAACGGTCACCACATAGTTGCTGTTGTGTCTTTTCAAAAAGTTGTGCAATATGCAACAGGCAAGAACTATGTGGTTCAGTTTGTATTTCGCCAAGTTAATAGCCGTCAAAAACAGGCGGAAGCGGCTGGCCAGGATCCCGAAGGTGTTCTCCACCACTCTGCGGGCTCTCGACAGCCTGTAATTGAAGACCCTCTGGTCTGGGGTGAGGGTCCTCATCGGGAAGGGCCTCATCAGATGGGGAGTCAACGCAAACGCTTCATCTGCGACAACGACGAAGGGGAGTCCTTCAGCATTCTCCTCTGGAGGTGGCAAGCACAGACTGCCACTTTGGAGACACCAGTAGAACTCCGTGTGCGCAATGGCACCACCATCCGAGATCCGGCCGTTCATCCCCACGTCCACATACAAAAAATCGTATGTCGCCGACACCACCGCCAACATCACTACACTATTAAACCCCTTGTAATTATAATAGTAGGACCCCGAGTTGGGGGGTGGGACGATGCGGACGTGTTTCCCATCAATTGCACCTCCACAGTTAGGAAAGTCCCAACGGCTGGCAAAGTGGGAGGCCACAGTCTGCCATTCCAAGAAAAAAAAATTAGTCACTTTGCACATAAACATTGCAAGCAGATTAGACACTAAACAGCTTGGAACAAGATCAGACTTTTACATTTTAAGCTGGAAAGTATTTGCAACGCAAAGTAGAGGGTCCCCCTAACAGATTACTCACCCCCATCAATCCCCCCACTTCTGATGGGCCTTTGACAATAACTAGGGGTTTGGGGGGGGGGGGGGGGTTTGGACAGGTAACCCTCTGCACTTCATTGATTGCCAAATGGCTCAATAATGTGTGCTAGTTTGGCCAGACCCTCCTTACTTAACACTATTGGCAGCCCACAGGAAAGATAAAAGAACATTCCAAATCCCCACCCCCCAAAAAAAAGGAACACACATTTTGACATTCTGAAATTACCTAGCAAGCTAATAGGAGGGAAAGA
This sequence comes from Lithobates sylvaticus, assembly GCA_028564925.1. Taxonomy (NCBI): domain Eukaryota; kingdom Metazoa; phylum Chordata; class Amphibia; order Anura; family Ranidae; genus Lithobates; species Lithobates sylvaticus. The sequence continues at coordinate 318,939,414 of CM053029.1, read as the reverse complement.
ACACAAAAAAAAGAGGAAATGGAAAGTATGGAGCCAGCCCCTTGCACTACATGCTTTGCTGAATTCATACCTAAAGATGTCCACTATAAAGAGGTAGGTATATAGTGTGTATTGACCTTGGGAAAGCCAGCAGATAGAGGATTGGTACCATCTGACAGAGCAGTTGGGAGAGGGGGTTCCTAATGAGTTTGGCACCCCCCCCCCCCCACCAACAAAAAGGGGAAAAAAAGGGGCTCTACATGAAGTAAAACACACAGCAAACATTTGTGCATGTTTTAGGGGGTGTTTGGGGGAAAAAAATACTAATCAGCAGACAAAATACATTGCTTAAGTGACTAGGCCATAGGTGTCTATTGGGGCAGACGAGCATGCTGGGGAGGTAAGTGAAGGCAAAAATGCATGAAGGACAAAAGGGGCACAGCATATTAGAGCATATTGCAATCATGGTAATTAGGGAAGGAGGTCAAAAATACAAGACATTAGCAAACAGAGCATACATAGAATGGAATAGTAAAGTAGAAATGTTACCTTAATATAGTCCTCCTGCAGGACCTGGATGAAGGCAGAACAGGTCTCTGGAATAATGATTCCCAGGGCCTGGGGAGAGATACCTGAGGAGAACTTCAAATCCTGAAGGCTTCTCCCTGTCGCCAAGTACCTCAACATAGCAACAAGCCTCTGCTCCGGAGTGATGGCTTGTCTCATGCAGGTATCCTGCCGGCTGATAAAAGGGGTCAGCAAAGCCAAAAGATGGTGAAAAACGGGGTCCGTCATCCGGAGAAAGTTCCTGAAATCATCAGGATTATTCTCCCGGATCTCACGAAGCAAAGGCATGTGCGAGAACTGATCACGCTGAAGCAACCAATTCTTGGTCCACATAATCCTCGTCACTCTGTTCATGGACGGGTCTTGGCTCAAAGCTAAAAGCCCGACAACAATTCCGCGTACAGCACGAACTCGGCGACGACTACGTACGGGAAACATCGCTCACAAACAGTCGGCTGGTCAGAACGGACAAACAGAAAGCACCGATAAACAGCAAGGCCTGAAAGAACGAAATGAATACCAGAAACGAGCAGACAATAAGCAGTGAAAATCAAAGCGTCCTATATCAAGATATAGGCCGCAATGACCAACAACTGCGAACTGACTACACGCACTAATAAACAGATACGCACGACAAGCACAAACTGAAGAGCAGTAACGATCTGAGTCAGAAAACTGAGAAGCGCGAATCGTAAGTCCCCAAACACGGGATCAGCAGAAGGAGCCCAACGGGTGCAGGACGTGGTGCTGAACTTCCCTTTTCTAGTCTCGTGGAAGACGACTTACGTCACGACGTTCTTGCAGACCGGAAATTCCGACAACGTTGTCCGACCGTGTGTACGCAACACCAACATCGGACAAAGTACGACGGACAGGATCCGACGGAACTGGTCCGCGGATAATCCGAGCGTGTGTGTGGGGCATAAGAGACAATTTGGCTAAAAATGTGCTAGACCCACCACCTGAGAAGACTTTTTCGTTCTTTGAGGGGAAGGGCTACTACCCATGCAAAAAGTGTTATGCATGTCGACATACTAAAGAGCCCAAGAAAAAGAAGTCTTTCTTCACATCTATAGTAAAAAAGGTATTCCTGCGCCAACTCAAATGAAATAGAAACAAGTACTGCAGCATACACTGGGGGGAAATATCTGAACCCAGAGAGAAGAATATAAAAGAAGGTAGTGATGCGCTGTACAGAATAAATAATAAAGTGCAATAGTGCAGTGATAGCAGCACAGAAGTGAACCAGAGGCAGGTAAAGAGATCCTGGTGTGGATAGACCACAAGGTAATTGTTATCCAGTGATGTAAAATCAGGTAGGTCTAAACAGACCCAGGTAGAGGTGAAAATAATGATAGATGCTCAGTCGTGTACTAAATGGATCATAGAAGGTATAAGTACAGTAAAGTGTCAGAGTGCTCAAGTGAATAAATCAAACCACTACGGGAAACGTGGTATCTGATGTGTGGTGATCATAACTTAAAAGAGTGACGTATAAACGCACAAGGTCGCATGGAAATGTAGCATAAATATCACATAGAAATCGCATAAAATCGCATAAAGCAGTAATAAAAAATCATAAAGTGATAATAAACAAATGATCAGTAGTCCTTCTAATAGAGCATATAGAGAGGATATATGTTCAATCCACAATACTGGTCATTTCCGTGCAATAAAAAAATGCTAAAGTGTCCGTGAAGTGATTTCCTTTTCCTTTAGTGAATGAGCGGTGCAGCATATAATGTGTCTATATGCATAACAAAAAGAAGGTGCAAGTGCTGGCGATTGCTTCATGCGATGTGATGTTGGTGTGTGAGGTGACTTCTTATCCTCCGTGAAGTCTGAGGTTTAGGTTTACCCTTACCTTACAGCTGTAAGGTAACAGCGTGTGGATATAAGCCTTTTGGTGTGGGGGTCCCTGGTGGTCGTCTTAGCGTTGTATCTCCGGCTCTGCTGATGTGTGTCTTTTCTCTGGCAGGCAGTGTCCCCTTTAAGATCCCTGGAGCTGTCACTGGAGGTGTCTGCAGTGTGTTGGCCTCACCAGTAGAGCATGGATAGGTGTGGGGAATAGGAACATAGATGCCCAAATAGTGTAGTATGTTTTGGTAAAAACGTATGTTTATTACAGATAACAAGCAGCGGTACTCACATTTAATAGCATCAAACAGGTAAATACAATACGAGCGGCAAGCTCGTTAACGTCACTTCCGGTGTGTCAGTATTCCCGACGCGTGTTCGTCACGGTCACGTGACTTCATCAGGGGATAACTGAACGCATAGGAAGTGTCCTTATATTGGTGTGTTAATTGGCAATTACGGCGGCCATTTTTTTTTTTGTAGTTCCGATCACCGGAAGTTGCACAGCGGCCATTTTCGTTTCGCTCCGGTCGCCGGAAGTAACCCGGCGGCCATGTTTTTGGAAGTATGAGATGTCTAACACTGAAAAGGACTATCCGTCTAGTGGCCATTGTTTTGTAGCTCACATAAGTGGAGCTTGGTGGCCATTTTCTTGTGGGGCAAGGTATATGGAGCACTTGCAAAAGATATAGGAGTCATATATATTGGAATCGTGCATATTGGCCGCATCATCTCGGGCTAGGTCAGGTTTAAGCCTGCTGGGTGAATGCAGGGACTAGGTTGGAAAGGAATAATCTGTTAAAAGTAAGTCACAGGGTGGAAAGAATTATGTGGATAGAAAACGTAAGTCCATTACTGAGAGAGATAAGCCTCCTGGTGGCCATTATTTTGTAGCTCACATTGATAAAGCTCGGCGGCCATTTTTTGTGGGGCAACGTATATGGAGCACTAGCAGTGATAATAGAATATTCAGTACTAAAATAGTATGGTCCCGCAGCTCCAACTCGGGGCTCAGAAAGGTGAATATCTGCTAAAATGAACTCGGGGACTAATTTGTAATAATATGCCAAATTAATATAAAAAGATGGCTGTAAAAATTTATAAAAAAAACGGCGAGTAAACCGGAAATGACGTTCTTTAAAATATTAATATAATAGCATAAAATATATTAAAAGTATAATATGGTCTAAAGAATAGAGAGGAGCAATGTGATAAAAGGAATAAAATGAGTCCAATAAAATATAGATAGATGGTGAGAGAGGTGAGGGGTTCTTATGCAGCATACTGATGAGAACACAATTAAAAATCGCTGATAAAACAATTAAGGTCGAATTCTATATTGAGGCCCCTGGGCGCAAAAGTGTCTAAAATGAAAATCCATTTGGATTCTAATTGGCTCAAAGTTCGCACTTTGTGGCCCCCACGCCAATGCTTGATATATGGTTCTATCCCCCAGAATTTGAGTTGTGTGGGGTCTTTATTATGATGAGTGGCAAAATGTTTCGATACACTATGCTTGTCGAAGCCTTTGGTTATGTTCCGGACATGTTCTTTTATGCGAACCCATAAAGGTCTTTTGGTGCGGCCTATATACTGGAGGCCGCAACTGCATTCCAACGCGTATACAGCGCCTATTGTGTTGCAGCAGATGAATTCCTGGATTTCGTATTTATTCCTTGTGCTGGTTGAGGAGAATTCTTTCATCTTTTCATTCGGACGTTTCGTTTTTCTGCATGCATAGCACCGTTTGCATGGATAGAAGCCCTTTCCTGTAAAAAAGGTTAGGCCTCTATTGGGGGGATCGGGAATGCTTTTCACAATTTTATCGCGAATAGTGGGGGCTCTTCTGTAGATGAATTTGGGAACAATAGGTAGAATGTTTTGGAGGCATGTATCTGTCAATAGTATATTCCAATGCCGTTTAATGATTTTTTCAATCTGCTTATGTTGTACATTATAGTCTAGAACAATCGGTATCGTATCTCGTGGAGTTTCGTGTTTAGGTCTATCTTTTATTAGGTCTTTGCGATCCATTCCTGATACTTCCTCTATTTTCTCTGTGATGTATTTGTTGTCATAGCCCTTCTCTATAAATCTATTTTTCATGTTGTCAGCTTGGGTGCAGAATATTGCCTTGTGAGTGCAATTTCGTCTCAGGCGCATCAATTGTCCCTTGGGAATATTGAATAGCCAATTTCTATGATGGCAGCTCTCTAAAGGCAAGTAGCTATTGCGATCGACATTTTTGAAGTGCGTTCTGGAAGAGAGTGCGTTATCTTCTTGGAGGATCTCCAGATCCAGGAAAGTAATTATCTTGTCGCTGATATCCCAGGACAGTTTAATGTTTCTGTCATTTGTATTTAATTCTTCAAGGAAGGTTACGAGGTGTTCACGGTCACCCTTCCATAAGATAAAGATATCATCGATATATCGTTTATAGATATATAGATCCTCCGGGGCGTTTAGAAATACTTTCTCTTCCTCCCATTGTGCCATGAATAGCCCTGCAACACTAGGGGCGAATTTGGCTCCCATAGCTACTCCCGTTTTTTGATAATAATAGTTGCGGTTATACCAGAAGTAGCTGTTCTTTAGACAGAAATCCAGACACTTCACAAGATATTTTCTTTGGGAGCATGGTAAATGTGTATGCTTCCTTAATCCCCATTTTACTGCTTCGCACGCCTGGTGATGCAGTATTATGGTGTATAAAGAGGAGACGTCTGCTGTAGCCAGTAGCCATGGTGCGTCGCTTCTTGGAACGTCGTCTAATGTTTGTAAAATCTGTTTCGTATCCCGTAGATAAGCTCGTGTTTTCTGTACGGCTGGTTGTAGATAGTGATCGATGTATTGTCCCATCCTTGCTGTTAGTGAATCGATACTATTGACGATAGGCCTCGGTGGTGGATTATCTTTGTCTTTATGTATTTTGGGAAGTGAATAAATAATGGGTGTTCTGCATGACTCAGGTATGAGATATTTAGCTTCTTTTTTGTTTAATATATTTCTCTTCATGCCCAAATGAACAGTCTGTTCAAGTGATTTCCTGCACTTGAACACAGGGTTACTAAGGAGTCGGTTGTATGTATCTTCATCTTGTAGCAATGCATTCATACTTGTGTTGTATTGCTCTTTGGAGAGTACTACTATGCCCCCTCCTTTATCCGCAGGGCGGATGACCAGATCTTTCCTCTTAGTAAGTTTTCGGATTCCACTCTTAATGTGTTTAGGTTCTTCACGTTTTTTTATTTTTAGTTCTTTAAGATCATCTAAAACCACTCGTTTAAAAACCTCAATATGTTTATTGTTCTTCACTAAAGGATTAAAAATTGATTTATTTCTCAAAGTGCTGTGCAGAATTTCTTCATTGGAGCCTGTTGTTTTAGGTTTGCAGGGATTGCTAATAATGTACTTTTTAATGTTGAGTTTCCGCACGTATTTCTGGATACCTATATACGTTTGGAACTTATCTAGATTTTTTGTCGGTGCGTATTTAAGGCCTTTGTCTAGTACTCCTACTTCTTCATGCGTAAGTGTTTGTCCACTGAGGTTAAAGATCCCTTCTCCTTTCACTCTCTTTTTCTTTTGTGATCTCTTGCCCCCTCTACATCCTCTCTTCTTTCTGGTGTTCTCCTGTTGTTTCTTGGGTCCTCGAGTCTTCTTGGTGGATGATTCTCTCTGCCTCTCTCTAAAAAAGACCTCTCATAATCTGTATCTGGATGGCGATGTCTATCGGATCTATCATCATCTGATCTATTACCCAGAGGTGCATAATAGTTATAGGTGGAAATGGGGCTCCTTTCGTGTGGACGATGTTGGCCTTGTGGTGGGTTGCCGCGGAATTCTCCATCTCTTCTTTCGGGTTGGCGGTCTGGACTTCTCCCTCTTGGTCCATATGTTTCATATGGGCGTCCCCTATTTTCATTTGGTGCACCTCTCTTATCCCTTTGGTTGTGTTGGTGTGTTCTGTTATCCCTTTGGTCATATGCTGGCCTCTGCCAATTGCTTTGGCCATTGTTTCTCTTATTGTTCTTCCAAAAGGGTTTCTTCCAACCATTTTGTGGGGTACGTTCCTGGTTTTGAGGTCTTCTGTCGTTGCGATAGGGGGTATATTGGTTGTAGTTCCCTTGTCTTTCTTCATACCTTGGTGTTTCTCGTCTATTCCTATCGTACGGCTCCTGAGGTCTATATTGTGCGTTGTGGTTATTTTCAGTGTTAGCATGTTGTGGATGTACTCTTACCGTTTTTTCAGGTGTTGAGTATGTGGAGATGGGATCCATATGGCCCAGTTGGCTTTGCCATTTGAACGTACGGTCAGTTTTAAAGTCGTTCATGTCGCGGCTGTATTTCTTACTTTTCCTCTCTTGTACCTCCTTATCCTTTTTTGTAAGATCTCTATTAAGTTGAGTAGTAAGAGTGGCGAATTCTGTTTTCTCCTTATGGGCATCTAGTTCTTCTTTCACTCCTGCTATAATATCATCGATTAATTTAAGTTTTCTCCTTTTCCTTTCTAATAGGAATCTGAGTAACTCTAGACCTTTGCTGTTAAAAAATTTGAACCAGTCATCAATTGAATCCTGATCTGTTAGACCGTCATTAGGTATTATGTCCCATCTCAGACGTCTCGGGACAATACTGTCTTTCAGGTATTGTTCGAAGGTCGTAATATCCCACCATAGGCTAACCTTCTTCTCCATATTATGTCCTAGTTTCCTCATAAGACTCTCTAAGTCACTATTTTTGTTAGTTGGAGTTGCTGTATTAAAAATCTCATCCAAATTGACCTGCCTCCTATCTAAAAAAGAAAACACATCCATGGTGGCAGCAAGAATGGGTGGGAATAGATCAGAGTAAATAGTAAAAAAGGTATTCCTGCGCCAACTCAAATGAAATAGAAACAAGTACTGCAGCATACACTGGGGGGAAATATCTGAACCCAGAGAGAAGAATATAAAAGAAGGTAGTGATGCGCTGTACAGAATAAATAATAAAGTGCAATAGTGCAGTGATAGCAGCACAGAAGTGAACCAGAGGCAGGTAAAGAGATCCTGGTGTGGATAGACCACAAGGTAATTGTTATCCAGTGATGTAAAATCAGGTAGGTCTAAACAGACCCAGGTAGAGGTGAAAATAATGATAGATGCTCAGTCGTGTACTAAATGGATCATAGAAGGTATAAGTACAGTAAAGTGTCAGAGTGCTCAAGTGAATAAATCAAACCACTACGGGAAACGTGGTATCTGATGTGTGGTGATCATAACTTAAAAGAGTGACGTATAAACGCACAAGGTCGCATGGAAATGTAGCATAAATATCACATAGAAATCGCATAAAATCGCATAAAGCAGTAATAAAAAATCATAAAGTGATAATAAACAAATGATCAGTAGTCCTTCTAATAGAGCATATAGAGAGGATATATGTTCAATCCACAATACTGGTCATTTCCGTGCAATAAAAAAATGCTAAAGTGTCCGTGAAGTGATTTCCTTTTCCTTTAGTGAATGAGCGGTGCAGCATATAATGTGTCTATATGCATAACAAAAAGAAGGTGCAAGTGCTGGCGATTGCTTCATGCGATGTGATGTTGGTGTGTGAGGTGACTTCTTATCCTCCGTGAAGTCTGAGGTTTAGGTTTACCCTTACCTTACAGCTGTAAGGTAACAGCGTGTGGATATAAGCCTTTTGGTGTGGGGGTCCCTGGTGGTCGTCTTAGCGTTGTATCTCCGGCTCTGCTGATGTGTGTCTTTTCTCTGGCAGGCAGTGTCCCCTTTAAGATCCCTGGAGCTGTCACTGGAGGTGTCTGCAGTGTGTTGGCCTCACCAGTAGAGCATGGATAGGTGTGGGGAATAGGAACATAGATGCCCAAATAGTGTAGTATGTTTTGGTAAAAAAGTATGTTTATTACAGATAACAAGCAGCGGTACTCACATTTAATAGCATCAAACAGGTAAATACAATACGAGCGGCGAGCTCGTTAACGTCACTTCCGGTGTGTCAGTATTCCCGACGCGTGTTCGTCACGGTCACGTGACTTCATCAGGGGATAACTGAACGCATAGGAAGTGTCCTTATATTGGTGTGTTAATTGGCAATTACGGCGGCCATTTTTTTGTAGTTCCGATCACCGGAAGTTGCACAGCGGCCATTTTCGTTTCGCTCCGGTCGCCGGAAGTAACCCGGCGGCCATGTTTTTGGAAGTATGAGATGTCTAACACTGAAAAGGACTATCCGTCTAGTGGCCATTGTTTTGTAGCTCACATAAGTGGAGCTTGGTGGCCATTTTCTTGTGGGGCAAGGTATATGGAGCACTTGCAAAAGATATAGGAGTCATATATATTGGAATCGTGCATATTGGCCGCATCATCTCGGGCTAGGTCAGGTTTAAGCCTGCTGGGTGAATGCAGGGACTAGGTTGGAAAGGAATAATCTGTTAAAAGTAAGTCACAGGGTGGAAAGAATTATGTGGATAGAAAACGTAAGTCCATTACTGAGAGAGATAAGCCTCCTGGTGGCCATTATTTTGTAGCTCACATTGATAAAGCTCGGCGGCCATTTTTTGTGGGGCAACGTATATGGAGCACTAGCAGTGATAATAGAATATTCAGTACTAAAATAGTATGGTCCCGCAGCTCCAACTCGGGGCTCAGAAAGGTGAATATCTGCTAAAATGAACTCGGGGACTAATTTGTAATAATATGCTAAATTAATATAAAAAGATGGCTGTAAAAATTTATAAAAAAACGGCGAGTAAACCGGAAATGACGTTCTTTAAAATATTAATATAATAGCATAAAATATATTAAAAGTATAATATGGTCTAAAGAATAGAGAGGAGCAATGTGATAAAAGGAATAAAATGAGTCCAATAAAATATAGATAGATGGTGAGAGAGGTGAGGGGTTCTTATGCAGCATACTGATGAGAACACAATTAAAAATCGCTGATAAAACAATTAAGGTCGAATTCTATATTGAGGCCCCTGGGCGCAAAAGTGTCTAAAATGAAAATCCATTTGGATTCTAATTGGCTCAAAGTTCGCACTTTGTGGCCCCCACGCCAATGCTTGATATATGGTTCTATCCCCCAGAATTTGAGTTGTGTGGGGTCTTTATTATGATGAGTGGCAAAATGTTTCGATACACTATGCTTGTCGAAGCCTTTGGTTATGTTCCGGACATGTTCTTTTATGCGAACCCATAAAGGTCTTTTGGTGCGGCCTATATACTGGAGGCCGCAACTGCATTCCAACGCGTATACAGCGCCTATTGTGTTGCAGCAGATGAATTCCTGGATTTCGTATTTATTCCTTGTGCTGGTTGAGGAGAATTCTTTCATCTTTTCATTCGGACGTTTCGTTTTTCTGCATGCATAGCACCGTTTGCATGGATAGAAGCCCTTTCCTGTAAAAAAGGTTAGGCCTCTATTGGGGGGATCGGGAATGCTTTTCACAATTTTATCGCGAATAGTGGGGGCTCTTCTGTAGATGAATTTGGGAACAATAGGTAGAATGTTTTGGAGGCATGTATCTGTCAATAGTATATTCCAATGCCGTTTAATGATTTTTTCAATCTGCTTATGTTGTACATTATAGTCTAGAACAATCGGTATCGTATCTCGTGGAGTTTCGTGTTTAGGTCTATCTTTTATTAGGTCTTTGCGATCCATTCCTGATACTTCCTCTATTTTCTCTGTGATGTATTTGTTGTCATAGCCCTTCTCTATAAATCTATTTTTCATGTTGTCAGCTTGGGTGCAGAATATTGCCTTGTGAGTGCAATTTCGTCTCAGGCGCATCAATTGTCCCTTGGGAATATTGAATAGCCAATTTCTATGATGGCAGCTCTCTAAAGGCAAGTAGCTATTGCGATCGACATTTTTGAAGTGCGTTCTGGAAGAGAGTGCGTTATCTTCTTGGAGGATCTCCAGATCCAGGAAAGTAATTATCTTGTCGCTGATATCCCAGGACAGTTTAATGTTTCTGTCATTTGTATTTAATTCTTCAAGGAAGGTTACGAGGTGTTCACGGTCACCCTTCCATAAGATAAAGATATCATCGATATATCGTTTATAGATATATAGATCCTCCGGGGCGTTTAGAAATACTTTCTCTTCCTCCCATTGTGCCATGAATAGCCCTGCAACACTAGGGGTGAATTTGGCTCCCATAGCTACTCCCGTTTTTTGATAATAATAGTTGCGGTTATACCAGAAGTAGCTGTTCTTTAGACAGAAATCCAGACACTTCACAAGATATTTTCTTTGGGAGCATGGTAAATGTGTATGCTTCCTTAATCCCCATTTTACTGCTTCGCACGCCTGGTGATGCAGTATTATGGTGTATAAAGAGGAGACGTCTGCTGTAGCCAGTAGCCATGGTGCGTCGCTTCTTGGAACGTCGTCTAATGTTTGTAAAATCTGTTTCGTATCCCGTAGATAAGCTCGTGTTTTCTGTACGGCTGGTTGTAGATAGTGATCGATGTATTGTCCCATCCTTGCTGTTAGTGAATCGATACTATTGACGATAGGCCTCGGTGGTGGATTATCTTTGTCTTTATGTATTTTGGGAAGTGAATAAATAATGGGTGTTCTGCATGACTCAGGTATGAGATATTTAGCTTCTTTTTTGTTTAATATATTTCTCTTCATGCCCAAATGAACAGTCTGTTCAAGTGATTTCCTGCACTTGAACACAGGGTTACTAAGGAGTCGGTTGTATGTATCTTCATCTTGTAGCAATGCATTCATACTTGTGTTGTATTGCTCTTTGGAGAGTACTACTATGCCCCCTCCTTTATCCGCAGGGCGGATGACCAGATCTTTCCTCTTAGTAAGTTTTCGGATTCCACTCTTAATGTGTTTAGGTTCTTCACGTTTTTTTATTTTTAGTTCTTTAAGATCATCTAAAACCACTCGTTTAAAAACCTCAATATGTTTATTGTTCTTCACTAAAGGATTAAAAATTGATTTATTTCTCAAAGTGCTGTGCAGAATTTCTTCATTGGAGCCTGTTGTTTTAGGTTTGCAGGGATTGCTAATAATGTACTTTTTAATGTTGAGTTTCCGCACGTATTTCTGGATACCTATATACGTTTGGAACTTATCTAGATTTTTTGTCGGTGCGTATTTAAGGCCTTTGTCTAGTACTCCTACTTCTTCATGCGTAAGTGTTTGTCCACTGAGGTTAAAGATCCCTTCTCCTTTCACTCTCTTTTTCTTTTGTGATCTCTTGCCCCCTCTACATCCTCTCTTCTTTCTGGTGTTCTCCTGTTGTTTCTTGGGTCCTCGAGTCTTCTTGGTGGATGATTCTCTCTGCCTCTCTCTAAAAAAGACCTCTCATAATCTGTATCTGGATGGCGATGTCTATCGGATCTATCATCATCTGATCTATTACCCAGAGGTGCATAATAGTTATAGGTGGAAATGGGGCTCCTTTCGTGTGGACGATGTTGGCCTTGTGGTGGGTTGCCGCGGAATTCTCCATCTCTTCTTTCGGGTTGGCGGTCTGGACTTCTCCCTCTTGGTCCATATGTTTCATATGGGCGTCCCCTATTTTCATTTGGTGCACCTCTCTTATCCCTTTGGTTGTGTTGGTGTGTTCTGTTATCCCTTTGGTCATATGCTGGCCTCTGCCAATTGCTTTGGCCATTGTTTCTCTTATTGTTCTTCCAAAAGGGTTTCTTCCAACCATTTTGTGGGGTACGTTCCTGGTTTTGAGGTCTTCTGTCGTTGCGATAGGGGGTATATTGGTTGTAGTTCCCTTGTCTTTCTTCATACCTTGGTGTTTCTCGTCTATTCCTATCGTATCGTATCTCCACATACTCAACACCTGAAAAAACGGTAAGAGTACATCCACAACATGCTAACACTGAAAATAACCACAACGCACAATATAGACCTCAGGAGCCGTACGATAGGAATAGACGAGAAACACCAAGGTATGAAGAAAGACAAGGGAACTACAACCAATATACCCCCTATCGCAACGACAGAAGACCTCAAAACCAGGAACGTACCCCACAAAATGGTTGGAAGAAACCCTTTTGGAAGAACAATAAGAGAAACAATGGCCAAAGCAATTGGCAGAGGCCAGCATATGACCAAAGGGATAACAGAACACACCAACACAACCAAAGGGATAAGAGAGGTGCACCAAATGAAAATAGGGGACGCCCATATGAAACATATGGACCAAGAGGGAGAAGTCCAGACCGCCAACCCGAAAGAAGAGATGGAGAATTCCGCGGCAACCCACCACAAGGCCAACATCGTCCACACGAAAGGAGCCCCATTTCCACCTATAACTATTATGCACCTCTGGGTAATAGATCAGATGATGATAGATCCGATAGACATCGCCATCCAGATACAGATTATGAGAGGTCTTTTTTAGAGAGAGGCAGAGAGAATCATCCACCAAGAAGACTCGAGGACCCAAGAAACAACAGGAGAACACCAGAAAGAAGAGAGGATGTAGAGGGGGCAAGAGATCACAAAAGAAAAAGAGAGTGAAAGGAGAAGGGCTCCTTAACCTCAGTGGACAAACACTTACACATGAAGAAGTAGGAGTACTAGACAAAGGCCTTAAATACGCACCGACAAAAAATCTAGATAAGTTCCAAACGTATATAGGTATCCAGAAATACGTGCGGAAACTCAACATTAAAAAGTACATTATTAGCAATCCCTGCAAACCTAAAACAACAGGCTCCAATGAAGAAATTCTGCACAGCACTTTGAGAAATAAATCAATTTTTAATCCTTTAGTGAAGAACAATAAACATATTGAGGTTTTTAAACGAGTGGTTTTAGATGATCTTAAAGAACTAAAAATAAAAAAACGTGAAGAACCTAAACACATTAAGAGTGGAATCCGAAAACTTACTAAGAGGAAAGATCTGGTCATCCGCCCTGCGGATAAAGGAGGGGGCATAGTAGTACTCTCCAAAGAGCAATACAACACAAGTATGAATGCATTGCTACAAGATGAAGATACATACAACCGACTCCTTAGTAACCCTGTGTTCAAGTGCAGGAAATCACTTGAACAGACTGTTCATTTGGGCATGAAGAGAAATATATTAAACAAAAAAGAAGCTAAATATCTCATACCTGAGTCATGCAGAACACCCATTATTTATTCACTTCCCAAAATACATAAAGACAAAGATAATCCACCACCGAGGCCTATCGTCAATAGTATCGATTCACTAACAGCAAGGATGGGACAATACATCGATCACTATCTACAACCAGCCGTACAGAAAACACGAGCTTATCTACGGGATACGAAACAGATTTTACAAACATTAGACGACGTTCCAAGAAGCGACGCACCATGGCTACTGGCTACAGCAGACGTCTCCTCTTTATACACCATAATACTGCATCCTCAGGCGTGCGAAGCAGTAAAATGGGGATTAAGGAAGCATACACATTTACCATGCTCCCAAAGAAAATATCTTGTGAAGTGTCTGGATTTCTGTCTAAAGAACAGCTACTTCTGGTATAACCGCAACTATTATTATCAAAAAACGGGAGTAGCTATGGGAGCCAAATTCGCCCCTAGTGTTGCAGGGCTATTCATGGCACAATGGGAGGAAGAGAAAGTATTTCTAAACGCCCCGGAGGATCTATATATCTATAAACGATATATCGATGATATCTTTATCTTATGGAAGGGTGACCGTGAACACCTCGTAACCTTCCTTGAAGAATTAAATACAAATGACAGAAACATTAAACTGTCCTGGGATATCAGCGACAAGATAATTACTTTCCTGGATCTGGAGATCCTCCAAGAAGATAACGCACTCTCTTCCAGAACGCACTTCAAAAATGTCGATCGCAATAGCTACTTGCCTTTAGAGAGCTGCCATCATAGAAATTGGCTATTCAATATTCCCAAGGGACAATTGATGCGCCTGAGACGAAATTGCACTCACAAGGCAATATTCTGCACCCAAGCTGACAACATGAAAAATAGATTTATAGAGAAGGGCTATGACAACAAATACATCACAGAGAAAATAGAGGAAGTAGCAGGAATGGATCGCAAAGACCTAATAAAAGATAGACCTAAACACGAAACTCCACGAGATACGATACCGATTGTTCTAGACTATAATGTACAACATAAGCAGATTGAAAAAATCATTAAACGGCATTGGAATATACTATTGACAGATACATGCCTCCAAAACATTCTACCTATTGTTCCCAAATTCATCTACAGAAGAGCCCCCACTATTCGCGATAAAATTGTGAAAAGCATTCCCGATCCCCCCAATAGAGGCCTAACCTTTTTTACAGGAAAGGGCTTCTATCCATGCAAACGGTGCTATGCATGCAGAAAAACGAAACGTCCGAATGAAAAGATGAAAGAATTCTCCTCAACCAGCACAAGGAATAAATACGAAATCCAGGAATTCATCTGCTGCAACACAATAGGCGCTGTATACGCGTTGGAATGCAGTTGCGGCCTCCAGTATATAGGCCGCACCAAAAGACCTTTATGGGTTCGCATAAAAGAACATGTCCGGAACATAACCAAAGGCTTCGACAAGCATAGTATATCGAAACATTTTGCCACTCATCATAATAAAGACCCCACACAACTCAAATTCTGGGGGATAGAACCATATATCAAGCATTGGCGTGGGGGCCACAAAGTGCGAACTTTGAGCCAATTAGAATCCAAATGGATTTTCATTTTAGACACTTTTGCGCCCAGGGGCCTCAATATAGAATTCGACCTTAATTGTTTTATCAGCGATTTTTAATTGTGTTCTCATCAGTATGCTGCATAAGAACCCCTCACCTCTCTCACCATCTATCTATATTTTATTGGACTCATTTTATTCCTTTTATCACATTGCTCCTCTCTATTCTTTAGACCATATTATACTTTTAATATATTTTATGCTATTATATTAATATTTTAAAGAACGTCATTTCCGGTTTACTCGCCGTTTTTTTATAAATTTTTACAGCCATCTTTTTATATTAATTTAGCATATTATTACAAATTAGTCCCCGAGTTCATTTTAGCAGATATTCACCTTTCTGAGCCCCGAGTTGGAGCTGCGGGACCATACTATTTTAGTACTGAATATTCTATTATCACTGCTAGTGCTCCATATACGTTGCCCCACAAAAAATGGCCGCCGAGCTTTATCAATGTGAGCTACAAAATAATGGCCACCAGGAGGCTTATCTCTCTCAGTAATGGACTTACGTTTTCTATCCACATAATTCTTTCCACCCTGTGACTTACTTTTAACAGATTATTCCTTTACAACCTAGTCCCTGCATTCACCCAGCAGGCTTAAACCTGACCTAGCCCGAGATGATGCGGCCAATATGCACGATTCCAATATATATGACTCCTATATCTTTTGCAAGTGCTCCATATACCTTGCCCCACAAGAAAATGGCCACCAAGCTCCACAGCTACAAAACAATGGCCACTAGGCGGATAGTCCTTTTCAGTGTTAGACATCTCATACTTCCAAAAACATGGCCGCCGGGTTACTTCCGGCGACCGGAGCGAAACGAAAATGGCCGCTGTGCAACTTCCGGTGATCGGAACTACAAAAAAATGGCCGCCGTAATTGCCAATTAACACACCAATATAAGGACACTTTCTATGCGTTCAGTTATCCCCTGATGAAGTCACGTGACCGTGACGAACACGCGTCGGGAATACTGACACACCGGAAGTGACGTTAACGAGCTCGCCGCTCGTATTGTATTTACCTGTTTGATGCTATTAAATGTGAGTACCGCTGCTTGTTATCTGTAATAAACATACGTTTTTACCAAAACATACTACACTATTTGGGCATCTATGTTCCTATTCCCCACACCTATCCATGCTCTACTGGTGAGGCCAACACACTGCAGACACCTCCAGTGACAGCTCCAGGGATCTTAAAGGGGACACTGCCTGCCAGAGAAAAGACACACATCAGCAGAGCCGGAGATACAACGCTAAGACGACCACCAGGGACCCCCACACCAAAAGGCTTATATCCACACGCTGTTACCTTACAGCTGTAAGGTAAGGGTAAACCTAAACCTAAGACTTCACGGAGGATAAGAAGTCACCTCACACACCAACATCACATCGCATGAAGCAATCGCCAGCACTTGCACCTTCTTTTTGTTATGCATATAGACACATTATATGCTGCACCGCTCATTCACTAAAGGAAAAGGAAATCACTTCACGGACACTTTAGCATTTCTTTATTGCACGGAAATGACCAGTATTGTGGATTGAACATATATCCTCTCTATATGCTCTATTAGAAGGACTACTGATCATTTGTTTATTATCACTTTATGATTTTTTATTACTGCTTTATGCGATTTTATGCGATTTCTATGTGATATTTATGCTACATTTCCATGCGACCTTGTGCGTTTATACGTCACTCTTTTAAGTTATGATCACCACACATCAGATACCACGTTTCCCGTAGTGGTTTGATTTATTCACTTGAGCACTCTGACACTTTACTGTACTTATACCTTCTATGATCCATTTAGTACACGACTGAGCATCTATCATTATTTTCACCTCTACCTGGGTCTGTTTAGACCTACCTGATTTTACATCACTGGATAACAATTACCTTGTGGTCTATCCACACCAGGATCTCTTTACCTGCCTCTGGTTCACTTCTGTGCTGCTATCACTGCACTATTGCACTTTATTATTTATTCTGTACAGCGCATCACTACCTTCTTTTATATACTTTCTTCACATCTACTGTCACAAATAAGGATTATGATATTGAAGACTTCATAACATGTAAGACTGAGGGCGTAGTATACCTAATGGAGTGCCCTTGCAAGATCCAATACATAGGAAGGACAAAAAGAGAATTGTGGAAGAGATTGCGGGAACATGTCCAAAACATTAAAAAGGGTTTTGACAAGCACAGCTTATCAAGGCATTATGCCAAATATCACAAAAAAGATCCCTCGTCCCTAAAAATATGTGCCATCGAAAAATATAAGCCACACTGGAGAGGTGACAATAAGATTATTAGAATCAGCCTAGGTGAATCCAGATGGATATATGAATTGTGTACACTCAGACCATGGGGACATAATGTCGAATTCGACTTGAATTGTTTTATATCTAATTATTGATTACATGCTGGTATATTATTAATTTTAATGATTTTACCAATATGATTAATTTTCTCCCTATTCTTTAATTATTTTTAGTCGGGTCTCTTTTTTATTATGTAAGGTCTTTTTATCTAAAAAAATTTGATTAGACCTTTTTACATCTTGAAACTACATTTTTATACATAATTTTAACAAAGTTCTTTTAATAGAATTGGAATTTTTAAAGAATATGGCCAATCTTACAAGTGACCACTAGATGGCATACATGAAGGATATTTCCTAATGGTCATTTTTATCTACTACCACTGGATGTCACTATTGAGTAGTCTCTCCTACTTTTAGAAACCAATTTACACCTCCGGCCACTGGATGGCACTGTGATTGTTATTTATCATTAAACCATGAGGCTAAATTATTTCATTATTTTCGGACCTTTATAAGTAATAAAAATTGATTAATTTTCTCAGATTAGGATTGCATATGTCAGCAAGTCCTACTATGTATGTCCAAATGTCAACTTTTAGTCGTTATTTACACCGCTGTCTGCACAGCGTCAATTGAACACTGTATAAATAGGCCCAGAGACACCTGACTGCCTTACCCTTTGACAAAGTCACGTGTGCTAGTGACGATACTAGTGAGGGAGGAAGGAAGTCAGGTGCCTATCGCTCTACTTCCGGTTTGCGGCCGCGACCGGAAGTTCATCCATGCTGATGCAAGAAAACTTTAAATGTGAGTGGCTATTATTTTTGTTTCAATAAACCTGTTTTTTACTACACATTGGAGCGCTTCTTTGTACCTTTAACCCCTACATGCTGATCTAATCCGTGAGTGACCCCTTACCCCTGGAGTGCCTTTTTGGATTGGAGTAGGAGTCCATAGGAGCCCATAGAAGCCTATAGGAGCCCATAAGAAAGAGGACCCGGAAAGTAACCAGGCTTGCCACCTTAGAGGCTATCTGCTCCACTAGGCCTGTAGGGGCCGCAAATAGAGGTGAGAGGCTGGGGGAACTAGTAGGGTGCACCCCTGAAGTCAGCACAGAGCACTGCCTGCACGGATCATCACTGTGATCAACACAAAGATTCCTGAATATTTCTACTCACCTTCACTTATTCCAGAGCCTTATGCTCTTCATTGTTCCAGATTGTGGACTTTATCGTTTCATTTCCGCCATTTTTTCTTTACAAGCTGGGACTTGTAGTGCACCAAATTTTACTTTTATTTTTTATATTTTTTTTTTCAGCGATATTATTGTTTTGGTATCATCTGATTATACCATACCTACAGTGACACACTCTTTTCATCTGTATGGTCACTTTGTCATTATTTTGGATATTTCTGCACATTCAATCATTTATTCCCCTTGCAATTTCCTTGCAATTCCCTTGCACTTTCAGAACCAATTTATCGGTTATTTATTGGTTCTCTATTCACATATTTTGCACGTTGCACTGTGCACCTTTTATTGCTAGAAGATTTCGTGTTCACTATTTTTAACCCAACTCCATCATCATTTTTACCCCAGCACATATATTTATTTCAGCACGGTAATTTTAGCACCATCACTTTTATTGATTATTTTTTTCATCTTTTACACACGTCTTATATTTATTCAATATTTTATGTGTATTGCTTTTAAGGAATTTTATCTATTTAGTTCATTATTTTATGTTTTTATATATCTATTTATGTGAAAGGTCACTCATCTTTCGGATACTCTGAGCTTTACAAACTGGTCATTTTAGATTATTTATTGATTTACTTAAGGGTTAGCGCCACATACCCTCTTCATACATAATATAACTGGGTACTAACATTTATAGGTAAAGTTGATCCAGGGAAAATCCGATTGCCTCTTGGGGGATCAGGAAGGAATAGTTTCCCCTGCTGTAGCAGATTGGAGCATGCTCTGCTGGTTTTTTTTTTTTTGCCTTCCTCTGGATCAACTGTGAGTATAGAATTGGGTATATTGGATTGTACGATATTTTTTATTTTTATTTATTATTTCTTTTTTTTATTGTTGAACTGGATGGACTTGTGTCTTTTTTCAGCCTGGCTAACTATGTAACTATCCTCACAATTACCATACAACTGGAAGTTCAACCTCCTTAAGGTGGTAGTAAACACTGTACTACCACTTGCACCTACAGGTAAGCCTATAATCAGGCTTACCTGTAGGTATTGTGAATATCTCCTAAACTTGTACAGTTTAGGAGATATTCAGAGTGCATGCAGCCGATGACATCATCGACGCTTGTGCTCTGAAGGTCCGTCTTACTGTGCCGGACCTTCAGAGCCCGTGCCAGAAACGGTGGCTCCTGCACGCTTGCAGGACTAATGTCATTGCGGCTCCGGACAATCATATAGCCCGAGCCCATGAACCCAGAAGACAGGAGGAACATGTCAGCCCTCTCAGCCATGACTTTACAGCGCTGGAGGGCTTTATTCTAAGGTAAGTATTTCATAATGTGCTAGCACTGCAGGTGTTTTTGTTTTTTTTGAACATCTGCGGTTTACAACCTTAAGTAAAAGCGGTAACTAGTGCGCTCAACCAAGGTGAAACTATGGTTAACAATAAATATATGGGGAAAGCAGCCAACATATAAGTGATCTCACACTGAAATAGAAAAATATAATGGGGGGTATGTGGCGCTAACCCCTACATAAATTATCTCTAAAATCTCCTATAGGATTTTCCAAAAGATGGGTTACCTTCAGGTATTGCAGGGTTAAATCAACATAAATATATGCAAACAGCAAAAATACATACATAAAACATCATAAACTTTCAATAAAATATGGATAAAATAGTGAATATGTGCAATGTAAGTGACCAATAAATATGGCTAATAAAAACGTGCTAAAATAAAATCAATCATTGATGACGATAAAAATAATTCAATATAAATTGCAATAAAAATGTGATGTGAGGTCTAAAAACAATAAGAAGGAAATGCCTTCTGTGGACCAATAATGAAATGAATCTAAAGTGCACAGTGCAACGTGCAAAGAACGTGAAATAAAGGACCAAACAATGGTCACGTGCGAAGAAATAAATATATAAATAAAGGTGCATCAAATCCAAATAATGCAGCAGAGTGACTATATAACTATAATGGGCTGAATCACTAACGGGAAAATAAATATAACTAATCCAGTAAAGGATAAATAAAATCCAGAAAAGAGCTAAATGACGTGGTGCACTACAAATCCCAGCTTGTAGTGAAGAATTGCACAGAAGCAGCGACAGGGTAAAAAATACCCACATAGTACGTATTGGTAATGAACTTATTTAGTAAGTGCAAAGCAGAAGAAAGTTCCAGATAGCTAAATAAAGCAAAGTTCAGTGTAATCCCATGCAGATGGAGAAAAAAGTGCTCCGTGGCGTTTTCAGGGGTGCACCCCACTGTTTCCCCCAGCCTCTCACCTCTAGCAATGGCCCCAACAGGCCTAGTAAAGCATAGACCCTCTAGGTGGTGATCCTGGTAATCCTGGTAGATATCCTGGTTACCTTCGCCTTCCTATAGGTTCCTATGGCTCCTCCTGCCTCTTATTCCGGTCCCCTTACTATGTCCAAACGGCACTCCAGAGGAAAGGAATCACTCCCAGTGTGTTTATCTGCCTCCGTGTAACGTCCTCCATGAGCTCCCAAACCCCTCCTTTTCCTCTACGTTTCTCTTACAAAGCACTTCACCTACTTTGGCTACTGTTTGATACAGCCGTGGTTCTTAACCTCAGTCCTCAAAAATGAAGGTAACCCATCTTTTGGAAAATCCTATAGGAGATTTTAGAGATAATTTATGTAGAGGTTAGCGCCACATACCCCCCATTATATTTTGCGGTTTACAACCACTTTAAATACCTGGGAGTGAAACATACACTAGCTATAGACAGTTTTCTTTTCTTCAGCCAGCGGGCTGAACAAAAAACATTAACACATTCCTCCATCCACACAATGAGGTAGATGGAGGACTCCCCACCACACTGGGATATTGTATCCTGAGAGCGGGACCCGCCATACTCAGAGTACACTGATCCGTGGTTGTAGCCAATTGGCTGTGATTTCTGTTGACCAGGGATAGCCACACACTGAAGAGAATTTAGCAGGTCCATACTTAATTAGCAGAATTTCATCAGTAAATGACCACCTACAACTCTCTCTACAAGGAACATTTTTTACCCTTATTCCTTGTTCATGTTCTACTTTTATAACTGAGATGGAGAAACTGTGGTTAGTACCAGTCTATTCTAATTCCATGTTGCGGAACAATAATGCAATAGTAGGATCATTAAAACTACTTCACACCATGGAATTTATTAAAAACATCTGCCTGTGTAAAATAATGCTCTTCTATGACATTAAAAGTGCTTCTCATGACCAGTCTGAGCTTACAAATGTCTCAACCATGGATGACTAAGGTCTTATTCCAATTTGGACAACTGATAGATGGCAAAACTAAATCCCTGGAATTCATAAAGACTGGCACAGACAGATTTTGCTAAATTGTCTCTCATGTGTCCTAAAAGTGGTGCAGTAAGCACCAAGTTCATGTACCTGCCTAGACCTTGCACTTGAATTTGGTACATGCGGCGCCACTTTTAGAATGCATACAAGACATTTGCAAAATCTGCATCAGTTGCTTTCTGTATGCCGGAAGAGAGTTGGTCTTAATTAGCTCCTCTTTCGTAATATAGGAACTTGTCTGTTACATAGTGACATAGTTAATCAGGTTGAAAAAAGACACAAGTCCATCTAGTTCAACTATAAAAATATGGTGCATTGAATGTAAAAGTGGTGCATTTTAGAACTACCTGAATTTGGTGTTCAAGTTGCTGTCAGAACCAAAATAGTTGCAGATGCCTCATGAATTTGGGGGAAAACAGTAACGAGTAGGATTAATGCCAAAAAAAGGATGCAGCAGCTTTATTGAATCCACCCAAATTGTTTTTTGGAACTCCAAACGAGTTTTACCTACCCAAAACAAGCATTTTATGAATAACCACAAATCTGGCATTGCATTCTCCAACACATTACAATTAACTACATTAACCCCATTTAAATAAATATGCCTATCCACTCCTTCTCTTGAAATCTTAGTTTGTGATATCTATAAAATATAAACATTCCAACAAATGGAAAACATTCATGCTGAAATAGAAGATCTTGGAGGAAGTGCTACCTCTGGAATGATGACAAATAAGATGGTCACAAGTCACTTAAAGTTTCAGCAACTAGATTTGGATCTTGGTACATACCAAAAACAGTTTTTGAGGCTTTTATTGTATTGTGCTAGGAAGACTATACTCCAGTGGATTCATATCGATTTCATCCACATTAATTTCTGCAAAAAGTCAATTAATCACATTCTGCCACTTTACTAATTTATGAAGCAAGAGGATGTCCACGAAAATTGGACAAAATCTGGGGCCAGTGGGTTAATCTTTTTTACACCTGCAAACTGCCAGATACCTAATTCATTGATGTATTGTTAAGGTGCGGGGCACACATTCATGTATTCTTTCTTTTACCACCATCTAGAACAGAAGCACATAATCATTTGGTAGAACTGTCTTTTATTTTACAATATGTATACATAAGGGCATGTAGACATTGGTTGTTCAAATTATGAATGGACTTTCTGGTTCACTAAGTTTTTTTTTATTTTTTTTATTTCTCAGGTTCGTATTGTAGTGACTGACTGATATTTTTATTCCTCTTACAAGCCCTGATGTAATGCCTCCTATAGATTGCTCATCTATGTAAATTCTTTGTAAACACATCCTGTATAATTGATGTGTTGTAATTGCTGCATTTGTTTAATGCGGGTAATTTTTCAATAAAACTTAGTATAAAAAAAAAAGAGATGGATCTACATTACGAAAAATACTCTACATTATGAAAACCAATATAAAATTCTTATCATTGGTACTAAACAACAGTTTATTCCCACTGATAAAACCATATTGGGGAACTGTACATGCCTTGATTTACAGTGTGTTTGACACCTGGATCCCCTTCTCCCTCAAAATCTTTTGGCCCTACCCCCAAAGAGTATGTCCAAACCATTAAAACAAATTATCCACACATCCTACAGTGGTAAGATGCCATATGGCCCTCAAATGGAAATGCACAGAAACCATCTAAAACTGTTTATGAGCCTATAATGAGCTCACCAGCTGCAACAGGAGAGAGTTTATACAGCGCATTTGCAGGACTACGATCCCTCCCATGGCACTAGGGGGCGCTGACCCCAGTCTCTGCTCCATCCCTGCAATAATTCAAGACAGAACCATTACAGGCTGCAGAGGTTTATAATGCTGTGCTGCAATACCCCTATGGGACAGCATAGTGTGCGTTTTGATAAAGATGAACATACACTTTAACTGTTAGAAAAATGGACCATTTATAGAACTATTGAAACATACATAAAAAATGCTAATGTATACTTTAGTAAGGCATATACAATTTAGTACAAACAAATTTTCTAAAAGCACACAGGCACTATAAAGTAGAGTAGACTTTTTTTAATGTCCTGCAAGCGCACCGCTTCAGTGTGAAAGCACTTGGGCTTTCACACTGGAGTGACAGGAGAGGCGCTTTACAGGCACTTTGCAGGCGCTATTTTTAGCGCTATGGCACCTGTAAAGTGCCTCAGTGTGAAAGTAGCCTAATGCCCCATACACACAAGCTTGGCTTGCATACACACGGTCACACAAAAGTTCTATGAACTTTCGACCGTCAAGAACGCGGTGACGTACAACACTATGACGAGCTGAGAAAATGAAGTTCAATGCTTTCGAGAATGCGTCAAATTGTTTCCGAGCATGCGTAGGAATTTTGCGCTTCGGAATTTGAATAGACGATCGGAATTTCGGATCGGAACTTGCTCTCGAGAACTTGTTCTAAAGAACATGCTCTCAATCTTTTGCTGGCTGGAATTTCACCAGCAAAAGTCTGATGGAGCATACACACGGTCGGAATTTCTGACCAAAAGCTCTCATCGGACTTTTGCTGGGGGAATTTCTGATCGTGTGTACGGGGCATAAGAGCAAAGAAAAAATAGGATACACTATCATGCAAAAGTGACAGTTAGAACAAACCATTATACTGACCACGGTACTTGCAACAGTCATCGTATATTCATACAACTGATTAAAAAGAGATTTGTTTGTCATTTTTAATGTCCATATAAAAGTACATGTCCATCTAAAGCTACCCTGTACAAAGGGCTGCTGCGTGATTTCATTGCAGAATGAACAGAGTGTCAACTTGTTAAAGGACCAGGATCTACTGGCAGAAAAAACAGAAAATAAAACTATGTTACAGAGGGACTCAGAAAAAACTAAATTGCTCTGTTAATGCAAGTGACAGACTGCATCATACATGCATTATACGTATGTACTTTTCTTTATTCTTTGTTATAGGTGTCTGAATAGAATGGTGGGGAAGCAGAGAAAAGGTATCAACTGCTAATGGTACATCAATAAATCATACCTTTAAAGCAATATTGAAGTCTTGCTTTTTTTTTTTTTTAAATAACAAACATATTATACTTACCTGCTCTGTGCAATGCACAGAGCAGCCCGCATCCTCCTCTTCTCAGGGCCCATGCTATTGCTCCTGGCCCTTCCTTCCTGCTGGGTGTCCCTGCAGCAAGAAGCTCTGTGTGTTCATTCACACAAGAAGCCGCTGCTCGGACCCACCCCCTCTGTCTCCTGATTGTCTCCCTCTGCTGCCAAAAGCCAATCAGGAGTGTGAGTCCCCAGAGAGGCTCTCGTGGACATCGCTGGATCGAGAGGGGGCTCAGGTAAGTATTAGGAAGGCTGGGGGGGGGGGCTGCTGCACAGAGAAGGTTTTTTTTTTTTTTTACCTTCATGCATAGAATACATGAAGGTAAAAAAAACCTTGTGCCTTTACAACCACTTTAATGTACATATGTAGGAGATTGTTTGTCAAGTGGATATTTATGGATTGTTCTATGTGCCCTTTTCTTTGCCCTTCAAATAAAACAGCAAGGGTAATGCCCCGTACACACAAGAGGAAATTCCACCAGCAAAAGTCTAATGAGAGCTTTTGGTCCGAAAATGCGACCGTGTGTCTGCACCATTGGACTTTTGATGGCGGAATTCCAGCCAGCAAAAGATTGAGAGCAGGTTCTCAATTTTTCGGTCGGAAAAAGTTCAGACGCGCAAAATTCCTACGCATGCTCGGAAACAATTTGATGCATGCTCGAAAGCATTGAACTTCATTTTCTCAGCTTGTCGTAGTGTTGTATGTCACCGCGTTCTTGGCGGTGGAAAGTTCAGCAAACTTTTCTGTGACCGCGTGTATGCAAGCCAAGCTTGAGTGGAATTCCGTCGGACAAACCATCCAAGATTTTTCCAATGGAAAGTTCACTCGTGTGTACGCAGCATTATTCTTTAGTTGTGTAAGGAAACGTGGGAAGTGTAGAGTTACCCTTCAAGATTTAATAGTATTGTAACAAAGATGTTTTTCTGTTTTTCTGTAGAAACTCACTGTAAATTCTGTTTCCTGTCGCATCATGGCAGCATACACTCTGGGTTGTGGTTCCGCCTCCACGACCTGATAGGACCACATAGCTATGAGATGACGATACGGCCCCCGCCCCGGTATTCTCTAATTTTTCCTCACCTGTTGGGACCGCACGGATCATCACCCTCTTACCGCTTCGCCCCAGCCAGGTTCTAGCCTCTCCTGGTTTGGAAGTCCTTGCCGGTACAGCCTCTAAACGAAGCTAAATGGAAGGAACCCCACTCTGGTGATCTCAGGGGTACTGCGCACCTGCCTGCTGTAATAAGCCTTAAACAGGTCTTTAAAGCACTGCACTGCCAATACTGCCTTAAGAAGATAAGCCTTAAACAGGCTTAGAGGTATGTGGCCATCTTTACTACAGTATAAGCCTTAAACAGGCTTTCTTACCTTGCAGTGGTCCTCCGTCTCTCCTTCTCTCCCATCTCTGCTGGCTGCTGGGGCGCTTGTTAATGTATAATCTATGCTTGTATTTCTTGTATAATGGCTGATGCCTCCTGGGCCCTGTAGTCCCACTGCCCTCTGTGTGTTCCACCTAAGCAGCGCCGAGCGTTCTGGCGCTTCCGCGCATGCGCACTGCGGTCTATGGGCATCCTGTGTTCCCCTTTCCAGGTTCCAAGATGGCGCCGACGGCCGTACGGCGCTACTGCGCATGCGCGAGCGGCACGGCGCTCCCGGCGCCAAATTTAAAAGTGAAAATTCCCCTTTTCCATTCCCCTGAGAGTTTTGAAGCAGGAAAAGCTACAGATCATCCCAGGAACATCCCAGCACATCCTCAATAGGTAAGTGAGCCTTTTGCTTCCTCCCTCTCTCCTTCCCTGTGCACTCTGCACACTGCTCTCATCTTCTCCCTTTCCTTTTTTCTCTGCTCCCTCTGCCTTCTTTCCTCTTACTATGCCTATCTTTGTATTGTTGCTAGGCTGCCTTCTTCTCTATCCCTATGGAGACCACTGCCCCAGCAGATCACCTTCAACGTGATAGGTAAGAGGGACGACAATGGGTAAGTAGAGAAGATCGAAAAAGAGTGCAGGACCAACTAACGCTGCCTAAACGGTTAGCCCCGCCAGGTCCGCAAGATCATCAAAGTCCAGACGCAGGGAGAACTCTCGCGGAAGAAGCCGTTCGGGGCGCAGGCGAAGCCACTCGAGTCGCAGCAGGAGAAGGAGTCGCTCTGGCCATAGGAGAAGCCACAGGAGGAGTCGCAGCAGATCCTGCTCCCGCAGTCACTCCCACCGCAGAAGGTCTCCACGCAGACGTCGCTCACCAGTCCCCCCCCCCCGGCCAGCCGCCAATGCCTGCTGGATATGCGGGGCCGCTGCTCTCCCGGACAAGCTTGCCTGTCGCAGGTGCTTCGAGGAGGCCACCAGGGAGAAAGTCCAGGAGCCCAAGGAACCTGCGGCCTCAGCCA
Organism: Lithobates sylvaticus; assembly: GCA_028564925.1. Taxonomy (NCBI): domain Eukaryota; kingdom Metazoa; phylum Chordata; class Amphibia; order Anura; family Ranidae; genus Lithobates; species Lithobates sylvaticus. Next base: position 318,911,908 of record CM053029.1, on the reverse strand, counting down.
CGCAGACCGCCCCGGACACGGATATGTCCGTCAGAACCGCCTCTCCCACTCCCCCGAGTACGTCTAGAGAGTTAGACTCCCAGTCAGAGGAGGAGGAGCTAGAGGCCTCAGCCGGCTTCGATTTTTCCCTCATCGAGCCCTTCGTGAGGTCGGTTAAAGAGGCGATCAACTGGGAGGAACCCCAGGAAGCCCCCCAAAAACTGAGAAAATATTTCCCCAATCTCAAAAAGGATCCGGAAGCCTTCCCCTTTATTGAGGAACTGGACGACATGATCAGGGAGGAGTGGCTGAAGCCGGACAGAAAGTCGGGCCTAAATAACAGGCTCACCAAACTGTACCCGCTCAGAGAACCGAAGGCAAAACCCCTGGCCACCCCGCCGGTGGTGGATGCCTCCCTCATGCGCCTAGCCCGCCACGTCACACTTCCTATTGAAGACGCGGTAACCTTCCGGGACGTCTTGGATAGGAAGATGGACACCGATCTTAAGAGGGCCTACCTGGCTGCAGGAGGCGCATGTAGGCCAGCGGTGGCATTGGCTGCCGTGGGCAAGGCCATATCCAGTTGGTCAGCCTCCACGGAGAAACTAGTGACAGAGGGCGCTGACCAAGACAAGATCGTTAGGGCTCTTCAGGAACTGAGCCTCGCAGGGGATTTCGTGGCGGAAGCCTCGGTAGACGCCATTAGGTCCTCATCCAGGGCCATGCTGGCTTCGGTTATGGCCAGACGTGCCCTCTGGCTGAAACCCTGGGCAGCAGATCCCGCCTCAAAGTCAAATTGGTGCCGCATCCCCTTCGACGGTGAAAACCTTTTTGGGGCCAAGTTAGACTCGGCCATATCGAAGGTGACCGGCGGCAAATCAGGGCTCATCCCCTCCGACAGAAAACCAAGGCAGCAGAGGCCTCCTCCCTTTAAGCGCAACCTGCCGGATAAATATAGGGACGCCAAGGCCTATAGGCCAGGCAGAGAGTATAGGAGAAACTGGAGGAACCCCCAGGCGACCTTCTCTAGGTTCCAGAAGCCCAAGACTTCTGCGTCCGCGGACCAGAAGTCCTTTTGAAGGCGCGTCCGTCCAGCCGGTGGTAGTGGGGGCCAGGCTCCTAAAGTTCCTGCCGGCTTGGACGGATGCCATCAAAGATCTCTGGACGGTGGCCACCGTCCGTTTCGGGCACAGGTGGTCCTTCAAAGGGCGGCCCCCGGGGGATCACTTTTGCCCAACCAAACTCCCGTCATCCCGGGAGAAAAGGGTGCTACTGATGGACTACGTCCAGGAATTGCTCCTCAAGGAGGCAATAGTGGAAGTACCCCCTTCCCAAAGGGGTCGGGGATTCTACTCCCCTCTATTCCTGGTCAGGAAAAAGTCAGGAGACCTGCGCCCTGTATTGGACCTGAAGAGGCTCAACCTCTCCATCCGGGTGGAGCCATTCAAAATGGAAAGCCTCCAATCTATCCTCCAGGCCATAAATCGAGAGGATTGGATGCTATCCGTGGACCTACAGGACGCTTACCTTCACGTCCCTATCCACCTCCTATTCCAAAGGTTCCTCCGTTTTTCCATAGACCAGAGGCACTTCCAGTTCCGATGCCTCCCGTTCGGGATCTCCACGGCTCCCAGAACCTTCACCAAGGTCCTTCTCCCGGTTATAGCCTCCCTGAGAGAGAGAGGCCTCAGGGTACATCATTACCTAGACGATATCCTCCTCCTCTCAGACAGTCTAGCATCCCTTACCCAGCACCGGGAGATACTAGTTTCCACGCTCCAAGGGCTGGGTTGGCTCATAAATTGGGGGAAGAGCAACGCTCAGCCCTCTCAAAGGATGGTTTTCCTGGGGGCTGTACTAGACACCCGGTTAAACTCTATAGAACTACCTCCGGAGAAAGTCCCTCCGCTGACCCAGAAAGTAAGGAGAGCGATCCATGCTGCATCCCTCCCAGCCAGGGGTGCCTCAGCCTCCTAGGCTCTCTATCAGCTACCATCCCAATGGTCCAGTGGGCTCAGTGGAACTCAAGGCCCCTACAGCTTTCGTTCCTGAGTCAATGGAACGGATGGTCTATGTCACAACCCATCCACATCTCGCAGGAGGCCAGGCAGTCTCTGGGATGGTGGACCCGACCGGGCAACCTGGACAGGTGCAGGCATATTGTCACCCCCCCTCAGGAGATAGTTACCACGGATGCCAGTTTGGAGGGGTGGGGGGCCCACTACCTACACCATGCAGTCCAGGGCCGCTGGCCATTCGAGGCACAAGCCGCTGTGTCCAATATTCTGGAGATGAGGGTGGCCTTCCAAGCCCTTCTGGCCCTCGGTTCTCTCCTGAGGGGCAAATATGTTCTCCTGAGGATGGACAACAAGGTTGCTGTCGCCTACATCAACAGGCAGGGGGGTACCAGGAGCTCGTCCATGATGCGGGAGGTTCTTCCCGTCATGGAGTGGGCACAGCAGAATCTCCGGGACCTAAGAGCAGCTTACATCCCCGGTGTCGAGAACCTCCTGGCCGATTCCCTCAGCAGGAGGTTCCTCTCGAACAACGAGTGGTCCCTGAGTCCGCAGGCCTTCGACCTTATCTCCAGAACCTGGGGTCCTCCGGACATAGATCTGGCAGCGACTCCGGAGAACACGAAATGCCAGAGGTTCCTGTCCCGAGTCCCCTTCCCCTCTGCCGAGGGGACAGACTGTCTCCAGCACCCCTGGGACTTTCACCTCGGGTACATCTTCCCTCCGACCCCGCTGATAGCGAGGTTCCTGCTGAGGCTCAAGAGGTCATCGGCACTGGTAGTGGCCGTGATCCCCTTTTGGCCCAGGAGGCCGTGGTTTACCACCCTCCTTCAGCTAAACACAGCAGACCCTCTTCCTCTCCCGCAGTCAGCCGACTTGCTCTCCCAGAGCCAGATGCTCCACCCGAGTCCGGAGAAACTGCACCTGACGGCTTGGAGACTGAGAGGTCTAGATATCTAGTGCAGGGCTGCTCCGCCAGGGTGGCGGATACACTCCTCCAGGCCAGGAAGCCTACCACAAACTCCACCTACCGGCGAGTCTGGGATAGGTTCTCTTCCTTCGCCCATCAGCAGGGGTGGAACCTGTCCTCTATATCAACCCCGCAGATCTTGGAATTCCTGCAGGCAGGCCTGGACAGAGGCCTCGGCTCCAGTACCCTGAAGGTACAGGTGTCAGCCCTGTCCGCCCTGACCGGAACCAGGTGGGCGCTAGACCCCCTCATTGTCCAATTTCAGAAAGCCTGTCTTAAACTGAGACCTCCCAGAAGACCTTCCTTCCCGACCTGGGACCTGTCGGTCGTCTTGGAGGCCCTATCCAGGGAGCCCTTCTTCCCGTTAGAGAACATCTCCCTCTGGGACCTAACACTGAAGGTGACATTCCTGATTGCCATAGCCTCAGCGAAGAGGGTCTCAGAAATGCAAGCTTTACTGGCCAGGGACCCCTACCTGGTCGTTTTCCCGGACAGGGTTGTCCTAAGACCCTCAGACCGCTTCATCCCTAAGGTCTCTTCTTCATTCCACTTTAACCAGGAGATCAACCTGCCAGCACTCACTACCGACCAGGGTGTTCCGCACCCCCTGGATGTCAGAGGCAATATCCTCAAATATCTTGCAGCCTCAGAACCCATCAGAAAGTCGGAAAATCTCCTAGTAATCCCTCATGGGTTCAGGAAGGGTCAGCCAGCATCGGCCCGCACCATCGCCTCATGGCTGGTAAAGACCATTAAGAAGGCCTACTCGCTAGGCTCCACACAGATTCCAGAGGGCCTGAAGGCGCATTCCACCAGGGCAGTGGCAACCTCATGGGCAGCCTATTGTAGGGTGTCAGCGGAAACTATCTGCAAAGCGGCCACCTGGTCCTCCAGGAACACCTTTATTGACCATTACAAAGTTGATTTTGCACGTTTGTCAACCGTAAACTTCGGAAAATCTGTTATTCAAGCCAACTCTGCCATTCCTTGCGAATAAATTTTTGCTTATTGATGCACTACCCACCCTGTCTGCGAGTTACTCCCCAGAGTGTATGCTGCCATGATGCGACAGGAAAACGGAAAATTGTATACTTACCTTTCCGTAATTTTCCTTTCCTGTCGCATCTTCATGGCAGCATACAACGACCCACCCTTTGTTTCTTGAGGTGACTCATATATACGGAGAATACCGGGGCGGGGGCCGTATCGTCATCTCATAGCTATGTGGTCCTATCAGGTCGTGGAGGCGGAGCCACAACCCAGAGTGTATGCTGCCATGAAGATGCGACAGGAAAGGAAAATTACGGAAAGGTAAGTATACAATTTTCCGTTTTATCTCACACTCACACATTTCCATACAAGTTTTAGTTCTCATGGCTTCTAGTAACGGGTCTGCTTCCCATAACAAGTAGGCTATATTATCAAAACATACCGAGAATCTTATCAAGGACATATATTGCGTGAGACATTTTTAGAGTAAATATTATGTTGAGTCCGAAAGAAGAAATATTATGAATCTTGCAGATCAATATTGAATAGTATAACAAAATGCTTAAATGCTTGAATGTGATTGGTTGTTCAATTGCGTTCTTCCCCTTTTTTTTTTGTATTGTATATGCTCTGTGAAACGGAAGTAAAGGCATCTTTTTTCAACCACACATGGTGTATGGTGTCTTTTTTGCCTGTCTAGACAGACAAGGGGGGAAAAGGGCGAGAGTTTTCCATTGACCGTCAAAGTCCAGTTGAGGGAAAGAGGAGCTGATGCAGAGGACAATACAGGAACTATAACAGATGGTACCAGAAGTGGGGTACATTACAGGTAAGCTTTCTTTAAAATTACTTTTTCAAAGTATTTTTGAACAACTTACTCTGTCAATGTTATAACCCGTCGCATTATAGAACTCAAGGCATAATTGATTAATTTAATTTGATTAGCTTGCCTTAGAGATAAGGACATTATTGGGATTACTGACGAGTACCAGGATCCCGAAAATTGATTGGGATTACTGACGAGGTGTACCAGAATTCTGGGTCCCGAGAGATAGGGAGAATTATAGCACAGCTCACTCATATATTGGGATTACTGACGAGTACCAGGATCCCGGAAATTGGGATTACTGACGAGGTGTACCAGAATCCCGGGTCCCGAGAGATAGGGAGATTAGGGACATTAAGCTGGGATGCCGGTCTAGGATCCCAGGAGAATTATAGCACAGCTCACTTATATATTGGGATAATTGACAAGTACCAGGATCCCGGAAATCGGGATAAACTGACGAGATGTACCAAGATCCGGGTATTAATATAAAAGAACGGTATTAGGTATCAAAATATAGGGGACAAGGATACCTGCTAAAATTGCCCAGTATCCCTCCCATATATTGTATTAATATCATACCATAGCAGGTTGAAAACCTTGTTTTTAACCAGAAGGACTGGTCATTGGAAACCTCTAAATCATTTTAATGTCATATTTGAAGTAATGTTTAGGTGTTTTTGGCAGGACGCTGCCCAGAGTGTTTAACAAACCTATTTTTTGTGTATGAGGGATCAAATACTTATTTGGTTGCTAGTATTCCCGGAGGTTATTACCAGGTTTAATATACATAATAGTTTTGTGTTCCAGGAGGGTCTTTGATACATCATGACAACAGGGACGTTGTAACATTTTTCTGGGGTAATACATGGATTGGTGAGGCTAACTTTTGATCAAAACATGCTATGTGAATAATTCCTTTTGCCACTGACATCTTTTGCGCAGGGGAAGTCAGGTGCAAATTTTGGATATTTTGGCGTTTTGCCAACAAGGGTTCAAATGCTAATATCTCACCAACCGTAACGGATAGTGGGAAATTGTTTGCGGCATTAGTATTACAGCAGTTGAAAGTACTGTTTAAACCTGTTGGCACTTTGCCAAGAAATTTAAAATATAAATAAAAATTGTTTGGTTATAAGAATAAGGAAAGTAATAACGTACAAAGCTTACTTATAAGCAGGGGAACCTCTGGCCAGAGGGAGTCTTTTTTTGGCATTTTGCCAAGAAATAAAAAAAAAAAAAAAACGTTTTAATTTCAAGAAGCTTTAACTGTTAAAGGTGTCATAGGTACTATTGAATGTGGAACGGGTGAAACTTTTGTGGCTTGTCCTAAGTCATTAACTGTATGTTCTGCAGCTGATGTGTATAAATAGAGTTATAATATAAGATAAAGTATAAGAATTGTAAACATGGGAAATCTGCCGGGAAAGGGAGGTTCGGAAGGTAAGCCGGATCAGCCCACTCCTTTAGATTTCGTGTCTGTAAACTATGGAACATATTATACTGAACCCTTCTGGAAAAACATATTGACCAGAGCACATGCTCTACAAATTGCGGGGCTAAGTGAGTGGGGACCATGTTCTGCAGAGGAATGGGAAGAAGTCACTAAAATTTGTAGCCAACATAAGCAGTATAATTATCCACCGTTTCCTTATGATAAAGAATATATGACTGAATGTTATAAAATGTGGTGTAAAGCATTGAAAAATTATAAGAAGCAATTCCCTCATCCATTAGAGAAGCCTCATCCTTCCTTAGACAAGCCTCCTAAAAAACCAACACTTGCCTCTGCCCCTGTCCAACCCCTTTGTTATGACATAGGGGATACAGAGGATTATGTGCCAGTACCCCCGCCACCCCATGCGGCCCATGTTTGCCCTAAGTGGCAAACCCTGACCCTGACCCCCCCCCACAATTTGTGGATGATGTAAAGAAAAGGCCCACCCCCAGATAATAACCACCCCCCATGCTAGGACAGGACTGTCCCCCTTTTGAGATCCTTCATCGACATCCATAAGGAGTACCCGGAGCAGATTCCCTCCTTGGTAATGCATTTCTTCTCTTCCCACTGGAAAACACTTCTGCAGGTAGTCCTTAAAGTTGAGGGATGGGTGGTATGTTTTTTAGTGGACACAGGGGCTAGCACGAGTTGTCGTAATGACACCCGTTTTGTCAAAAAAAAAAAAAAATTGTACCGAGGGCTGCTCCACTCTATGGGAATTAATGGGATTGATGTTACACACAAACATTTGCCATCCTCACTGACTGCCCCTTATGTCTAAAGGGAAGAGACCTCATGTCTTCATTAGGGGTAATGTTAAAATGCACTCCTTATGTCCCTACTTTCAAACCAAACATCATACCATTCTTTCAGAAACAATACCACCGTCATGCTGACGAAGTATAGAGTACACCACAGATCACCACATACATGCAGAAAGGCATTCTAAAACACATTATCAGTCCCTGGAATACACACATGCAGTAAAGAAAGCCAGCGGCGAGTGGAGGCTAGGGGGATTTGAGGGGGGTGAACAAATGTATTTAACCACTTCCACCACTAGCCTCATACATCACGGGAATTTTTATAAACATCCCCGCTTCCTCCACTCCAACTCCAGGGTACTAGACTTTCAATGCTTTCTTTAGCATTGATGTTCACAAGGATTTCCAAAGGATCTTTACCTTTGCCTGTTTGGCTCGGGCCAACTGACTTGGGCCCGTCTTCCTCAAGACTTTGTGGACAGTCCTGCAGCATTTTCCATGGTGTTAGGACTAACCCTGGATGACTGGGTGCTCCCACAGGGATCAGTACTCCTGTAATATGTGGATGACCTACTGTTATGTGGTTAGAGCGGGGCACAGTGTGCAGAAAACTCTAAAAGCCTGATGACTCACTTATCTCTTAAGGGTCACTTGGTGTCTCGCAAAAGAGATCCAGTGGTGCGGGGAGAGGGTGGAATACCTAGGATGTATTATCTCAGGCGGGACCAAGCAAGTGTCCCCAAAAGGAGTCAAGACTCTGACCTGTCTCGGCCCCAAAGATAAGGCAGCGCTCCTTTCTTTTCTTGGCTCTATTGTCTACTGCAGGCAGTGGATCCCAGATTGTACTTTTCTTTGATCCAATCCTTGCACCTCTCTACTACAGCCACTGCCCCCAGGCAAGTGTTACACTGAGGAAATGACACTGACCTTTGCAGTCTTTGGCCAGTGCTCCAGCACTGGGTTTACTAGATCATAAGAAATCCTTGGTGCTTTACTGTATAGTCAGGGACCCTGCGCTGGCTGCCGTACTGGCCCAAGCGCATGGTACCCACTACCAACCCGTGGCTTATCTATCCAAAAAACTCCCCGTTCAAATTCAAGGACTGCCAGCTTGCCTACAAGCTGTTACTGCCTGTGGCAGTAAACATGACAGTAAAAGAAACATCCAAAATCACTTTAGGAACTGATACTACATTGTACGCAACACATACTGTAGTACACCTTTTACAAAACATCAACGACTTCAGACCAACAGGCAGAGTTCTATGCTATGACATTTACACTGACAATAGATACACTTTTGGGGTGGTGGTCTTTTGGGCCCACGGGTACAAGACAGCGGATAACAAGCAAATCTCAAATCAAGTCTGGGTAGAGGATTTATTATGTGCACTCCATTTACCCTCAAAAAAAAAAAAAAAAAAAAAATTGTATTAATGTCATAAAAGTAATAGGTCATTCCTATGACAAATCTGATATTACTAAGGGAAACAACTTAAGAGTCAGCAGCCAAAATTACTGCTAAGGAGGCAATCCACCCTCCAATTGTTTTCTACAGATTTTTCGTCCCCAAGTTTCCCAGCCCGAGCCAGAAGAATTGTCTAACATTACCTGTTGGGAGTCACATGGTTTGACACACAACCCGGACGGCTTGTGGTCAAACAAGGAAGGGATCATAGGTATTCCAGAAACAGTAGCTCCTTTGGTAAGAAACCCCTACAGCAACTTGCTTAACTTGTGTCCAGAATAATGTTCAGGGACACATAGGCCCATTAAAAGACTTACAGATTGATTTGACACACATGCCCAAACAGAAAGGTAATATCAAATATCTTTCCCTCATGGCCGGAAGTTATTCCCGTAACAGGAGAGACCGCAGAAACATTAAAGACAATGTCCCCCTTTTGAGATCCTTATGGGAAGACCCGCTCAAAAAGCCCCTAAGATAGGCGAGGAATCTAACTTATATTCCTTACAGGAAGAGTACGTGAAATATCTGGTAAGTAGCCCTGCTGAAACTTATGACAAGGTTGCTGTCACCTTTCTTCCTCTTTCCACAGAACCAACACATCCTTTCGTCCCGGGGGATAAAGTACTGATCAAACAACTTGCAGTCCGCAAACAACCAAGCCCCCGTCTTCCAAGGTCCATTTGAAGTCCTCAATGTCTCCAGGACATCAATACTGACGGATCAAAGCCTGCAATGGATCCATGCATCAAGGTTGAAGAAGAGCCCACAAATAAGGGAAGGAAATGGGAAATGGAGGAGCCCCACAAGAAGAGACTCAGCCACTACTGTCCCATGCACCCTCTCACAAAACCCCCAAACCATTCTTACCATAGACTTTCCCCGTGAGCCAAGAAAATGCACCACCTGGACAGTCTTTTTCTTTTTTCAATTGAAATGACCATCACTGTATTCTTACTCTTATTTTTTGGCTTTATAAGTTGGCTAAACTCCTCGTGCGGGATGGGGGAGGGTACTGTTGAAGTGAATGCCAGAGCAACATACATGGAAAGGAGTCATACTTATCCACAGGCCGACATTTAGTCCCTATGGTTGGAAGGCCTATCACCCTAGAGCAGTTACTAAATACCACCCAGGAAGTCCCTGTTATAAACACTACTCCCACGGGTTAGCTACTTTTAATATCCTGGACCCTGATGAAAGGATAGGTAATAGGTCCCTATATGACATATGTAAATGTGTAAGGGGATCCAACAATCCACGGGTTACTGAATGGATAAATAGCACACACTTGGACAGCCCCTGGATAAGGCAAGGTGGAGATGGATATTCCCTCTTTGGGGGATTGAATGTGTTTAGTGGGATTAAGGTCAAAACTTAGCCCCCCCAAAGTGGTTCAAGCCCCTCATGTTCCCCACGGATAGATGGTCTGTTGTGGACTATGGTGCCATACCACCATCCCTTACCCTATGGACAGAAAAACTTCAGGTTGGTGTACTATTGTGGAAATGATCCCTCTAATGGGGACCACAGGGTCAGACACATTTGTGTCCATGAAACCTGCCCACGGTCACCTTGAATTTGGCAGACACAAGAGGGAATTAACCACTTGGTGGGACAAAATTTTTGCATCCTTCGGTGGGGTGGGCGTATACAATGCCCTCACAAAGGTAGAAGGATTTGGGATGTTAATGGACTCATGGAATCCCTTTTCAGGTGTAGGAGGATGGTTTGGTTCAATTTGGGAAAACATTATGAATTTCTTCAAGAAAGCGGGTATGATACTTCTCATGATACTTATTTTAGCTCTGGCCGTTTATGTGACAATCAAATTGGTGTTCTACCTGATAAGTAAAGTAGCAAAATCAAAGAACCTAGTTGATAAGTCTGAAACAGCCATGACCATGTTCAAGGCAGGATATAGGTGGTACAATGAGTGATCAGCGGAGACTTCTTAAAGTCTCCTATGATCAAAGGAGGGATTGTAAGGAAACGTGGGAAGTGTAGAGTTACCCTTCAAGATTTAAAAGTATTGTAACAAAGATGTTTTTCTGTTTTTCTGTAGAAACTCACTGTAAATTCTGTTTATCTCACACTCACACGTTTCCATACAAGTTTTAGTTCTCATGGCTTCTAGTAACGGGTCTTCTTCCCATAACAAGTAGGCTATATTATCAAAACATACCGAGAATCTTATCAAGGACATATATTGCGTGAGACATTTTTAGAGTAAATATTATGTTGAGTCCGAAAGAAGAAATATTATGAATCTTGCAGATCAATATTGAATAGTATAACAAAATGCTTAAATGCTTGAATGTGATTGGTTGTTCAATTGCGTTCTTCCCCTTTTTTTTTGTTTTGTGTATGCTCTGTGAAACGGAAGTAAAGGCATCTTTTTTCAACCACACATGGTGTATGGTGTCTTTTTTGCCTGTCTGGACAGACAAGGGGGGAAAAGGGCGAGAGTTTTCTATTGACCGTCAAAGTCCAGTTGAGGGAAAGAGGAGCTGATGCAGAGGACAATACAGGAAATATAACAAGTTGAGCTGTCCTTTTAGACTGTATAAATGTCCAAAACAAAGGTGCGCCAAAACCAAAGCATTTAAAAGGCATACCTACTTCCCATTATGCCGTCCATGTCCTTTTTCCATTGGTCCCTCCCCACCACAGCCCCTGTGGGGAACTGTAGGTATGGACTGCTTTGTGGTATAAGTTATATTTGATGATAATTTCTGGATTTCTAAATTCTTTTGAGTCCATATTTAACTGCACAAAATAAATAATAGTTTTTTTACTTCCTTCACAAGCATTTTCTAATATTTTCAAAGTGAAAAGAACGTCAAGCCTACTGTCAGCGGTAAATATGTAATGAACTAGCTTTTTTGTATTATTGCTGCATTACTTCAGTTACATATTAGTTATCCAGCTGTATATAAAACATTGCTGCAGTGTGGAGTCTGATGTTTCAAGCACACAAGAAAATTTAATGGAAAAAAAATAAAAAAACACACACACATACAGTTAAATTAGATGCAAAATGTTCAGGCTCACACACTGACACGCAAGCCGCAAAGTGCAGATAGAAGCAGAAATCATTATTTGGGGTGAGATGGGTTAGCAGCTGACACAAGAAACTCGTCTGCATTTAATGTATGTTGTAACACACTGAGCAATTTGCATCTCATTTTACCATAATGACTGTATTTATTCCTAGTTTGTGTTTTCCAGAAGGTGGGGTCTGCCATATCGACCCAAGCCGTTAGCCTTTTGCATTTTCTTGTTATTTAATGCTATATTCATTGCCTTCGGAGTTGAAAAAGTATTGATTTTTTTTGTGGAGCTATTTTTAATATTTTATACCTACATTGTGAAGTATTTAATGCCTAGGGGTGTTATCTAAAGTAACTTTTCTTTACACTAAAAATAAGAGAGATTTTGTAAACAAGTGTGTTCTATGCTGCTATCTGTGCAAAGAGAATTATGTAGGCTGCATCTGCTCACCTCTTCTAAAAAAGTTGGATGCCTATATATTTTAATGATCCTCATTACTTTCTGTGATCTTAATCATACAGGTAAGGCGTTGTGACTTCACTTACTTTATACTTGTTTTAGGTCAGTGACTATTAACATGATAGCTATGTAAGGAGGTGGGACCTACTTTAATGTTGTTGGAGCTGCAGGTTTGTAAGTTCTTGGTGAAATATTTCAAATGCCCTCCATCATCCTTGTGGAAAATATGTTTTGGGGTTGTCACTCACTGTGTTTGGTTATTGCAGTGCAGCGCTCACCCCCGTAGGGGCCGCTGGAAATAACCCAAGTCTCCCTTACCTGTTCAGAGGCTGCCAGACCCAGGTAGTAGTAGACATGTGCAATTCGTTTCGTTTTTTTTTCATTTTTTCGTTTTTTTTTCGTTATTTTCGTTCGTTCGTTTTTGTACGAATGAACGAACGATTCGCTAAAAATTTTAACGAATAACGAATCGTTCGAATCGAACGAAACCCGAAAATAACGAAAATCCGAAAAAAACAAAATAGAAACAACGAATGTACGAATGAAGAAAATCCGAAAAATGAAAACAGGAACAACGAAAATGAAAATGAACGAAAAAATGTGTACATTCGTAACTTTTTTTTTTTTTTTTTCGATTCGTAATTTTCCGTGTCTCTTACAATGGCGTTGCTTAACGTGCTTTGAATGGATTGAACGAAAAAATTTGTACATTCGTAACTTTTTTTTTTTGATTCGTAATTTTCCGTGTCTCTTAAAATGTAATAATAGCATACACATTACATACAATTATAAATTATGCTCCGATTACGAATCTACGAATGTTACGAATGTACAAATAACTACGAATGTGTCCGAATCTCGAATGAACGAAAATTAAACTAACGGAAAAGCTAATCAACGAAAAAATAACTCTTACGAATGTACGAATCGTTAAGAATATGAACACCGACGACTTACGAATGTACGAATCGTTACGAATACGAACACCGACGACTTACGAATTTACGAATCGTTACGAATCGACGGAAACGAAAAAAACGAAACGAAAATAAACAAATTTTTTTGTTGTGCACATGTCTAGGTAGTAGTTCCAGAGCACACACACACAGGCACAATCTAGGGAATTTATTTTGGTAATAATTGAACAGCAGAGAAGGATGAGTGTGCAGGGTACTCCAAAAATGTCATCAGGCACAGGACAGATTGTCAAACAAAAATCCTTTAGCATCAGCCTTAATTGCTGGAGGTGGACAGCCAGTCAGTCCAATCTGAGGCTCGGTAAAAGCAGTCACAGTCCTTGTAGCAAGCTCTGGCACAGGGGCGTAACTATAGGGGGTGCAGCAGTTGCGAGCGCAACCGGGCCCTGTGCTGCAAGGGGCCCATGCCGGCCCCTCTACATATGGCCGGTGGCAGCATAGGCGGTTAGGCACTGGGCGCACGGGTGGCTGGAGGTGGGGGGTGACTAGCAGAGCTCCAGGCTTGACTACCGCACTGGCTGCTCTTTAGTTGTGCATTCCCCACACAACCTGTGTCCTCTGCCGCTCCTCCGGGTCCCCCTCTCCTGCTCCATGCAGTGCTGCTCAGTTCGGTGTCTGTCCTCCCCAGTCCAGCCCCCTGAGTCCGGCTCACACTGCACTGCATGCTTCTCCCGGGCAAACAAACTTTAAGCACACAGATGCAGTGCAGCCCTATGAGAGCCGGCTACCCAAAGGACACCGCAGGCTTGTCTGCCAGCACCCCCCCTCCTCCCCGTCATACACAGATGTTGACAGGTCTTTCTGGGAGATATGTCCCCTAAGGACAGGGACCCCATCTCCCCTGGGGACAGGGCCTAGTTCTCCCTAAAGGACAGGGACCCCATTTCCCTTGGGGACAAGGACCCCATCTCCTCTGGGGACAGAGCCAACTTCTCCCCAGAGGACAAGGACCCAATCTCTCCTGGGGACAGGGCCCACTTCTCCCCAGAGGACAGGGTCCCAATTTCCCTTTCCCTTCTTCCTCTTTGTCTCAAAGGTGTAACATCATAGGTCTGTTTAGACCTCTGATATCTCACCAAAGTCCCCCAACGGGACTCCTAAAAAATAATAAAAAAAACTGCTGATACCAGTGGTGGAACTACAGGGCTCACAAAAGTCGTACCTGTGACCGAGCCCTGGAGTTCCACCACCAGACTCGGAGGGAAGGGCCTCGGCTGGGGTTCAGGGGGGCCCTTCATGGTTTCTAGTTCTAGTTACACCCCTGCTCTGGCATCTAACCTCCAAAGCACAGGTACACATTGAGTCCTAAGCAAAGGGTTCCGCTCATAATTATTACAATGACAGCAGTCTCCATTAAGCTTCTATGTGACACTCTTCATTGAAAAGGGGTCCTTCCCCAGCCTAGCTCCCTAAGATAGTGTCCTCCAGCAAATATCTTTAAAGTGATTGTAAACTCTTTTTATTTAAAATAACAAACAGGTTTATACTTACCTCCATTGCACAGACCGGCCCCAGGCATACCTGCCCTTAATCTATCTATTATTATATATGTGGTCCAACTTTGGCAACTCTCAAATTATAGCATTCAGACTGCAGTACACTAAGGTGCCATGATGTGGCCTCTGCAGCTTAAGCATGTATTTAGGAATGTGTGCAAACAAAACGCCTTTTTTTAACATGAACTGTTATGCCTCGTACACACGGTCGGATATTCCGATGGAAAAAGTCTGATCGGATTATGTTGTCGGAAATCCGATCGCGTGTGGGCTATAGCGGGCTTTTTCCGTCGGAATTTCCGACGGAAAAAATTTGAGAGCAGGATCTAAAATTTTCCAATAACAAGATCCGATTAGACTTTTTCCGATCGTGTGTAGAGAATTCCGAAGCACAAAGTGCCACGCATGTGCAGAAGAAATTTGGAGACGAAAGCTATTGGCTACTGGCCTCTACATAGTCCCGTCGTACATTTTATACGTCACCTGGTTCAGAACGATCAGATTTTCCGACAACTTTGTCCGACCGTGTGTATGCAACACAAGTTTCGGACAAAATCCGTCTAAAAAAATCAGACGGTTTTTGTGGTCAGAATGTCCTACCGTGTGTACGGGGCATTAGACAGGGCCAATTTGTTCTTTTGCAGGCTGGCTGGTAAGTGAGCTGGGAATTTTTGTTTGTTGTCTTATGACATGTGTCGCTCTTCCATGTGCTCCTTACTATAGAAGTCCAGTTATAGGTTAGGGTGGTTGTCATTTTTGTGTATAGTGGTGAATTGGTGCTGAGGCGCACTGGATACCTTCACTACCATTGTGTTATTGCTGGGAGTCCAGTGCGTCCTTATACCTTTAACCGGTTTCCGACCGGCGCACAACGATATAGGTCGGCAGAATGGCACGGACAGGCAGGAGGGCGTATATATAAGTCCCTCCTTAATGCTGTCCGTGCCATCGGGAGCGGCGCGCTCCCGCGCCGGTCGGGACCCCCGTGAGGCCGGTCGCGGGTCCCGCAGACTCGATCGCCGCGGGGACACCCGCGATTGTCTCACGGGAAGGCTGAACGGGGAGATGCGGAAATACACAGCATCTCCCCGTTCTGCCTAGCAACTAGTGACGCCGATCTCTGCTCCCTGTGATTGGAGCAGAGATCAGCATTCACTAGCTGACAGCCCCGCCACGCCCCCCCCCCCACAGTAAGAAACACACCCCTAGGCATACTTAACCCCTTCACTGCCCCTTGTGGTTAACCCATTCACTGCCAGTATCATTTATACAGGAATCAATGCATTTAAATAGCATTGATTGCTGTATAAATGACAATGGTCCCAAAAATGTGTCAAAAATGTCCGATGTGTCCGCCATAATGTCGCAGTCACCATAAAAATCGCTGATCGCTGCCATTACTAATAAAAAAAAAAATTATTAATAAAAATGCTATAAAACTATCCCCTATTTTGTAAACGCTATAACTTCTGCGCAAACCAATCAATAATCGCTTATTGCGATTTTTTTTTACCAAAAATATGTAGAAGAATACGTATCGGCCTAAACTGAGGAAAAAAAATGTTTTTTTATATATTTTTGGGGGATATTTATTATAGCAAAAAATAAAAAAGAATGCGTTTTTTTTCAAAATTGTCGCACTTTTTTGTTTATAGCACAAAAAATAAAAACCTCAGGGGCGATCAAATACCACCAAAAGAAAGCTCTATTTGTGGGAAAAAAAGGACGTCAATTTTGTTTGTGAGCCACGTCACACGACCGCGCAATTGTCAGTTAAAGCGACGCAGTGCCGAATCGCAAAAAGGGGCCTGGTCCTTTGGCTGCAAATTGGTCCGGTCTGAAAGTGGTTAAGAGGCAGTGGGCTGCCATCAGGCATACCTTTTTTATATAGGGGATAAAATAAGGATTGAACACATTACCATTTTTCTAGGTAAATATATTTATAAAGAATGCTAGTGACATGACATTTTCACCACATGTCGGTAATAACCCATGCAATCTGTACATACAAATAAACCAAAACAAATACGTTCAGAAATTAAGATATGTGTAATAAAATTGAATGATACAAAAAAGTATTGAACATGCTAACTGAAATGTATTTAAAGTATTTAATTCAAAGTCCTTTGTTGGTAATGACAGCTTCAAGATGCTCCTTGCTCCTGTATGAAGAAACTAGTTGCTTGCATTGCTCAGGTGTGATTTTGGCCCATTCTTCCACACAAACAGTCTTCAAATCTTAAAGGTTCTGTGGGCCTCCTCTATGAACTCTGATCTTTAGTTCTTTCCATAGATTTTCTATTGGATTCGAGTCAAATGATTGGCTGTACCATTCTAGCAGCTTTATTTTCTTTCTTTGAAACCAGTTGAGAGTTTCCCTGGCTTTGTGTTTGGGATCATTGTCTTGCTGAAATGTCCACCCTCGTTTCATCTTCATCATCCTGGTAGATGGCAGCAGATTTTTATAAAGAATGTCTTGGCACATTTTTTTTTCGTCCTTCCTTCAACGGCATGAAGTTTGCCAGTACCGTATGCTGAAAACCAGCCCCACACCATGATGTTCCCACCTCCAAACTTCACTGTTAGTATGGTGTTTTTGGGGTGATGTGCAGTGCCATTTGACTTGCAAATATTGTGTGTATTATGGCATCCAAAGAGTTCAATTTTGGTTTTATCTGACCAGACTATATTCTCCCAGTATTTCACAGGCTTGTCTAAATGTTGGGCAGCAAACTTTAAACAAGCTTCAACATGCTTTTTCTTAAGCAATGGAGTCTTGCGTGGTGAGTGTGCATACAGGCCATGGTGGTTGAGTACATTACTTACTGTTTTCCTTTAAACAATTGTACCTGCTAATTCCAGGTGTTTCTTAAGTTCACAAGTGGTCCTTGGCTCTCGGACAACTCTTCTGATAATTCTTTTCACTCCACTATCAGAAATTGTGCAAGAGTACCTGGTTGTGGCCGGTTTATGGTGAAATGATGTTCTTTCCACTTCCAGATTATGGCCCCAACAGTGCTCACTGGAACATTCAGAAGTTTAGAAATCCTTCTGTAACCAATGCCATCAGTATATTTTGCAACAATAAGGTTGCAGAGGTCTTGAGAGAGCTCTTTGCTTTCACCCATTATGAGAGATTTCTTGTGTGACACCTTGATAATGAGACACCATTTTATAGGCCATCAGTTGAGACTGAACCAGCTGTTATTAATTTGCACTGACAAGGGGCAGGATCGCTTTCTAATTACTGATGGATTTAAGCTGGTGTCTTGGCTTTCTATGCCTTTTTGCACCTCCCTCACTTCATGTGTTCAATACGGTTTTCCCCATATGGGAAATTGATATATATATAATCCATTATCCATATAAAAATGAATAAATTAAGGGCAGGTATGCCTGGTGGGAGCCCACTCCTCTTTAAAGGTATAGTGAAGCACTGGACACCCAGCAATAACACAATGGCAGTGAAGGTATCGAGTGCGCCCCTGCACCAATTCACCACTATACACACAAATGAGCCTTAAAAAGCAGCAAAGTAGTTGTAGTTGTTACACTGTAGGTCTGTGAAATAAAATATAATATATATATAAAAGCCCTTTTGTCAGATCATATGTCATGATGTAAAAGCAACAGGGTTGATTTACTAAAACTGGTGCAAAATCTAGTGCATCTGTGCATGATAGCCAATCAGCTTCTAGCTTCAATTTGTTTAATTAAAGTGATATTAAAGTCTCGTTTTTTTTTTTTTTTTTTATTAAATAACAAACATGTTATACTTACCTGCTATGTGCAGTTTTGCACAGAGCAGTCCCGAGTACTCCTCTTCTCGTGTCTCTTGGCGGCTCTCCTGGCCCCTCCTTCCTGACAAGTACTCCCACAGCAAGCAGTTTGCTATGGTGGCACCCGAGCCGCTGCTCTGTGCGTCTCTTCAGACACAGAGCTGTGGCCTGGCCCTGTCCCCTTTCTCTCCTCATTGGCTCACTGACTTTGATTGACAGTAGCAGGAGCCAATGGCGTCAAGGAGGGTCCCAGACGGCCAAGACTTTAGTGCAATATCGCTGGATCTTGATCAGGCTCAGGTAAGTATTATCGGGGCTGAGGGGGGCTGCTGCATACAGAAGGTTTTTTATCTTAATGCATAGAATGAATTAAAGCAAAGCTCCACCCAAAAGGGGAAGCTCTGCTTGTCTGCCTCCTCCCTCCTCCCATGCCACATTTGGCACCTTGTGGGGGGAGCAGGTATCTGGTTTTGACAGGTACCAGCTCCCACTTGCTGCTGAGTTTGCCACGGGGAACTCAGCCGGCATGCGCATTAGGAAACTGGCTGTGAAGCCTCAAGGCTTCACTGCTGGTTTCCCCTACCCAAGACAGCGGTGCCAGCACCCAAGAGCCAATTCAAAAATCAGCTTGGGTGAGGACACCGTGGGATCCCTTGACAATATTTGTAGCTGCTAACTTTAAATTTTTTGGTGGGTGGGGGCTGGAGCTCCGCTTTAAGATAAATAACCTTCTGACTTTAGAACCACTTTAAGCTTTGGCAAAAGAAAAAAAACTGGAAGCGGATTAGTGATTGAAGCTGGACCTGGAAGCTGATTGCAAAAGGATTTGTGAGGGCAGCAATAGTGAATTTGTTTTGAATAAAATGAATATTATGAGGGAATAAAATAAGCAGGGCAATAACTTCACATAAGGCTATAGAAATTTTACAGAAAGACCTGAACAAAATAATGGAATGGGCAACTACATGGCAAATGAGGTTTAATGTGAAGAAATGTAAAGTAATGCACTTGGGGGCAAAAAAACATAAATGCAAACTACTACGAGGGAGAACCGCTGGGGGAATTAAGGATGGAAAAAGATCTGGGGGTCCTAGTAGATGACAGACTGAGCAATAGCATGCAATGTCAAGCTGCAGCTACCAGAATATTAGCATGCATAAAAAAGGGGATATACTCCAGGGATAAAAGGATAATTCTGACACTCTATAAAATTCTGGTTAGGCCTCATCTGGAGTCCTCAGAAGCATGGGCATCCGCAGGTAGGGGCAAGGGGGGTCAAGTGCCCCCCCCCCTGGAATCAGGGATCAGATCTTAAATTCAGCACAGTTGCGTCACTATCGGGGGGCAAGCCCGCACCCAGGTGCCACCCGCCAGTGCGGTGACACCATAAAGCTGCTGTGCTGTTAAGCCCCCCCAATCAGTATAGTGTGACTTCGGCTCTTTTCTCTGCTCAGTCCAGCAGAAAACTCGGTGGCGCTGTAACAGGAGAAAGGCGAGCTGCAGGCTGTCAGAGGTTTTCCCCGCTCGCCCTCCCTTTCTCCTGTCAGGGAGAAGAGACGGCAGCTCTCACCAGGTTCCCCACCCAGCTTCCTGCCCTATCCGTTCCTTCCCTATTGGCCATAACTGAGGGCCAATCAATGGAGACTAGGAGAGGAGAGCATCATGGACGGCCCCATTTTCCACAGGGAGGAGGCTACAGCTCGATCAAGAGAGAGATTGAGAGACTGTAGCCTGGAAAAAAGGGAGGGAGAGAATGCTACAGGACAAAAAAAGAGGAGCGTGCTGGGCAGAAGCCAAAGAGAGAGTCACACTGCCCAGAGCCACCAGAGAGAGAGCCATGCTGCCCAGTGCCACCAGAGAGAGCCACGCTGCTTAGCACCACCAGAGAGAGAAAGACTGAACCACTACCAGGGAACAGACATGCTACACTACTGACCAGAGTCACCCCTGGGAAAACCCAGAGTGAGCAATCATCCAGCTGGAGGGATCACTGCTGTAGTTTCCCTGGGTCTGGTAAGAGGGCCTGTTGGCCATTATCCATTACTTATCCTAGGAATCTCTGACCATGATAATAAGATAATGACATTGTCGAAAAGGGACGGTGCATGGGTGACCCTAAAATGATGCCCCCCCTTGAAAAATGTTCTGCGGACACCCATGCTCAGAAGTGATGTGCTGGAACTGGAGAGAGTCCAAAGAAGGGCAACAAAATTAATAAGGAGCCTGGATGACCTCAATTATGAGGAGCAACTACATATATTTATTCTCGCTGGAGAAGCGACACTTGAGAGGGGACATGATAGAAATTTACAAATATCTCAATGGTGATCCCAGCATAGGAAAAAAACAATTCCGTCTCAGGGAGTGTAATGCCCCGTACACACGATTGGACTATCCGCCGGACAATCTGACCGTGTGTGGGCTAGTCCGCGGGACTTTTGAAATGAACGGACTTGCCCACACACGGAGTAAAGTCCGTTCATTTAGAACGTGACTCCAGGTAGACGGGACTATCGAAGGAAGTCAATGCCGCCGCCTCGATCGTCGAGATTGACACCTTGCTACCCCCGTCACCTAGTATGGATTTAAAGGGGAATCCCTATGCCAAAAAAACGGCGTGGGGCCCCCCCCCCAAATCCATATCAGACCCTCATCCGAGCACGCAGCCCGGCCGGTCAGTACAGGGGGTGGGGACGAGCGAGCGCCCCCCCTTCTGAGCCGTACCAGGCCGCATGCCCTCAATATGGGCTGGTGCCTTAGGTTAAGGGGGCCCTGCGGCCCCCCCACCCCAATGCACCTTGTCCCCATGTTGATGAGGACAAGGGCCTCTTCCCGACAACCCTGGCCGTTGGTTGTCGGGGTCTGCAGGCGGGGGACTTATCGGAATCTGGGAGCCCCCTTCAATAAGGGGGCCCCCAGATACCGGCCCCCCACCCTATGTGAATGAGTTTGGGGTACGATGTACCCCTACCCATTCACCTGGTGAAAAAAGTGTAAATAAAAAACACAACACAAGTTTTTAAAATACTTTATTACACAGCTCCGGGGGCCTTCTTCCGTCTTGGGGGGTCTTCTCGACGGACTCCTCCGCTATCTTCTGCTAGCTCTTTTACTAGCGGAGGAGCCTGGCTTTCTCCTTCGTCGCCGCCGCCGCCTGGGGGTCTTGTTCCGACTTCAGGGGTCTTGTCCCGCTCTTCTGTTCTTCTTGCCGGGCCTCCGCTATATTCTTATAGCTCTTTTACTAGCGGTGGCCCGGTCTTGTGTCGCCGCCGCCTTCTTCGCCTTCTTTGCCTTCTTCTTTGTCTTCTATTCTTCTTCTTCCTTTTGATGTTGCCACAATGCTCTCTCTGGCCGTAATGGCAGAGCCACGTTGTGCTATGACTTATATAGGGACAAGGGGCGGGGCCACCGGCTCATGTCACATGTTGACCCCCTATGATGTCACAGTCCCGGAGAGAGCATCGTGTCAACATCAAACGGAAGAAGAAGAAAAAGAAGCGAAGAAGAGAAGAAGAGAAGAAGGAGAAGAAGCGGCGGCGACACAAGACCGGGCCAACGCTAGTAAAAGAGCTATAAGAAGATAGCGGAGGCCCGGCAAGAAGAACAGAAGAGCGGGACAAGACCCCCGAAGTCGGAACAAGACGGTGGCTGCGATGAAGGAAAAAAGCCGGGCTCCTCCGCTAGGAGTCCGTCGAGAAGACCCCCCAAGATGGAAGAAGACCCCTGGAGCTGTGTAATAAAGTATTTTAAAAACTTGTGTTGTGTTTTTTATTTACACTTTTTTCACCAGGTGAATGGGTAGGGGTACATCGTACCCCATACTCATTCGCATAGGGTGGGGGGGCCAGTATCTGGGGCCCCCTTATTGAAGGGGGCTCCTGGATTCCGATAAGCCCCCGCCCGCAGACCACGACAACCAACGGCCAGGGTTGTCGGGAAGAGGCCCTTGTTCTCATCAACATGGTCTACCTCCTATTTGCTTACCTTTGCACAACAGGCTGATGTTAGGCTTAATGACCACTGTTGTAAGCAAGACTTGTAAGCATGCCCCTTTACCTCCTCAGTGGGCAGCATTCAGCAGAAGTGATGGTGGATATGACCTCAGGGGGGAAAGTTATACATATGAATGCTGCCTCTATTTACATATCAATGCTGCTGGTCCGTGGCAATTTACATATTAATAGAGGTGATTTACATGTAAACACAGGGTCTACAGATGAGTTATCTGTACACAGCAATAGGGCAGAGCTAAGCAGCATTAGTAACATAACGTCACACTGAGATATCAGGACACAGCAAACTTCAAGGGACAAGGGAATTTAAACTGGGATAGTTGGCAAGTATGAGGCAGCTTCTAAGGGCCCCACAACAATGATGGGACCCAGGGCAGCTTCCGCTTTTGTCCTGCCTTAAAGATGGCCCTGCGCAGTACACCTACACAGGTTGAACTGGATGAACTATTGTCTTTATTCAACCATACCTGCTATGTAAATATGTAATATATTATATATTATACAGCTTAGGTACTCCTTAAAAGCTTCAGTCAAAACAATAAAGAGTATCTAAAGCCAATAAAAAAAAAAATTGTTTCAGCTTACCAATCCTTAAAGAGTACGTTACCCCAACATTTCATATTCCTGGTAGGTGTATGTTGTACCATGTACTTGTGTTAAAAAGTATCCTGTTTTCTTTTAATTACTTCCTATGTCTGAAATAACTGGTGATCCTGCCATTCCACCGGCGTTCCTATTTCAAACTGGCCATGCTAGGCTTGAGAGTACATACATTCCCGTTTTCTGGCTGTGCTGGGAAACAGCCTGCCTGTTCTCCAATGATCATAGACTAGTGCTTCCCATTCACTGGGAAGGTAAGTGAACTGTTGCTTCTACACCCCCACCTCTCTAAGCCCCTTATGCAGCTGAGAACAGAGATTTTGTGATTCCTTATAAAAAAGTAAAAAGAAATATATTTATCATTTATAATATATAATATACACACTAAATGTTTTGCTTGTCATTTCTATTTTAAACTGAATTGAGAAAGGTCAGGGTTCACATATGATTTAAGTGTAGTGGCAGCACTGATTTTTATTTCCAAGATTTGTTCTTTTATTTTCATTTGGTGACCCTGCCAGTAATACGCTTCCTTGCTAGGATGATAATTCTTAGTCACTGTACTGTATAAAATGGAATGTGTTGTAGTAAAAAGTGATACTTGGAAACAATGTAACTTATAAGAATGCAGTGCATGAAGTTATCAGCTCACAACATTTCTGGCAACAGGTATTTTTAGCACTTTACTGAACATATTTACCAAAATAATTTCAATGGTATATTTAACTGACCAAAAGGAAGACAAAATCTTTTTTTCGAGTATACATATGCTTTCCAATGGTGTATCTTTAGTTAATACTTTTGAATGACACATGTCTCAGCAGAGAGATGGGACTGCTTTTTAATACAGTAAGACGTACATCCTCAGAAATGGAGCCATATAGTTTACACTAACATTGTTTGCTAAACAAAACTAGCTCTATTATTTTGCAAGCTTACTTAATAAGGCAATACATTATTCTTTCATTATTCTGACTTCCCTAAACCGATGAACAGTAAAGCCTGATTGGTTGCTATGTGTTAATGTCGTCATTGCTTATTACACTGCCAGAGTGGGTTTTTCTGACTTCTGGCTGCAAACATGTTAAACCAGCACATTAAATAAGGAAAAGCTTTTATTTATTCACATCACTGGTTCTCAGCAGAATGAAACATCTATTTCCTGTGCACACATGAATCCATTTTGTGAGCTTTTTGCCTTCCTTGGCCCTTCTGTGGGGATCTGATTCTAGTGGGGATATGCTATATAAACTCAGCTTGGAGACCAGAGGGTGTATACATGTTTTGTTTTACTTATTACAGTGTTCACGACAGGGAAAATCGAATGCATTTTTATAAGAGATGTTGCTTCGGGAGGCCCTGTTATGCATGATGAATGTATTGCTTCTGCCATCTGGAGGTCTTCTAGAAAACTCCACCAGATGAGTTAACCTAGAACTGTCAGGCTCAATTAAATACAAAGACATTAGCTTTGAAATCTTTGCATTTGTGTCCTTTGACTCTCAGATACGCGATCCAAGCGTAACACTTTAATGCACGACTCTCGTATCATACGGTAAGGCTGTACTAAGGCCTGAATCATCTGCATTATAATACAATTTTGTAGGTTTAATTCTAGAAAAGCAGCTTAATTTAATTACCCCCTACTTTTCACTTAAATAATATGGATCATAAAGTAAAATCATAAAAGGAGAGGGAGGAATCTGCTGTTTCACACTCAGATGTGCTGCAGTAAAGTTAAGGTGCGTACCTGAAGTCATAGCTAGAATGTAGTTGAATGCATGCCAAAAAGAGAACTACATTGGGCATTCGTTGTAAACTGACACTTATGACATAAAGCAACAGCTATTTGCATGCTATATATCTTTAAAATAAATTAACAGGTTGCCTACATGCTCTATAACCTGACACCCTTCCATAGAGAAATGGCATACCCTTGCTTATGGTTGGTACAGGGAGATGGACTTGCCATTATTCTGTTTGGCTGGGTGATGGAAAGTGTACAAAGGGGGGGGGGGGGGGCTGGAGAGCACTGGGGGTGGAGAGCACTGGGGGGATGGAGAGCACTGGGCGGGGTCGTAGAGCACTGGGGGTGGTCGGAGAGCACTGGGGGGGGCAGAAAGCACTGGGGGGATTCTGAGAGCACTGGGGGGGGGTGGAGAGTACAGGGGGCACAGAATACTAGGGTGCTGGAGAACACGGGGGTAGGAGAGCACTGGGGGGGTGCTGGAGAACACTGGGGGCTGGAGGGGGACTGGAGAGAACAGGTGGGGTAGGAGGGCCTGGGGGGTAGGAGAGCACTGTGGGGGCGGAGAGCACAAGGGGGGCAGGAGAGCACAGGGGGCCTGAGAGTACAGAGGGGGGCAGTAGAAAGAAAGAAGCTGGATAGGTGAGAGGTGAGGTGGCTGCATATAGAAGAATCATTATCCTCCTGCAGCCTCTGAATGCCTGCGGGAGGGAGAAGAGGAGAAGCAGGCTTTAAGAGGCCGCAGGAGGAAAATACAGATTCATACAAAAATACAAAACATAATAACAGAAAGAGCGGCGGGGCTGCTGCATATCGATTCTTCTATATGCAGCAGCCCCGCCGCTCTTTCTGTCCAGGCACACGGGGAGCCCCACTCACTGTTCCTCTGGTCCAGTGACTCCTCCAGCTCCTCCCACTTCATTGTCACAGGTCAGATGACCTGTAGTTTCCATCCCCCGGCCCGACGGCTGAAATCAACTTGTGGCCGGCCTACTGCAGAAAGGCCGAGTGAGCGGGGCAGGCTCAAGGAGCAGCCCAGCTGCCTTGGGCCCCACATAGTGCCCAGTGTGCCATATGGCCAGTCCAGGCCTGGTCAGAGGCATCTGGCTTTGTTAGACTAAAGACGTGTGAGTCTACACAGGCAGTGGAAATATGATCTAAGCAGCTTGTGAGATAGGTATTGTTATACACTTAAAGAGACAGTCCAGAACAGAAGCTAATATACTAGAAAAATAACTGAATAAACAACCTAGATTCCCATTTAAACAACAAGTTAAAACATAAGGGTCTCACAATCCAAATAATGTGTAGAATAAAACATAACTTTTAGGCTACTTTCACACTGGGGCCGCCCAAACATTAGCGCTAAAGCGCTGCTAGTTTTAGCAGCGCTTTTCGGCCACTAGCAGGGTGCTTGTAAACCCCGCAAGCAGCCGAAAAAGGGGTTAAAATTGCCCGTGTTGCGGCGCTTCCGAATCGCTGCCCATTCATTTCAACTTTCCATTACAGCAGGAATAGAGGGTGTGTAATGAACAGACACGCTTACTGAGCGTGCTGCTCAGTGATTTCTGGGCTCCAGGAAGTTGGGTTGTGGTGTTAAGCAGGATCCAGACTGGCTAAAGCATGTCCACACGCTGCCATACAGCTGCACTTCTGCCCAGTGATGGTGGAAAGAGCCAGGCTAACAGGCTTAGAGCTTACCTCTTGGCGCAGAGTGCGGATCCTGGGAGCGCAATTAAAAGAATCCCAGTCCAGGAGGGAAGGAAGTTTGGCTCCCCTGATAAGGGGGGGGACCGGGGAGGGTGTTGCTGCACATGGCAATGGCCAAATACCTTTGAGCCCAAAGCAGAGCTGTACAACCCTGGAAAGGGATCCCCAAGGAGAAGGGAGAGACACTTCAGTTTATGCAGGTGGAATGGTGGGTCTGGAGGGGGAGTGTATTGGAGGGAACCTGAGTCTTCAGGGGGTGGAAGGAATCCCAGCGGGAACGGTTGAATCCCTGGAATTTGAAAGTGGTACTACAAAACCCAGCAGTGAATCAGCAAAAATCAGCAAAGGACTTGTGATAAATCCAGAGAAAGCCACTACAGGGCAGGTGCATTACGTTAACCCTTTGTATGGTGATCTTAATAATGAACTAAGTGCATCTCAATCAGAGTTAATAGTGGATTGGGACTTAAGAGAACATTTGAGAGCTCTTCCTACAAAGAAAGACATTCAATTACTTATAACCGATGTTGAATCATCCTGCAAACAGGCTGTGGAGGGGTTAAGGGAGGATATAGTGACACTGGGGCACAGAGTATAGGAAATGGAGAATGGGTCAGGATGATATTAGACAAGGAGTTGCTGATATCCAAGATATGACAAAACATAATGAGGAAGTATTGAATTCTCTGTTAGATCAAATGGATAATCAAGAAAACAGAAATCGTAGGCAAAATATACGTATAAGGGGCCTGCCTGAAATAAAACAACATTTTGAATTGCTTCCAAAGATGATCAGTCTGTTCCAGTTAATTCTGGAGCCATCTGCACCGGATAAGATTGAAATAGACAGAGTCCATAGTGCCCTCGCCCCTACCCCCCAAAATGCAGAAAAAAAACAAGAGATGTCATTGGTAAACTACATAGATATCCAGTGAAAGAAGCCATCAAGAAAGCAGCCGTAATAAATCCACGGTTGATTTTGAAGGTGCACAAATAGCCTTATTTCCAGATTCATCATATTGAACTCTTATGCAACGCAGAATGATTAAACCCTTTTTGGAATTTCTACAAGCAGCTGATGTTAAATATTGCTGGGTATATCTCTTTAAGGTTGTAGCAATCCAGGATGGGAAAACAGCAACACTTAAAACAAAAGATGACTTGCAGTTGCAACACTTCATAAAGGTGCTGGAGCTCCCCCTGGTGGACTTTATGGATTGGAGCTTGAATAACTACAAACCATCACTACAATGACCAGAACAATGGCAACAAGTGCCAGCTAAAGGTCGACGGAAAATTGATGTGGATGTGGGTAAGACAGGACTATAGTCAGGTCATAGAAAGATATGGTGATGTAAAGGGAAAAAGGCTAAGAAGAAAGGAGCAGATTGCCTAGAGTTGACTGGGGGGGGGTGTTTTTGGTGGGGGTTGAGAGGTTGTTTTTTCCCTCTGTTCTCTCTTAATCCCCAACAACCTCCCCTTTTTTTATCCCTTTTATTACCCCCCTTTTTTGGGGGGGAGATGGGGGAGGGGGATATGTTGTTTTTCCCTCTGTCCTCTCTTAGTCCCCCACCACCCTCCCCCCCCCCCCTTTTTTTTCCCCACCCTTTTTTTTTTCTCCCCTTCCTTTTTTCCCCTCTAAATATTTTTTGTTTTTCTCCCCTTTGGTGGGAATTTTTGAGGCAATACGCTGAAATACCGCAAAAAAATGATATAAGAATGTTAATGGAAGCCCAGGATTCACAAGGTACCCTGTTCATGTTTTTATTCATCTTTTGCCCAATAGGTTGGTCCCAAGACAAGGGACTTTGTTTTCTGCCAAAAGGCATAAGGGGGGGCTCTGGGCACAGGTGGTGCACCTCTGCCCAGATTCACCCTCCCTTTAGGGGGATGTGCAACAGACAGTGGCATAGTAGGTTACGGTTTTAAAATAGTTTTTTGTGTTTTTTTTTTCCTCCTCCTCCTTCTTCTCATCAGATGCATCCAAGGCAAGAGAGCTCAGAAGGCTGTGCACAGACACCGATCAGGCACAGCAGTACAATAAAAGACTCATGGGAGTAATGAGAGAATGGCAGGTAGAATGAAGATTGTATCCTATAAAGTGAGAGGGCTTTGTTCAATTGGTAAGAGGTGTCACCTCTGGCATGAACTGCATCACATGAAGGCAGAGATAGTTTTTTTGCAAGAGACACACTTCGTGGCAGGGTTGACCCCTTGTATGCCTCTTTTTAATAATATAATTAATGGTTTCATGCACCTTCACCCATTCCCAGGGCTAGAGGAGTTACAGTAGCTATACACAAACAATGTCCCCTATTACCTACAGAAATACGAGTAGATCCTGAGAGCCGATTTCTTTTTGTTAAAGGAAAGATCCAGGGCCAGTGTTATACCCTAGCTACTATATATGCCCCCAATAGCCATACCCTTAAATTTCTATCTAAAACTTTGGATATCCTGGGGAAGTTTCGGGAAGGTCTATTAGTTATGGGAGGGGATTTTAACATTACCTTAAACCCTAGTCTAGACGCCTCTTCGGGGAAAACCTTTGTGTCTCATAAGGCGTTAAGATATGTTAAACAGCACCTTTGCTCTCTGCATTTGGTGGACAGTTAGAGGGTACTGCATGAGCGAGACAGGGATTTCAGTTATTACTCCTAAATACACAATGTATATTCAAGGATCGATATCTTGTTGATGGATCAATATTATCTGAATTATGTAAATTCATCAACTATTGAGTGAATCACCATGTCAGATCATGCTCCAATAAGTTTAACGATATTTCCAGCATCGATTGGGCTCCTGGAAAGAACATGACAATAGAATTAATCTATTTTGGATGATAAACAGAATGTGGAATCCTTGTCCCGCATATTAGCATTATAGTTTTGTTACCAATATATCTGAGGAGGTGTCTGACCAAGTGGTATGGGAAGCCCACAAGGCGGTCATCAGAGGGGAGTTAATTTTAATGGGTTTGCGTATTAAAAAAGAGAGACAGTAGGAAATGGTCATGTTCTTAGAGGAAATACATAAACTTGAAACTAAACATAAGGCCCATTTAAAACCTGAGGATGCGTAGAGACTGGAGAAACTGCGGGCAGACTTAAAATAACTTTTCGATCGAAAAGTTCAAAATAAACATAGATACTTTGTCCACCGATTCTATAAACAGGGGAATAAGGGTGGGAGACTATTGGCTAGACAACTAAAGAAACAAGAGGATTCACGCCATGTTCACACTATAAAGACAGGCGATAAGCAAATAGTGAACTCCCAAGCAATAGCAGCTGAGTTTCATCGCTTTTATGCGTCTCTATATAACATAGACTCAGTTCCTGTGGGAGCGGAGGAGGGTGGACGTTTGGATAGAATTCGGGAAATATCTTGAGGCCTCAGGGCTACAGGCCATTCCATCTGCAGCCTTGGAGGTAATGGAATAAGCAATCTCCACTGAAGAGTTGGGCGGAGAGATTGCGGCTTTGCCATTAGGTAAAAGCCCGGGACCTGATGGTTTCACAAATATGTATTATAAAAAGTTTTCCTCAATCCTGTTGGTTCCTCTTTGCAGATACCTTCACTCTATCTCGGTCTCTAAACCATTGCCTCCAGAGGCACTGTTGGCCTGTGTGATGGTTCTCCCGAAGGTAGGGACAGACCCTCAGTGCTGTGCCAGCTACAGTCCCATCTCCCTCCTTAACTCTGACACTAGGGTCCTGGCTAAAATTCTGGCCCTAAGGTTACAAGAACATATAGTTAAATTGATTCACCCAGATCAAACAGGGTTTATGAAGGGCTGAGAGGCTAGAGATAATACTATTCGGGCCCCACATGTATTGCATTGGATTGCTAATGGACCAAACCAGACCCTGAGTGTAGTAATTTAAATGGATGTTGAAAAAGCATTCGTTAGGGTGGGGTGGGAGTTTATGGTCGGAATTTTGAGGGAGAGTGGTCTGAGAGAGCGGATGATGGGATGGGCGACGGCACTGTATGCAGATCCTAGAGCAAGGGTTAAAGTTAATGGTAGACTATCAGATTATTTTGAGATACGGAATGGGACTAGGCAGAGATGCCCACTGTCCCCATTGTTATTTGATATGGTGCTGGAGCCCTTTCTGCGCACGATTCAAGAGTCTTTGATGGAACTGATGTTGGAAATAGACAGTTTTGGCCTTATATCTAATTTTAAAGGCAATTCGGGTGTTGTTGGTAGAGCTTGACTGGTTACATTGTGTAGCAAACAGAAGATTTTATTCCAGAACCCCCGAATCCGAGGACATTCCCACCAGGTGTGAAAGAATGAACCCAAAAGGTCACATCCTCTGAAGCACAGGGGGGAGGAGTTTGGGAATATGTTGGCCAGTCGGGAGGGAACCATATACCAGCAGGTGTTAACCTTTAGATTTAAATTAAAGAGATGTTTACCATTCCTTTAAAAGATTGCTGAAATATAGAAAACCAAGTTTCCACTTCCCAATTGACCTCCCTTTCCCAGTTCAGGGCATATGAGGGTTTATCCAGGTTCTCCACCAGCAATGCATAGATTAATGATACACCTAATGATTAATGATACACCTCCTCTCCGATCTATGGCTTCAGAACACCATCTCTCGCACATAGTCATTTTCGGTGGGTAGGGTTTTGAGTCCCAAATGATGGATAGAAAGTGACGAATTTGGTGTAGGTGAAACCTTTCAGAAGGTGGCATATCCATCTTACTGACACAGTGACCTAACGTCAATGGTCCCATAGAGGACATAAAGTGGCCAATTCTATATAAGCCCTTGTTCGTCCATCATTCAAATGCCCGAATATCTTGTCCAGGAGGGAACTGGGGGTTATTAAAAAGATGATTTAACGGGTGGGTAAATGAGATCAAGTGAGGAGATTTGTATAAAACATCACTTAGAGCCATCAAGTGTGAAAGGGTGGGGGCTAAGATTGGAGGTCTCTGTTTGGGGGGAGCCCATATCAAAAAGTCATGTGTGTAATGGAACCGCCTGTCTCCATGTCAACCCAATCTGGTTTATTGCCGAAAGCATAGACAGTAGAAAAATGTGCTAGTTGAGCCGCCTGGTAATATTTCCATAGGTTTGGTAGCCCCAGGCCTCCCCGTGTGCGTCTTCTATACAGAACACTCTTAGGGCATTGATAGCATTTGTTACCCCATACAAATTTTGTTATCTGGGATTGAAACTTCTTTAAGGCCCCTTTCACACTGGGGCATTTTTCAGGCGGTACAGCGCTAAAAATAGCGCCTGTATACCGCCTGAAAAAATCCGGCCCCATTCACTCCAGTGTGAAAGCCGGCGGGCTTTCACACTGGAGCGGTGCGCTAGCAGGATGGTCAAAAAAGTTCTGCTAGCAGCATCTTTGGAGCGGGATAGGAGCGGTGTATTCAGGAAGTAGTCAGGAGGGCTAGAGAAAGGGGCAGCTGCAGCCAGGCTGGCAGTGCCTGAAGAGGTGATACTGGGAGCAGTAGCCACAGGAGAGGACAGCTAGCACCAAATACCTCTATTTTTGCCACACTACTAAAGGGGTCCGTGGTCCCTGCCTGCAAAGGGCATTTGCTATGGTCTGATCAAGCTCTTGTCTGACCACCTCATCAGTGCTAGCTGGTCTTGGGAGTTGTGGTTCTACAAGCAAATCTGTGCTGGAGGTAGAAGAAGAGGAGTGTGTATATACTGGATGTATATAGTTGTGTCCCTGAGAGTTTCCCTGAGAGTTTCTACTGATCAAATAGGCATCCCATAGCAACCCTTCCCCATCCAAGTTTAATTCCCCAACAATCTCAGGATTGATTAGACAATGCATGTGCCTGGCCATGCAGGGTAAGAGATAACCAACATTTACCAGCGGCTCCTGCAGCGTTTAACGCTACATTAGTAAACATGCAAATGACAATCTAATTAACAATGAAATATTTCACCACAGGATATTCGATAGCTACATGCCTGCCTTAGCAGCCCACATTTTTTTTATTCTAGCATACAGCATTTTCCCATCCAGATGAATCAGTAGAGTTTTCTCTCTTTTTTCCTGATATCTTGCTTCATCAGTAGAAGTTGTAGAAACTGAATTAAATACATAAGTTACTGCAAAATATTGAAGTTCACTAATGTTGTTCTTCCACTCAGTTATAGTAGGAGTCCTTTCAATTTATGCACTAGCTAAAAAAAATTCCTCAATCACTGGCGGGTAATTTGGATGATGCATTTTTTCACATTCTTGACAAAATATAAACTCAAATATTGAAACCCTTCACAGCAATCCAGGGGTCATCAACCCCCGGGCCGTGGCCTGTTTGCAGCCGGGCCGCGAAGGCTGCACTATCTGACATGTGACAGTGGAGCGAGCAGAGAGATGACATCATCTCTCACAGCCCGTCTGCATCACTGCTGTTCCGTGCTCACAGCGGGGCCACCACACTGAGGCGAGCAAGCAGAGAGATGAGATCATCTCTCACCGCCCGCCTGCATCGCTGTTCTTCCATGTTTACAGTGGGGCTGCTATAACGCTGGAGGTGAGGCGGGGGAGCAGAGAGATGAGATCATCTCTCACTGCCTGTCCGCATCACTGCTCTTCCTCCCACGCAGTGCGGCAGAACACCGCTACACTGCTGGAGGTGAGGCAGGGGAGAAGAGAGATCATCTCTCACCGCTTGCCCCCCCGCCCCATCACTGCTGTTCTCCCTCACTACTCTAGGCTTGTCTCTGAACTAATGCGCTTGCCTGTGCTGCCACCACTGCAGTGACAATCTTCATGTGGAGGCAGGCGACGTGGCAAATGACAAGCTGCATCTGATGGCAGGTGACGTGGCAAGTGACTGACCGCATCTGGTGGCAAGCAACATGGCAAGTGTCAATCCCCATCTGGTGGCAGGTGATGTGGCAACTGACAATCCGCATCTGGTGGCAGGCGACGTGGCAAGTAACAATCCGCATCTGGTGGCAGGCGAGGTGGCAAGTGACAATCCGCATCTGGTGGCAGGCAATGTGGCAAGTGACAATCCGCATCTGGTGGCAGGGGATGTGGCAAGTGACAATCCGCATCTGGAGGCAGGCAACCTGGCAAAGGACAAAACGCATCTGGTGGCAAGCGACATGGCAAATGACAAGCTACATCTAAAGGCAGGCGATGTGGCAAGTGACAATCCGCATCTGGTGGCAGGCGACATGGCAAAGAACAATCCGCATCTGGTGGCAGGCGACGTGGCAAGTGACAATCCGCATCTGGTGGCAGGCGATGTGGCAAGTGACAATCCGCATCTGGTGACAGGCGACGTGGCAAGTGACAATCCGCATCTGGTGACAGGTGACGTGGCAAGTGATAATCCGCATCTGGAGGCAGGCGACGTGGCAAGGGACAAAACGCATCTGGTGGCAGGCGATGTGGCAAATGACAAGCTGCATCCGAAGGCAGGCGACGTTGCAAGTGACAATCCGCATCTGGTGGCAGGCAACGTGGCAAGAAACAAAACGCATCTGATGGCAAGCGACGTGGCAAGGAACAAAAAGGCATCTGATGGCAGGCGATGTGGCAAGTAACAAAACGCCTCTGGTGGCAGGCAAGTGACACTCTGCATCTGGTCGCACATTCTGCATTATGGTGAGTTGAACTATTTCATTGTACATTACAATGTAATAATAGAAATAATGCGCTTTAATCCTCCTGACACCTTGTCAATCATGGTGCTGGAATGATTGAAGTGCTAACACCAGCCATTACCCTGATAAATTGCCTGCGAAAAGACGCATACACCCCTCTGGCCCTTGGCACAATTTTCTTCCACAACGCCGGTCCCCCTGGCCAAAAAGGTTGGTGACCACTGCAGTAATCCCTTTCCCTAATGAGAGTTTGCTGCTTCCCTACCAGCCACATATATCCCAACACCTCTGGATTCCTACAATAGCCAGCAAACTCCTCAATTAAAGTTATTATTTTTGGCAAGTGTGCTTAACATTCAGATACATGGAGAAGCATATCATCTGCATATAGTGATAATTTCAGGGTTTTTTCTCCCACTTATAAACCAGGGTTTAAAAGTCTTAATACTTGTACCAAAGGCTCATTAACCAAGTTAAAACTAAGGGGTAAGAGGAGAGAAAACTGTCTCACTCCATTATAAATCCATATAGGCTCAGAGGCTCTATCGTTTATTGTCATGTCAGCGTTTACTTTTTGATCTCCTTATACAGTACTATGCATACAATTTCCTTTAAATCTAACTGTCATAATGGCCAGCTTATAAGTGAACTTTAAGAAGAGTAAAAGAATTGAACTAGAAAATCATAGAGCAGTAAGCCTGACATTTGTGTAAACAAGTGAGTGATTGCAGGGTGCATAATGAGATTTCAATGAAATTTAAGTGTAGTCCAAGTTAAAAATGTTTTTCTAGTTTTGGACAGGAGGTAGGGTTATTATCCTCGTCTGCTTTTACTGGGTTTCATTAAAGAGATTTTGCCTTACTTTCTGTCCCAGTGGCAACTGTTTTACCAGACAGGAAGTGAAGAAAATTCTGTAACAGTGACATAAATAAAATTCTCCCCAACTCTATAAAAAAACTGTCTGTGTGGAGAGTTCTCCCCACTTCCTGTCTGGTGAAACATTGTCAACAGGACATGGGAGAATGTCACTGTAATGGACCCCTGTACAACAGTAAAATCTGAAAGGGGTTCTATCCCTTCCCCACTGTCTCCAAAGCAAAATATATGGTTTGGCTACACATAAACTTTAACAGATGAGGGTCTGCATCTATCAGAACACATCACAAAAAAGATTGAGCCATGAGCCACGGCTCTAGTCATGGAGAAGGAGGGGTATGGCA
Source organism: Lithobates sylvaticus (assembly GCA_028564925.1). Taxonomy (NCBI): domain Eukaryota; kingdom Metazoa; phylum Chordata; class Amphibia; order Anura; family Ranidae; genus Lithobates; species Lithobates sylvaticus. The sequence continues at coordinate 318,876,727 of CM053029.1, read as the reverse complement.
TAAGTGAGTGCGTAAGAGGTCAAAAGAAAACTCAAGTAACAGGAGTAAAAAGGCATGTTTTGGTTGAAGCTTAACCACTTGACAGTGGAAAAATGGCATTACATTAGAAATAATTACAGGAAATGGATTTTCTCTACAATTTTTACTATTTATTGGCAATAAAAATCAAGGAAATAAAATATACTGTATATGTATCCAAATGTGCTACAAATTAAATCCCTACCTGTCGCAGAAACAATGTATGTTGATGTAGACTACAAAAACTAAAAGATATAATGTGAGGAACTGAGACATCACCAAAATAAAACACTTTTGGACACAAGGGGATTAAGGGAGAAAAAGACCCAGGTACTCAAGTGGTCATAGAAATTTGAAGAATCACTCTGAGTCTCAGCACACACAAAGACAATGCCTTGGCCTTTATCTAAGAGAATGGTTGTGTTATTCACCATAAAAATGCGGGGAAGAGAGGCCTGATCAAGCTACCTGTCAAAATCATGTGAATTACAATCATCTCTCTGCAGTGTTAAAACCTATATACTGATAACAGGGCTCAAAATTTCAAGTCCTAAGCTACTAGCCAGGCCTCAAGGGTTACTCGCCACCAGTTGCCCCACCCAACCTCTACCCTGCCCGCCCATAATTCTGCCCCTAAACGCGCCCTCATAAATTATCTCATGAAATTACACTTAAATGTTTTATGTAGAATTAAGTTACAAAAATAAATATTAACAACAACTTTATCAGTGCCCATCAATGCAGCCTCTCAGTGCCCATCAATTCAGCCTCACCTGTGCCCACCATTGCAGCCTTATCTGTGCCCCCCATTGCAGCCTTACTGTGCCCACCTTTGCAGCCTCACTGTGCCCACCATTGCAGCCTCACTGTGCCCACCGTTGCAGCCTAACTGTGCCCATCATTGCAGCCACACTGTACCCATCATTGCTGCCTTGCCTGGGCAGATGAAGAGAAAGGGTGGGCCGGATTATGACTGGAGGAAGAGGAGAGCCAGGGGATCACAGAGCATGGATAGCACGCTGTTACACTGTTACAGCTTATATTACAATTGCCTCCACTCTGCTCGCCGTCACACACAGCCCCACCTCCTTCTAACCCCGTGCCTGTGATAGACAGAATGCATCCCAGCATTGGACCCTCGTTCTGTCTATCACAGGCGCGGGGTTAGGAGGAGGGGCTGTGTTTGATGGCGAGCAGAGCAGAGGCAATTGCAATGTAAGCTGTAACAGCGTGCTATCCATGATCTATGATCCCCACGCCACTCTTCTTCCTCCATGCTCTCTTCCCCCGGGGCGATCGCTGGGAGAACGGCTCCTGATCAACCCCGCCCGCTGGCGGTGTTTGCCCCTCTGCTCCTAGGCAGCCCAGCTCCTCGCCAGCCCTTATTTTTCACTTGCAAAATGCGAGTGGAAAATGTAAGGGCTGCTGATAAGGTGCCTGCATTTGTTAATATAGTTTTTTTTTCTTTAATTTCACAAAATTCCTTTCCCTGGGTGACTACACTTAATCCTTCACTGTATTTTTGAAGAGAACCATGGTTGCCACCTAAGCTAAACTGCAGATACTGCCTTATGTTCATATCTATTACATGGGGGGTGGGGAGACTAAAGCCAGCCATAGACAGTTCGAATCTCAGCCAGTTCAGCAGGGACTGGCTGAGATTCAAACCATGTATGGACAGGCTAATTGTACTCAAGATGATCGATCAATCAACTTTGGTTCAACCAGCCTGTCGGACTTATAATGCAATTATTGCCATCGGCTATAGCAGCTAGCAATACTCACTGTATGTTCTCCCTGCTGGGACGGCTCATGTGGTTGCAGGAAAAAATTGCACCATCTTTGGCCAGCTAAATAGTTTACAGAAAAAAGATAACATTGCTCTTTCTTTCAGTTCAGTGCACAGAAAGTGACAAGGACACTGCATTATCTGCAAAATCAAAAGCTATTTTCTGTACTTGCTAAAAATGGGATGATGGGTGCCGCAGGGATTAGGAGCGAGCCCCTCCCCAACAACTTCTATCCTGGGCCTCCCCCCTCCTCTCCCCCCTAAACTCAACTCTTCCTTCACTATCCTCTACGTCCTTCTGAACCCCCACCTTTATCTGTTCTACCCCATCCTTTCTTTTCTATCCCTTACCTTCCCCCGGGCACCCTGTGCCCTCACCTCCCCACACCCTGTTAGTTTACCCATTGTATGCTCACATTTAACAGGTCAAAACAAGGCCCTGCCCCCATATCCTTCAAGACAGCGCTCATACAATGTTGGAATCAGAAACCAACTGCCCCAATACCTTCTCTTCTGGGTCAGACCCTAATGCCTGGGGGGGGGGACTGGACTAGGAACCCCCGCCTCAACAAGGCTACATGATGTATACTAGGCTGGATTTCCGGACCCCAAATTAATACACGGTTAATACAAGAGATCCTACATTCCTTATGTTTGTAAACCCGGCTTGTTGAATACCTTGTCATCTCTGTTGATGTGAAATGTTTCCTGTTTTCTATATGCATAATAAAAAACTTTTGGGGAAAAAAAAATGGGATGATGAATGCAGATCAGAGCCAGCATTTTTTGAATGAGATGTAAAATTCAGGTTGTGGTGTGAGTACCTTTACATATCTAGCCAAGAGCCAATAGTAGAAAGCGGGTAGCGATATCTGCTCTTCCCTATAACTATCCTCCTGTCATGCAGATTATGCAGTTACTAAACAAACATTGCTGTGACATTTTATTTGAATCCCTACTTACAGTTAAAATGTGTATGAAGTGTACATATTTTTGCAGCATATAATGCTGTTTTTATTTTAATCTATTTTATTGAAATAAAGCTTGTAGACAGGTTCCAGATTATACCATTTCAGTTTGCGTAGTTCTTCATATATGGAATACAAGAAAAAGCATGGTCTGCTTCCTAAGTAGATTGTAGTTATAAGTAAGAAAGGCTAGATTCATTTTCTCAGGTTCAGATCCTATTGTACTCTGCCCCCAGATGGGTGCCAACTTTGATGTGTATCTATTAAAGAAAAGTTAGATGAAGGTTAAAAAGAAAAAGAAAAGAAAAAAAAAGAGCATTTGCTGATACAACCATTCTGAACGTGATGTTTAAAAGAAGAAGGTATTTCTAACTTATTTGATCAGCGGTTCAACAGTATACAAATTTAAAGGTGCCTCCAACTTTCAAAGATTACTGATATCTTTTGGATTTAGAATGACCAAAGATAAACAAACGTAGTCATTTGAGGGCCACCTTGGTACCTGTATATGTCAGGATCACTTGCTCCTGCTCTTCATTCCAGCATCCGGGGTTTTGGCTATGGCACTCTCCTTGTTTCTCTGTTCACCTGCAGGCTGATTAATGTGATCAGTCTCTGGGTGGAAACCAAGCCAGCTCAAACCTCATTTGGGTGCTTGTAATAGAGAGTGATACGTGTGTTGTTCCTGATCAAGCTCCCTGATCAAGCTCCCTGTCTGTCTGCCCTGCTTTGCAAGTTTGGATTTCCCTGTGTATGACTGTGGACCGGATTATTAGACTATTCCTTGAACTCAGCCTGCCTTTTACCTGGACTGTCTTTGAACCATGTTATCTTTCTGCTAACCGCAAGTATCTATTTGCTTTGCTCAGTTTGCATCTGCCCTGATGTGGTGGCCAGGCACTATAGCATTGTGTATAAGTCCTGGGGGCAACCGAGTACCGGTAGGCCTGCTTGCCTTATGGGACAGGGGGCTGCTATAGGTGATGAACACAGTAGCCAGCTATAGTGTCTGACCACCTGCATTGGGGTAGACGTGACATTATCACAAGCCTTTAACAAAAAAAGAGAAAAAGAATTCTGTGAAGATGGACTCTACACAGGCTCGCTTATTTGCTGAGGAAATTTTCAAACTGACATTCCAAGCCCAGGAACTGTCTGTGCATGTAAATGCACTTCCAGCAGTAACGCAGGAGCCAGAGCCCAAAGTTAACCCACCGGATCATTTTTCTGGTGACCCCTATGTGTTTTCCAACTTTAAAAATAGTTGTATGCTACATTTTAAGCTTAAGCCACACTCCTTCTGGAGAACAGCGGCTTGACCAGATTATTACATTATTAGTTGCAGGGGGATCCCCAGTCTTGGGCGTTTAGTCCCCCCACAGATAACCCAGCCAGAGGGTCAGTTGAAGCTTTTTTCAAGGCCTTAGGTTTACTGTATGATGATCCTTAACGTGCCCATTTAGCTGAAGCTAACCTTAGGTCATTACGGTAGGATAAACGCACCATTGAACAATACTGTTCTGATTTCCGCCGCTGGGCACCTGAATCAGGGTGGAATAACCCAGCTCTAAGAAGCCAGTTCAGGTTAGGCTTATCAGACTCCATCAAATACACCTTAGTTCACTACTCTGAACTAAAGTCATTGAATGAAGCCATGCAAGTAGCCATCCGTATAGACAGGCGTTCATGGGAAAGGCATACAGAGAGGTTTGTTTCTTTGCCACCCAGGACACCGCCTACTTCTTATTCTTCATCAACCCTTCCTGTGCCCTCTCAACCTGTCCTGGAAGATCAGCCCATTCAAATTGGCGCTACCCATTTATCCTCTGGGGAAAAGGCTAGAAGAAGACCTCAGGGACTCTGCTTGTACTGTGGCAACCACGGCCACTTTGTTGCAAGCTGCCCTAATAAGTCGAGAAACGCCAAGAGTCTAGTGCGGTTGGGTTCACTTCTATAGACTATACTGTGTCAGTTTCCCTCAGAGATAAACCATTTGTTCCTGCACAACTTAGCTCTGCCAAGTTTTCTCATCACCTCTTAGCTTTCATAGATTCTGGTGCTGCAAGCAAGGTCATTGATAGTGACCTAGCACACCGTCTACAGATTCCTGTGCCTAAGGTGCACAGACCCTTTTCAGGCTTAGCTGTTGATAACGCTCCCTTGCCCATGGGCCTGATCACTGTGCACTGTACTTATTACCCTGACCATTGGGGGATTTCATAGGGAGACAATTAGCTTCTACTTGATCTCATCTTTTGCCTATTCCCTTATCTTAGGGTATCCCTGGCTTAAACTTCATAACCTGCACATAGACTGGGCTACAGAGGAGAGATTAGGTCCTGGTCCCAGACCTGCATCCAGAACTGCAATAAAACTGCTGACCAGTTGCCTATTTATAACTCTTGTGTGGCCAGTACCATGTGCCTTTATTACAGTCCTATTAAGATCCTGATCATGACAAGGTTTCCAAATGTGACTCCAGTTTGCATATCCATGTGCCTTTATAGGAGTCTGCTAAAGCAAAAAACACTGACAAGTTTATTGAATTCTCAACAGGCCACCTCTCCTGCCAATTGCCACTGCCTGAATCTCCTCCTCCTAGAAGCCAAACGTATCCGTTTTCTCTCAGCCTTGAGCACTGTTTGGAAACTTCCTCAGAATTCCTCAGAATTCAAGCCCCCTGAATTAACCCTATCTTTTAAATTCAGTCCATTTTTATTGGGATTTTTTCCTTTATAATACAATACAAAGAAAAATTACATAACACAAAACATACATACTGTCCACATAACAAATAAACCAAAAACACAACAATAAAAAAATAAATAAAAACATACCCCCCTTCCCCCTCTCCCATACTCACTCTCTATATCCCTTCTCGTACTATTTGGCTCCTTCCAATTCAGGTTCTAGATCATCCAACCACTTTCTCCATATAATTTCAAATTTCCCTTGACAACCTTGATGTAGAAAAATAAATGTCTCTTTTAACAAGGTTTCCTTCATTTGCATTCTCCATTCCTCTACTGTTGGTGGGTATACTGAGATCCATTTTTGTGCTATTAATTTACGGACTTGAAACAAACTTCTTACTATTGTAATATAAGCACAATCTGGGATACTAGATTCCTCTATTATATTTAACAAACAGATGCCAAGGTTCTAATGGCAATTTAATTCCGAACAATCTATTAATAGTATCATTTATACCCTGCCAATATCGGTGGAGTTTGGGACATCTCCATAACATGTGTATTAAGTTTACAGGGCCTCCCCTACATCAAGTGCATAGAGGGGAATATCTATGTTTCCATTTAAATTGTTTCTCAGGAGTATAATACAACCTATGTAGAATAAATAATTGTGTTTGTTTTTGCGTAGTGGACATCGATACATTAGGGAGCGTAGATAGTGCCATTGTCCAATGGTCATCCATCAACGTTCCCAGATCTCGTTCCCACTGGGCCGTTGAGGGAATATTTACAGACTCTTGAAACATATTATATAGTACCCAATATAGTCGAGATATAAGACCTTGCTTACCTTGATTACGTTAAAATTCAAAGGAATGGGCCTGAGTCTGTAAGGTGTACCTGAATTGAAGATATTGAAAAAGCCTCTGCCTTCAAATTCCAAATTCAACCATTATTTGAGTAAAAGATTTTAAACTATCATTCTGGAACAGCTGCTCCAGATATCTTAACCCATGTTTTTGCCACAACTCAAACACTTCCGGTTTCTACAATGCCTCACAATTTGTGTTATTCCATAATGGGTTGTAATGGTTTTCATTTCTTGCCATACTTTATCGAAAAGTTTACCTCTCAAACTCTCTATGCCCTCGCAGATTTTTTGTCTTCAACAAGGAGATCAATGTTTATTCCCTACATAACGGTAATAGCAGAGCCTGTATAGGATCAGGCTCCATCACTTCTGTCCAACCAAAAAATAGTTGTAGTTGTGAAGCAAAAAATTACTTTTAACAAGTGGAATAGCAAGTCCTCCTGCATCTATAGCTAACATTAAACTAGTTAATCTTATATGGGCTTGTTTTTTCAGCCATATAAGTTCTTGGAAGAGAGATTCAATCTTCCTAAACCAATACGATATTATCCAAATAGGGGAGTTGTGAAGTATATACAGTAGCTGAGGAGTCCAAATCATTTTAATAAGATTAGCTCTGCCGACCACTGCTAGTGGAAGTTTACACCAACCCTGGCACATATCCCTAAATTTAAATAATAATGGTTTAAGATTCAGATCAATATAGTCCTTTACATTACTGGGTTACCTCAATCCCCAAATATTTAACTATGTTTTATTTGAATTTGCACAGCTTGATCTGGTAAGGAGATTTCCATATCATCTAATGGCATCAATATTGATTTCTCCCAATTAATAAAAAAACCTGAGAACTGCCCAAACATAGAAATACGTGTCATAAGTTCTACCAATGACTGAAGTATCCCCCAAAAAAATAAGAGCATCGTCCACATATATGGCAATTTTTCTTCCCTTCCTGAACGGCAAAACCCAACTATCCCTTCTGACTGTCTTATGGCAATAGCAAAAGGTTATATTGCCAGAGCAAACAGTAATGGGGATAGAGGGCAGTCTTGCACATGATTGGATGATAGAATCAGCAGAGCTTCCACTCATGCAGTGCAAAGTGGATTTGCCTTTCGTAAATAACCCCCATAGTGTTATTAATTCTCAACCTTGCCTTAGGATCTTTATACAGCAGTTTCAGCCATGGTAAGAATCCCGGGCCTATACCAAAAGTGGTAAGTACTGTCCACAAATATTCCCATTCCACCATATCAAAATCCTTCTGGACATCTAGGGACAATATGGCATATCCATATGTATCTGCATATTTTTAAAAAGTCTGGGAAAATTTGTTGATGCCACTCTTGTGGTTATCAACCCTGTTTGATCCATATGAACCAAAGTATTTATATATATATATATATATATATATATATATATATATATATATATATATATATATATATATATATATATATATATATATATATATGTATTTATGTATTTATATATTTAGATGACCTATTTGCAAGTACCCTGGCTAGGATCTTAACGTCTGAAGTAGGGAGAGAAATAGGGCGGTAGGATTCTGGTTTTAATGGAGCTTTGCCTGGTTTTATAATTACTATTATTATCATTTCTTTCATTGATTTGGGAAGCTCCTGTGTATTATATGCCTCGTTTAATACTTCAAGAAGTTCATATTTCTTTTATATCTTAGCAGGCATTCCGTCCATTCCTGGGGCCTTATTATTTTGTGTTTGCACCACTGCTTCTTTTTAAACTCTGCCAGGGTTATGGGATTGTGCAAGAGTTCTCTTTCTTTTAATTTCAGTTTAGGTATATCTAGTTTATCTAAGAATTGTTTACCTTGATTCATTACATTTGGAGTCCCAGATTCATAAAGCAAGGTATAAAAGTCCACGAATGTATTCTGAGTATTAATTGAATCGTATACCACTACTACTCCATTTATATCTTTAATAGCAGCTATGCCTGACAGGCCATCTTGATTACGTGCTATCATAGCTAACATATGGCCTACCTGCTCCCCCATTTCATAATGCTTTTGACTCTTGAGATCTACTATTCTCTGCTTTCGCTAAGGATAGGTTTCTATATATTTTCTGAGCTTCCTGCCAGGCTATACGCCTATTTTCCGTGGAGTCTAATATAAACTCCTGTTCCACTTGTTTAACTCCTTGCATTACTTCTTACTCTCATTGCCTTGTCAGTCTCTTAATTTTAGAAATGTATTTAGGTAAGCTTTCATAGTGTCCCATACTACTGCCAAATAGGTTACGTTTCCTATTATCTCTAAAGAATCCTGAAAGCAATTTGGTTTTCCTCTCTCATCAAAGACAGCCACTGAGGATAAATTTTCCATGGTGGGCGAGACAATTGCTCCCCCATTTCCAGAGACAAAATCAGAGGAGAGTGATCCGAGAGTCCCCTTGGCTCATACTGAATTGAGCCTAACCACGGGAGAAAACTGCCGTTCCCCAAGGCCAGGTCAGTTCTTGATAGTGGCCCATAGGTATTTGAACAACATGAGTATTCTCTGCTTAATGGATGTCTAAATCAACACACATCTACCAGCCCCATCTCCTGTATCTGACAAGCCAATCTAATTATATTTCTTCTCCCCTAATCTTTATGGTACTCTGTCTTCCTCCTCAATACATCATTGAAATCCCCTAATATTAAGGTTGGGAGATCTGACCATTTTGTCATTTTTTTAAACACTTTCTTTAGTACATCATCTTTATATGGAAGAGGAATATAGACATCCACCAAAAAGAAAATTTTGTCATTCAAAGTACATAAAAGCATTAAATAGCGACCTTCAGGATCATCAATACACTGTTTGCATGAAAAACAAAGGGAACTGGAAATCAAAATGCTTACTCCTCGTGAGTATGTAGAATATGTGGCGTGGTATTGACATCTATATCTAGATGTACCAAACAACATATTATTTTTGCTCCCCAGATGTGTTTCCTGCAAACATACTATTGCTGGATTGTGAAATTCTATTAATTCCAATCCCCCAAACCTCTCATATTCCAGGACAATCACATGAATTTTCTTTGTCATCAATTCCTGATGTCTTATGAACACAGAGTAAACCCCTTGGGTCGTTAATTGTTATAGTGCCCTCCATAGAATAGTACACTACTTCTTGAAGAGAAAGGCAAGAAAGGAAGAACGAGAGAGAGAGAGAGGGAGAAGAAGGAAAAAAAACCCACACAAAACCCCCCCAAACCTAACCCCCCCAAAACACTACCATTCATCCCAACCTCCCTCCCACCCACCTCCCTCAATCCAACCCATAAACATCCACAACTAGCTGAATACCCTCCCCAGGCTGGGATGCACCAACTACACACCTACACATACAGGGGACCCACAGTGGCCAACTCCGAAGTGACGTTAGTACCATATATAATCTAGAGAGAGAGGGGAGGGGCACGTCAGGATGACATACCCTCCAAAAGAAAAAAAAAAAGAGAAAAAACACCACCACCCTGTCCTAACTATAATGAAAATACACACACTCTCACCTACTTTACCGCCACCCACCCCATTACCACCTCTTATCCAACCAAATATTCACTGCACTTGAAGTATCAAAGAACTGAACTCCATCTCCATCCGTAAAATGCAATTTGGAAGGAAATAACATTGAATATACAATTTTCAATGTCCGTAACCTGCGCTTAACCTCAACAAATTTCGCCCTCTGTCTCTGTACTTCAACTGAAAAGTCCGGGAAGAAGGACACTTTATTACCATTATACAAAATTTGACCCTGTTGACATGCCTTAAATAGAATAAGATCTCTATCTCAGCAATTTAATATCTTAATAATAATTGGTTTGTGCCTACCTCCGGGCGCAGGAGGGTTACTCGGTATGCGATGAGCCCGTTCAATTGCAACGGGCTCGAAAAGCCCTCCCTCCCCCCAGTATGTCCATTAACCATTTCTCAAAAAAGACAACAAGGGATTGGCCTTCTTCATGTTCAGGAAGACCTAATATACGGACATTGTTACACCTTTGTCTATTTTCCAGGCCTTCCATTTTCTGAGCTTGATCCTTTGTCTCTTTCTTTATCTCATATAGATACTTTTTTATCGGGGGCATAGTCCTCCAATACTCCTACTCTCCCCTCTATCACAGTAGTACGTTCACATATGTTTTGATTCTCCTTCTCATAACTGCAATATCCCCTTTTAATTCTACCATCTGGCTAGTTAATGAAAGTAAGGAGTTGTTACAGGCCTGTATCATGGTAAGAATGTCCCTCAAAGTAGGTTCCGATATTGAGGCTGAGGGACGAAGAGTATTATGCGTATTTATATCTTTTAATATTCGGCTGTCGCTTATATTCTGCTTATTCAGCGTATGATCAAATGTTTCCATATCTCCTTTGAGGTCTGAGGATGAGACTAAAGACATATTAGATACTGATCGCCCCTCCAAACTCCATTAAACTCGTGGAATCCTGGAGAACTGTATTGTTTCAGGGTCAGTCTGAGAATCTTCCTGAGTATCCCGTAAATCAATACTCTCCTTTGAGATAGATTTTGAAAGACTAGTAAATTCTGTCCCGTGCTTAATTAAATTTCCTTTAAGCCCTTTTTTTTTAGCTCCCTGGGATTTTACCAATGGCTTATTATTATCAGAGCCATCCAAATAAGGATCCTCACTGCCTTGCAGCATCTTCTCCATTTCCTGCTCTCTCTTCCTTTGACGAGTCATAACACGTTGCACTTTCTTTATAGTAGACAGTTTACTATATATAAAAAATATAGTTGTCTAATTGATACTATTAGGACTATAAGCAACCATCCACAACACCGTCAATCAGCCACAGTCAGTAGCATATAAGATCCAACTGCTCACAGACCAGGAAAACAGTTGCAATACTAGGGTTCTATAATGTATTGAAGCTATAAGCAGTACAAAGTAGCAAAATGCAGCGATATGCAAAGGAGAGGGGTCTGTTGAAACTACAAGCAGCAGTCCATAAGTGGTATATTAAGCAGCGATTTAGCAGCGATGAGCAGCAATAGAGTACAGACTAAAAGCAGTGATTAATAGCAGCGGTGTAGTTAGCAGTGACATTTAACAGCGAGGATTATTAATGCTGATTAATACAGTAATTAGCAGGGATGAATGGTTATAGTGGCTGAAATAATTAGGAACAATGGTTAGCAATAGGGATGAGCTTCGAGTCGAACTTAAGGGTGGCCAACAGTGAATTTTATAGGGCGTTCGTGGCAAATTTGAGCGACCCATAATGCACTGCAAGACCGCAATGTATTGCTGTATGATGATTGGCCAAAGCATACACCTGACCTGCATGCTTTGGCCAATCACAGCACGCTCCTCAGCGAGAGCCAAAGGCAGGTGTATTTGATATATATATATATATATATATATATATATATATATATATATATATATATATATATATATATATACAGTGGAACCTCAGATTACGAGCATAATCCGTTCCAGGAGATTGCTCGTAATCCAAAGTACTTGCATATCAAAGCGAGTTTCCCCATTGAAGTCAATGGAAATGAAAATAATTTGTTCCACATTGACTTCAATGGCATGCAATATCGCATGCAGCCAGAGCCGGGGGCGCCAGAGAGCCTCGGAAACAGTGGAAAAGGACCGAGGACACCTCGGCTGACCTCGGCAAACCTCGGAAAGACTTTGTTCCCAAGATTTGCCGAGGTCAGCAGAGCTGTCCTCGGGCCTTTCCGTGCATTTCAGAATGGCACTGATCAGCGATGTTCAGCTCGGCTTGGCTCCGGCCCCCCCCCCCCCCACCTCAGGTCAAATGAATGCGGTACTGCACACCGCTTTGGCCTGAATCGTGCTCGTTTTGCGAGACAACACTCGTATGCTCGTATTGCGAACCACGTTACTCGCAATCCAAGGTTCCACTGTATATATATATTAGTAAACATTGGGGTGATCAGACTCAATGAGTTTTCAATGAGTACAGCAGTCCAAAACATTTTTTAGGACCTAGTAGCCCACTTTTATTTAAAAGCACAGAAAATTTTATAAAAACATCAGTAGCCCATGCAGGGGGATTCCACCATTACTGAATCAAGCACACTGAATACTTTAGCCTCCTGGCTTACATTATTTGCATACAGCTGCTTCAGGCCTTTAGCCTAGGCCTTAGGTCTGCTCCTCAAAACAAAAGAGTTTCCTAGAGTTAAGCTCTCTCCTAGCTTACTCCTGATTAGCACCTTGCTGCTCTGTCACATAGTACATCTGCCTCCTGCAGACATGCATGCTCTGGCTGCACCCATGCAGCCTCTGACTCCTCTCAGAGGAATGGGAGTCCACCTGACTCCCATGCACAGACTTCCTGTCTGTTGGGTGGGGCCTGGAGCCATAGTCAGGTCACAACTAAATAGCCCAGCACACAGCTGTGCAATCAGCGTGCCTGTCTCTCCAAAATCTGACATAAACCAGCAATCTTCCAGGTAGCACAGGGTCCCACTGCCACAAAAAAAATAAAAAATAAAAAAAAATATATATGTATATGTATATATATATATATATGTATATACATATACGGTATCTCACAAAAGTGAGTACACCCCTCACACTTTTGTAAATATTTTATTATATCTTTTCATGACAACACTGAAGAAATTGCACTTTGCTACAATGTAAAGTAGTGAGTGTACAGCTTGTATAACAGTGCAAATTTGCTGTCCCCTCAAATTAACCCAACATACAGCCATTAATGTCTAAACTGCTGGCAACAAAAGTGAGTACACGCCTAAGTGAAAATGTCCAAATTGGGCCCAATTAACCATTTTCCCTCCCCGGTGTCATGTGATTTGTTAGTGTTACAAGGTCTCAGGTGTGAATGGGGAGCAGGTGTGTTAAATTTGGTGTTATCGCTCTCACTCTCTCATACTGGTCACTGAAAGTTCAACATGACACCTCATGGCAAACAACTCTCTGAGGATCTGAAAAAAAGAATTGTTGCTCTACATAAAGATGGCCTAGGCTATAAGAAGATTGCCAAGACCCTGAAACTGAGCTGCAGCACGGTGGCCAAGATCATACAACGGTTTAGTAGGACAGGTTCCACTCAGAACAGGTGTCATGGGAGGGATCCAGCACAGAGTGAACAGATCAATGGGCTGCACTAAAGGAATCAGGCTCAAAGGTAAGTGAATATATATATATATATATTTATTAAAGATAAAGACACACGTGCAAACCAAACACAGCAAACCATGAACAAGCAAGAATGCAAATAATACACAGCAACCCCAAAACCTTAATCTAACTAACTAACTATATATATATATATATATATATATATATATATATATATATATACACACGGAAAGGGAATACATATATAACAAGGCAGGGATGAGAGACAATGGGAACAGGAGGCCAGGTGGAGGAAGCAGAAGCAAGGGGAAGCTAAGGCAGGAATCAGGGGACAAGTCTCAGGAACCAGGTACAGGAAACAGAGTCCAGGACCGGGCAGGAAGCGGATCAGGAACAGGTTTCAGGCAACGGATTAGATCAGGCAGGGACAAGGCTTGCAGGAAGGAATTCTGAAGCACTGAGCCTTAGTGAAGGGCGGGCTTTTATACTCCCCGAAGTTCCACATCAGGTGCAGCTTGATCACTAGAATGTCCATCTGCTGGGAGACACCCGCTGGTGGCCACCAGAACTGCACCCTTTGATGCCGAAAGAAACAGTGACACCAGCAGGCGATCCAAGCAATAACACTGTTCCTGACAACAGGCCTCGCCATGGTCGAGGAAAGAAGTTGAGTGAACATGCTCAGCATCATATCCAGAGGATGTTTTTGGGAAATAGAGGTGTAGCACTTACCCCCGAAGGAGCTGCTGGTATTTGATTGGGCTTACCGTTACCTCACCATTCCACCGTGTCCGTCATAGAGGTCCCATAAAAGAATTTCTCACAGATTTCAGCTCCGACACTTAGTCCTTTTTTCAATGCTTTATTGACAGAAAATATAATTCAGTAGAGGGATGGAGGGTTAAGGGGGAATTCAGGTACCTTATAATTGCGGGACAGGGGCACTTTTTGATCCAGAGGACAAACAGCTCCACAACTGGATCCAGCAACCACCAGATAGGCCTCTCTCACTGACCTAGCAGCTAATGCGATGCTCGGTCATAGTCTCTGCCACAGACTTGAAGAATTAGTAGAACCGTTGGGCAATCCTCTGCCACAGGATTGTGTAACCAGTAACTTTTGCAATATTAAATAACAGTCACACAGTACCAGTTTCTTTCAGCTGAGCCGGCGATACTGTGAGGTAGATGACCTGGAATGCGTCCTCCAACTGAGTCTCCAGGCTTTTCTAGAGGTACCAGCCTTGTCGCTCGGTCCTCTCTCTGAAAAGTCCTTCCCTGGATCCTCCAGTTTCTTGGCTTCTCCCTGCAGGCGAGACAGCACAGGACCACCCCTGGATCAGTAGGCCCCAGGACTTCTGGGCCTACCTTTCAGTAACGAAGCCTCTGGCCAGTCGGCCCAAGACAAATTGAGTGGCAGCAGCACACCTTAGGCCAGGAGGGCCATCAGGTCGGAACACACCCTATCACGGGGTTTGTCCCTTAAGTATCCTCTCCCAGAATTCACAGTGGGTAGACCACTCCCACTGACTGTTTAGGGGTAAAGAGGCATTCAATACGCTCAGCTTGTTGCAATTTCCAACCTTCTGCCCATCAGGAGCACGGCGCTACAGAGGTATGAGTGCTGTCAGCATTGCTGCAGAGGTTGAAGGGGTGGGGGGTCAGCCTGTCAGTGCTCAGACCATACGCCGCACACTGCATCAATCTGGTCTGCATGGCTGTTGTCCCAGAAGGAAGCCTCTTCTAAAGATGATGCACAAGAAAGCCCGCAACCAGTTTGCTGAAGGCAAGCAGACTAAGGACATGGATTACTGGAACCATGCCCTGTAGTCTGATGAGACCAAGATAAACTTATTTGGTTCAGATGGTGTCAAGCGTGTGTGGCCACAACCAGGTGAGGAGTACAAAGACAAGTGTGTCTTGCCCACAGTCAAGTATGGTGGGAGTGTCATGGTCTGGGGCTGCATGAGTACTGCCTGCACTGGGGAGCTACAGTTCATTGAGGAAACCATGAATGCCAACATGTACTGTGACATACTGAAGCAGAGCATGAGCCCCTTCAGAGACTGGGCCGCAGGGCAGTATTCCAACATGATAACGACCCCAAACACACCTCCAAGAGGACCACTGCCTTGGTAAAGAAGCTGAGGGTAAAGGTGATGGACTGTCCAAGCATGTCTCCAGATCTAAACCCTATTGAGCATCTGTGGGGCATCCTTAAACAAAAGGTGGAGGATCGCAAGGTCTCTAACATCCACCAGCTCTGTGATGTCGTCATAGAGGAGTGGAAGAGGACTCCAGTGGCAACCTGTGAAGCTCTGGTGAACTCCATGCCCAAGGCAGTGCTGGAAAATAATGGTGGCCACCCAAAATATTAACACTTTGGGCCCAATTTGGACATTTTCACTTAGGGGTGTACTCACTTTTGTTGTCAGTGGTTTAGACATTAATGGCTGTGTGTTGCGTTATTTTGAGGGGACAGCAAATTTACACTGTTATACAAGCTGTACACTCACAGTATAGCAGAGTGTAATTTCTTCAGTGTTGTCACATGAAAATATATAATCAAATATTTACAAAAATGTGAGAGGTGTACTCACTTTTGTGAGATACTGTATCTCTCTCTCTCTCTCTCTCTCTCTCTCTCTCTCTCTCTCTCTATATATATATATATATATATACACATATATATATATTCAGTCAGTACAGGCAGTGAATTTGATAGATATATATATACAGGCAGACTAATATATATATATATATATATATATACTACATTCAGCATAGCCTATATATACAGTGTAAACTCTATATTCAGTCAGTACAGGTAGTATATTTGATATATATATATATATATATATATATATATATATATATATATATATATACAGTCTACTAGTAAGCGGGCACCGGTGAGTGTTTGGAATCGATACACAAATGGCTACTTTTCATATTCGGAGATTGATGCTTCTCTAATCTTGATGGACACGTCGGGATCAAGGGATTTCTTAACCCAGTCCTCTATGATACAATTGACACGCAAGATGGAGAAACTCATGCACCGATCGGTCATGATGGAACTAACTTGAGGTAACTTTGACGGTACAATTCTTACAACAAGAAAGACTGACTATTAAAAACAGATTATGGAGTTGGAGAAAGAACTTGAGCAATATTCTAATCAGGATGAACTGTCTGAATTTAAAAAATCTAATGATGTTAAACTTGATGGATTTCAGAAGAATGTCCAACTACGGAAAAGAACAAAATTGGAACGTGATTGTGATGATTATAACAACGATCGGGTTTATAATTGGTCAGATCCCAATTATTATACGACCAAATCGTTTAGAAAAGGCCAACAAAAGCAGCAATTTTCTAATTCCTCTTTGTCCATTGCCTCCACTGGCTCATCAGCAAATGTACCAACTACATCTTTTTTACCTCCAGCAACAATCGATTTATTAGGAGAGGAGGTAAGAGATATAAGAAAAGACACAGCCAGAGGAGTGACAACAAGATGACAAAATCGTCAGAGACGGTGAACGACAATGTGGTATATAACATTTCCTCTATTTCTTTAACTGAGAATTTTGAATAAGGGTTTGGGATTTTGTCCAAAAGAAAAAATGAATACTTTTAATTTAAAACAGGACCTTTGGGAGTGCGCATGCGCGGGAGCTCCGACATGGCTGACTGAGCCTGGAGCTCCGCATCACCCCGGCCTAACGATCGATACAGCGGTCACAGCGCTCCCCACATCGCCATCCCTCTAACCTGATCTGAGGGGGGACATTACCGGGACCCCCCCGATAGGCAAGGACCAGCCTAAAATCGTTTTCTGGGGCCGGAATTCGGGTGGGCAGGCCGCGGAGGTGTACCAAGATAGCCGCCGTCATTGAAGCCTGAGCCTGAAGCCCTGCCTCACCCCCGCCCTACGAGCTCAACAGCGGACACATCTTCCCCCAAACAGGCTTCCCGCTCGTCTGCTGGGTAAGGGGACACTAACAGGACCCCCCCTGTATGCCGGGACCCACCGCAAGACGAGACCTGGGGCCAGAATTTGAAAGGGCAAGAAGAGGAGGGAGTACCAAGATGGCCACCGGAATCTCCTCAGCTCAGCCACACATGCCCTACTTGCAGGATCTGCAGGATCTCAGGCAAGTGATTACCCCTAACACCCTCACCTACTCCCAGGTAGTCCAGGGATCCCCACAAGGCCTTACAGCTTCTTCCCCAACCTCCACCGAATCGCTGCTAGGCAGAGTATTTGAGGATTACATACAGTCCCCTGCAGGGCCTGCTCCCTCACTCCCACAGGCGACTCCGTCACCTGGAATGCATGATCAAGACCAGCCCTCGCCTCAGGGAGACATGTTCCAAAAATTTGCTGCCCTATTGGAGAGGGGCCTGGCTAATACGGCAGCACAGATCACCAGAGATATCACCAATGATATAAAATCTGATTTCGCTAACCTAGGATCCCGAATGGAAGCTATTGAAACCAAACTGGACAATACAGTGGCTCACACCAACCAGAACGCGGCCCACATACAGGTCCTCCAGGACCAATTAGAGACTGCCCTTGCCAGGATAGACGACCTCGAGAATAGGTCCAGGAGATATAATTTCCGAGTCCGAGGTCTCCCAGAAAACATCACAGATGTCCCCCTGGCCATACAGGATCTCATTAAGGATTTAATTCCTAACACGCCTCCTCACCGCCTAGAACTGGATAGGGCCCACAGAGCCCTCGGGCCTCCCAGGAAGGATGGATCCCCAAGAGACATCATAGTAAAGCCTCATTTTTACGCTGTAAAAGAGGAAGTTATGAGACAAGCCCGCCTCAAACAGCAAGTTGCTTGTCGAGGTCACCAAATACAAATTTTTGCAGATCTGGCCCCCTCGACCATCCAAAAACGGAGAGCCCTCAAACCGCTTTTAACGGTGCTGTCTCAACAAGACATCAAGTATCGCTGGTCCTTCCCCTTCAGGGTAAAATTCACCATTCAAGGGAAAACATACTCTTTCTCCTCCCTCCCAGAAGGGGAGAAACTTTTCCTCCACCTTAAACTGATTTCCCAGGAAGCACCCATGGAATTTTCCTCGGCACCTGGAGGTTCCTCCAAGAGACCTCCGCCGGCTAGCCCAGTGTCCCCTCTCTGGCACGGAGGCAAGTCAAAGAAGTCAAAGGAAGCCAGACCCCCATGAGACGCTTTCGCTAACCTCCTCCATCTCCTCTTCAGGGCATCTCATTCCGGGAAAGTTAACCCTGCTGTTGAGGGAGCTTTGAGCTCCTAACTTTTCAATTGTTGCCGCCCTTTGGGCCTCCATTGTTTACTCCTAGTTTTCAGTTCAAAGCAGATCCATTTGGACTTCTACCTTTCATCTCTATGGACTGTGACACGAGGCCCGGACCTCTGAATGTCATTTTCCTTATACGTATACACGACTGAGAGCGGCCCGGTCCTCACGAGAACACCGAATTTGTCCTCCCTACAAGATTTCCTGGCATCCTCATGGATCCTCCCCCCAAAGCACCGAGCCCCAACTTGCTGATCACCTTCAGTGCCACTGGACATTAACATGTCAAGGGCTCCAGCCAAGACTACACCTCCATCCACAGCTTTCCTGAAACCCGGGGAGTTCCCACCCAACCTCCCCCCCCCAGGTTTGGGGGAGAGGTTGGGTGATCGAAGGGTGCCTACGCTACAATCCCCCTTTCGGGGCGGCCATTGGGATTCTAGGGAACCTTCACTGCTGAATTGTGTTCTGGCTCTGCTTTTATTTTTTTTATTTTTTTATTAACAAGAAGATTTTACGCTGTTTTAGTTCTATTCTTCTACACCTAATTTATCAGCAAGGGTCAGGGGTGACACCCTTGCGCCTCCACTCATCCCACAGACGAGGCTTTCCCCCCTCTGTGGTATGGGTCTTCGGTCCTCTAATAGAGGCTGCCGGAGTCAATTGGTGGGTGTTTGGCGGGACTTTGCCCCGTCAGACATCGTTCGTCCTCTTAGAGGATGTGGCTCTATGTTTTGTTCTGTCACTTTTCCCCCCTCCTCCCTTTCCTCTTCCCCTTTTTTGAGCCGTCTGACAGGTACTCTGGAGTTCCAGACATCGAAGACGCACCGTACTCAACTATTTCCGCGTCCTAGGCCATTGAGGAGAATCCTTCCGATGGTAAGTGGCGATAGCCTTAGCAGTATTCCACCCCTCTGACCAAATGTCTGTGTTAGACACAACCAGAAACGATCTTAGAGTAGCCACTCATAATGCTCAGGGCTTGAACTCCCCTAGAAAGCGCAGAATAGCTTTTGATCACTACCGAGCCCTGAAGATTGACATTGTTTTAGTGCAAGAGACACACTTCCCGATCCGATACAACCCCAAATTCCTTCATTCACACTTCCCGACATTCTATCTTGCTAATGCTGCAAACAAAACTAAAGGCGTAGCGATACTGTTCTCAAAGAGTAGTAAATTCTCACACATCTCTGACTACAAAGACCCTGAGGGTAGGTTTATCCTAGTCAAAGGGTCTATAGAGGGCAACATCTACTCCATAATCTCCTACTATGCCCCCAATAAAGGACAAACTCAATTTTTCCGTACCCTGCTCAAAACCCTTCTACCTCTAGTAGAGGGCAAGGTCATCTTTGGAGGGGATTCGAACATTGCGTTTGACCAAGGACTCGACAAATCGAGACCCCCCAAGGCCCAATTGACGCGCCCTACCAAAGCTAGTTTGACCATAGCAAAAATCCTTCACTCACACGGGCTTGTCGACATATGGAGAGAACATAACCCCTCAAAAAGGGATTTTACCCATTTCTCAGCTCCTCATCCATCATATGCTAGAATTGATCACATCCTAATACCCCCTGCCCTTATCTCGTCAACACGTAAATCGACCATTCTCAACACTTCATGGTCGGACCACTCAATAGTCCTACTTCACATGAAAAACTCTCTCACTAGACCGACGGGCTCACACTGGAGATTAAACAAATCCATCCTTAGTGACCCTATTAAAACCGCTGATATAGATAAGTCCCTGCAGGGATACTTCCTTCTCAATAATGTTGACAACATCTCCCCAGAGACGCTCTGGGCAGCCCACAAAGCCACCATCAGGGGCAAACTCATTAGCATTGCAACTCAAATTAAAAAAGAAAGGTTGGCGGACATTATAAAACTCGAAAAAAAGTTTGCTGCTCTTAGACTCTGACACAAGAAAAACCCATCTCAAGCCCTATTAGACCAATTAGACTCAACCAGACTGGAACTGAACTTAGCCCTCACGGTAAAAGCGGAGAAGCACATTCGCTGGAGTGGGGCTAAATTCTACCACCAAAAAAACAAAATGGGCCAGATGTTGGCCTCCACACTTTCCCCCCGACCCCGTAATTACTGCTTTCCCAGGATTAGAGTAGCAGGTAATCCTCCCTCAGCAGACCCCAACAAGGTACTAGAGGCATTCAGGAGTTTTTACACAAAACTATATAGCAGGTCTCCAAAGGATAAAGGCCCCTTTACGTCCCAATTTCTTCGAGACCTGCCAATTCCAACTCTATCGACCGAACATAAGGCGGTCATGGAAGCAAGCATCTCTGTTGAGGAGATAGGAGAGGTCATTAAAAACCTCAAATCTGGTTCAGCACCTGGTCCAGATGGTCTCTCCGTGCCTTACTATAAGGCCTTCGTTGACACGCTAGCCCCTCATATGGCTAGGTTCTTTAACATGCTGACGTTAGGAACCCCCTTAGACCCTCAGATAAACTCTGCCAACATAACGGTAATTCCCAAACCTAATAAAAACCCAGAAGAAGTAGAAAATTATAGACCGATCTCCCTCATAAATAACGACCTCAAGATCTTGACGAAGATCATGGCCAATCGCTTATCCTCTTTCATTAACCGTTACGTCCATAAGGACCAAGTAGGGTTCATTCCAGGCAGGCAGGGGCCAGACCAAATAAGAAGAGCCATTGATCTAGTCTCCCTCCTACAAACCAGTTGGGATGGGAGCCCCAAACAGGAGGGGATGTTGCTTTCCGTAGACCTCCATAAGGCTTTCGACACAGTCGAATGGCCTTATCTTTTCACTCTAATGGAGAGATGGGGTTTTGGTGCTCGCTTCTTGGGAACACTAAATTCCCTGTACTCCAAACCTTCAGCTCTAATCCGCCTCAATGGGCATCACTCTAAACCCTTCCACATAGAGCGAGGCACCAGACAGGGTTGCCCCCTTTCACCTTTAATTTTCGCCATCGCAATTGAGACGTTAGCTATAGCAATTCGGAACAACCCCAACATCCAAGGCATTTCTTGTGGCCCCCAAACACACAAATGTGGTCTCTTCGCAGACGACATGCTACAGTGGTGTGAAAAAGTGTTTGCCCCCTTCCTCATTTCCTGTTCCTTTGCATGTTTGTCACACTTAAGTGTTTCGGAACATCAAACCAATTTAAACAATAGTCAAGGACAACACAAGTAAACACAAAATGCAATTTGTAAATGAAGGTGTTTATTATTAAAGGTGAAAAAAAATCCAAACCATCATGGCCCTGTGTGAAAAAGTGATTGCCCCCCTTGTTAAAACATACTATAACTGTGGTTGTCCACACCTGAGTTCAATTTCTCTAGCCACACCCAGGCCTGATTATTGCCACACCTGTTCACAATCAAGGCATCACTTAAATAGGAGCTGCTTGACACAGTAAGGTCCACCAGAAGATCCTTAAAAGCTACACATCATGCCGAGACCCAAAGAAATTCAGGAACAATTGAGAAAGAAAGTAATTGAGATCTATCAGTCTGGAAAGGGTTATAAAGCCATTTCCAAAGCTTTGGGAATCCAGCGAACCACAGTGAGAGCCATTATCCACAAATGGCGAAGACATGGAACAGTGGTGAACCTTCCCAGGAGTGGCCGGCCGCCCAAAATTACCCCAAGAGCGCAGCGACGACTCATCCAAGAGGTCACAAAAGACCCCACAACAACGTCCAAGGAACTGCAGGCCTCACTTGCCTCAGTTAAGGTCAGCGTTCATGCCTCCACCATCAGGAAAAGACTGGGCAAAAATGGCCTGCATGGCAGAGTTCCAAGGAGAAAACCACTGCTGAGCAAAAAGAACATCAAAGCTCGTCTCAATTTCTCCACAACACATCTTGATGATCCCCAAGACTTTTGGGACAACATTCTGTGGACCGATGAGACAAAAGTGGAACTCTTTGGAAGGTGTGTGTCCAAGTATATCTGGCGTAGAAGGAACACTGCATTTCAGAAAAAGAACATTATACCAACAGTAAAATATGGTGGTGGTAGTGTGATAGTCTGGGGCTGTTTTGCTGCTTCAGGACCTGGAAGACTTGCCGTGATAAAAGGAACTATGAATTCTGCTGTCTACCAAGAGATCCTGAAGGAGAATGTCCGACCATCTGTTCGTGTACTCAAGCTGAAACGAACTTGGGTTCTGCAGCAGGACAATGATCCTAAACACACCAGCAAGTCCACCACCGAATGGCTGAAGAAAAACAAAATGAAGACTTTGGAGTGGCCTAGCCAAAGTCCTGACCTGAATCCTATTGAGATGTTGTGGTATGACCTTAAAAAGGCCGTTCATGCTCGAAAACCCTCTAATGTAACTGAATTAGGACAATTCTGCAAAGATGAGTGGGCCAAAATTCCTCCAGGACGCTGTAAAAGCCTCATTGCACGTTATCGCAAACGCTTGGTTGCAGTTGTTGCTGCTAAGGGTGGCCCAACCAGTTATTAGGTTTAGGGGGCAATCACTTTTTCACACAGGGCCATGATGGTTTGGATTTTTTTTCACCTTTAATAATAAACACCTTCATTTACAAATTGCATTTTGTGTTTACTTGTGTTGTCCTTGACTATTGTTTAAATTGGTTTGATGTTCCGAAACACTTAAGTGTGACAAACATGCAAAGGAACAGGAAATGAGGAAGGGGGCAAACACTTTTTCACACCACTGTATTATTCATTACTTCACCTATCACTTCTCTCCCTAACCTCTGTAAACTCCTGAATGACTTCGCCAAGGTGTCGGGTCTCCAGGTTAATTACGACAAATCTCATGCCCTCAACATATCCCTGAATCTCTCCACTGTGGAAACACTGAAAAGCTCTTTTAAATTTAGATGGAACGCTTCGTCCATAGACTATCTAGGGATTCACCTAACCTCCACAATTGACAAACTGTACCAAGCAAACTTCCCACCCACATATAAGAGACTGGAATCGGACCTGAATAATTGGGCTAGTAAAGACCTCTCCTGGATTGGCAAGATCCACTCAATAAAAATGACCCTCCTCCCCAGACTGATTTACTTATTTAGGGCCATCCCGTTAAACCTACGAAGGGACCATTTGCAATCTCTCCAAGGGAAAATCAATGAGTTTATTTGGGGCAAAAAAGGACATAGATTGCCAAAAAATACTTTATACAGACAGCGGAAACAGGGAGGCTTGGGGTTACCGAGAATACTATGGTACTTCCAGGCGGCGAGACTAGCCCAACTATCAGCAGTTTATGTCAGATCGGAAAAGCCAGACTGGATTGATATAGAAAGGCAGGCGGTCCCCAACTACACTCTGGATTACTTGCTGTGGCTACCCTCCAAGAACAGGCCTCCTATACTCTCTCCGATCCTCTCTCAATCCCTATCCCTCTGGGATAAACTGAAAACCCTCCCTTCCTTGACCTCCGACTGTCACCCACTAGCCCATGTCTACAATAACCCGGATTTCCCCCCCAGGTCAAGACATAAAATCCTTCAAGTGGTGGTTGGATAAGGGGTTGTATCGGATCGGACATTTCTTTACGGTTACAGGCTCAATAACATTGAAATTCTGTAAGCAACATCTGGACATCCCAAGTGAGGAACTCTTCAGGTTTTCCCAAATACAAGACTTTCTCCACAAACTATGGATCGGGAAACCCATCCCACCTAGATTCACTCCATATGAGATATGGTCCGGACAAATCACAGATCAAAGGGGTGGAATTTCAGTTATCTATCAGTCTCTTGCCCATCAGATAGGCAAAACCCCTTATATGACCGCATGGGAGAAGGACCTCAATATCCATTGGGATCTTGAACAATGGCAGACATCCTTTTCCAGAGCCTTTACAGGAATTAAGAACATTTCCCTAATAGAATCAAACCTCAAAGTAATGACCCGATGGTATCTCACACCCTCCAAATTGGCCCTCATGTTTCCAACCTCTAACCCCCAATGCTTCAGGGGATGTGCTCTACAGGGCTCTATGGCCCATATATGGTGGGAATGCCCCAAAATCAGGTCGTTCTGGAAAAGGCTGTTTACCCTAATTCACAAAGTGACTGGGCTTCATCTTCCCAGAACCCCTGCTATAGCCCTATTGAACGCCAATATCCCAGGGGCCTCTAAATGGAGCCGCAAATTAACCCACTTCATTCTCCTGGGCGCTAAGTTGACAATTGCCAAGGCCTGGAAAACACCAGGGGTTTCCCTCAAAGCCGCCAAGCACAAAATTTCTTGGATTATGTCCCAAGAGAAATTGACCAGTGTTCTCCTAGACTCCAAAGCACAATTCGAGTCCACCTGGGAACCCTGGGCAAACCATGTGGGTATCTCCCTCATCCCTGGTTTACAAACGTAACCAGGATGCTTTAACTTCTTCCCCACAACCTACTACTTGTCAGACGGCTCCCCCTCCCCTTCTCCCTACTCCCCTCCTTTTCCTCACCCTCCTCCCCTCTTCTTCTCTCTGGTTCTATTTTACTACATTTTTTTGTTTTTTGTTCTTTGTTTTAAGGTCTGCCTCAAGTGGGCTTGTTGTGGACTTTTAGTAAGTGCAGTTCTCAGTGCGGTGCAGGAGTTCCTGGATTTGGGGGTCTTTCCCCCCCGGGGGACGCCTGTGTCAAGCTCATTTTCCAATGTAGCTTATGCAGTTCTGGGAGCCCTCATTCAGTTTTGACCATGCCCCAGACTCGGGGGGCTTTCCCGACACAGTTTGATCCCATTAGGGGTGTCGGGGGAGCCTCCCAGAGCTGGAGTTTTTTTTTTGGAGCGGGGGGACGTGGGCGCCACAGGGTAACTCCTGGGGGGCCTTCGCCTCACCGTTCGCTGCACTCCCAGGGAAGCCTTTTCTAGTCAGTATTGGAATACATCAACACCTTGCCTACTAGAGGTTTTTTGTTTCCTGTATATTCTTGATGTTATACAACTCGCCTCTATGCGTCGACTGTATGTATTATTGTGTTTTCTTCTTGTACTCGTTTTTCTCTTTTCAATAATAAAATTTTTTGAAAGTAAAGTAAAACAGGACCTTTATAATTTTTTATGCAACTGAGGTTTAAAGCATATTTTGCATGTCAACCACCTGTTTTCAATAAATAAATCTTACAGCTATCTATAAGAAATTTTGATCTTGAATCAAAAAGTACTAGGGTACCTCCCACCTCTTGTTCGGCTATTGAGGTGTACATTGATAGAGTTAATAATGATATGAAATCATTTATTGATGATAGAAATAAGATTCACCACAGACGGAACAATTTAAGTCGGGAAGAGATTACGGCATTAACCTCCTTGTCAGCTCGGCGGGGGGGGGAGCCATTGTGATTATGGACACCACTAAGTATTAATTGGAAGTGTTGAAACAACTATTAGATGTCAATACATATAAACAACTAGACTTTTGTCCGGTATTTAAAGTACAAACCAGGATTAAAAAAGTACTGACATCAGCATTAAAAGACAAATTTATTGATGATGAAACTTATCAATTTTTATTATGTGAACATCCCATTACCCCTGTAATATATATGTAGCCTAAGATACATAAGGATCCTATTAACCCACCAGGACGTCCCATTGTTTCTGGGATGGAATCAGTGACAACTCCATTAGCACAATACCTTGATAAATGTATAACGCCATTATTAATAAACACTAAATCGTTTATACGGAATAAAACAGATTTTCTTGAAAAAATTAAAAGGATTAAGTTGTCATCTGATTCCATCCTTGTCACATGGGACGTATCCAGTCTTTACACTATTATCCCCCATGAACTGGGTATTGAAGCCTGTAAACGACTTTTGAGACAATCAGATTGCTACAATAGTTGACAAATTTACTTTTTGTTGGACCTACTAAAAATCCTACTAAAAATTGTCCTTGAGGAGAATTATTTTCTCCTCAAGGAAACCCATTATTTACAGCTCAAAGGCGCATCGATGGGTTCCAATGTCGCACCCCCATATGCAAACCCATTTATGAATATGTTTGAAATGTCCTTGATATATAATAACTAAATCTTTATGGAAAACTGCCAGGGATGGTATAGATTTGTGGACGATGTATCTGCAATGTGGGGAGGCGACATTGGAACCCTATTATTGTTTGATCAATATCTGAATTATCTTATTCCTGGTTTGAAATTCAATATGGAGTACAGTGGGACAGAAATTTCCTTCCTGGACACCATGTTGAAAATCAACCAGATGAAAATTGATAGCGATCTTTATGTTAAAAGTACAGATCACAACCAATTGTTACATTTTGACAGTTTTCACCCTCAATCTGTTTTTAATTTGATTCCAAAAAGCCAACTAATGCGGATTCAGAGAATAGTTAGTGATCCACAACGTTGTGAACAAAGATTAAAAGAAATGGAAACTAAACTAATCAACAGAAATTATCCTGAAGCATCACTAAAAAAGGAACGTTTAAATCTAAATAAAACGAATCCAAATAAAAAACACACTAAAAGGATACCTTTTGTTACACAATTTCATCCGTTTTTACATACTGTGTTTAACATAATTAAGAAACATTGGAATTTATTGACGGAGAGTTATCCCACTATAGAAGAATTTTGGAATTTACCATTACCCTCATATAGAAAAGGAAGAACTTTGAGGGATCGATTGGTAAGATCATATTCATTTTCTCCTCTTATTCCCAGGAAAAGTTTTCTGGAAATCAAAAAACCTGGGATCATTTCCATGTTTATCATGTATCCAATGTAATTCTATGATAAAGGGAAAAAGTATATCAGACCCACATAAAGGTTTTGATATTCCTATCAAGGGCCACTATACCTGCCAATCATCATATGTGATTTATGCCATAAAATGTCCATGTGGATGAATATGTATTGCAGAAATAACCTAAAAGTTTAAATATTGTATAGCCAGACATTAGTATTAAATTAGAGATAAATTAATACAGTTACCACTAGCTAGAGACTTTATAGAGAAGGGGCATACAATTCCCCAGTTAAAATTCATGGTGCTGGAAGGCATTAATAAAAACAGAAGAGGAGGTGATCGTGAACTAACTTTAACCACTTCCCGACCGCCACACGCCGATGTATGTCAGCAGAATGGCACGGACAGACAAATGGGCGTACCTGTACGTCCCTTTAAATTTGCCACCGTCCCATCGCTTGCGTGCGTGGTGGTCGGGACCTCCGCGAGTCGGATCGCGGGTCCCACGGATGCGATCGTCTTACGGGGAGGAAGAACGGGGAGATGCTAATGTAAGCAAGCATCTCCCCCTTCTGCCTAGTGACAGTGTCACTGATCTCTGCTCCCTGTCATCGAGAGCAGAGATCAGTGAAATGTCACACACAGCCATGCTCCCCACAGTTACCAACAATCCCCAGGACACACTTAACCCCTACACTGCCACCTAGTGGTTAACCCCTTCACAGCCAGTGTCATTTACACAGGAATCAGTGCATTTGTATAGCACTGATTGCTGTATAAATGAAAATGGTCCCAAAAATGTGTCAAAAATGTCCGATGTGTCCGCCATAATGTAGCAGTCACGATAAAAATCGATGATCGCCGCCATTACTAGTAAAAAAAATTATTAATAAAAATGCCATAAAACTATCCCCTATATTGTAAACGCTATAACTTTTGCACAAACCAATGAATAAACGCTTATTGCATTTTTTGTTACCGAAAATATGTAGAAGAGTACGTATCGGCCTAAACTAAGGAGAAAAAACGTTTTTTTATATATTTTTGGGGGATATTTATTATAGCAAAATGTAAAAAATAATGTGTTTTTTTCAAAATCGTCTGTCTTTTTTTGTTTATATTGCAAAAAATAAAAACCGCAGGGGTCATCAAATACCACCAAAATAAAGCTCTATTTGTGGGAAAAAGGACGTCAATTTTGTCTGAGAGCCATGTCGCACGTCCGCGCAATTGTCAGTTAAAGCAAAGCAGTGCCGAATCGCAAAAAGTGCTCTGGTCTTTGGCTAGCAAAATGGTCCGGGGCTTAAGTGGTTAAGAAAACGTGAGGCTCATTGGATACATTTTCTTAATACTATTACTCCAAAAGGTTTAAATACAGATTTGTATCTTTATCTATTTGTATGATTTATAATACATTATTTATAAAAGTATTTTATGGTATCCTTCTGAATATTTGGATTATGATGTTTTTGACATATGTATATATATTTTTTCTACAGAATGACAATGTGATGGTTCCTGAGTGAATAGTGAGATGAGTTTCTACATGGTTAACCATTTGTATATCAGTGGTGTGAAATGATTAATGAACGAAGGAATATAATTGTACTAATGAGCAATTAACCATAGATTGATTCCATATGTGATTTTTTTGGGAAAAATGTTAAATTGCAATGTCTGTGATCAAAATGTTAAATGTGTTCTGATCTGAGGAAGGGCGTGAACATGTAAGCCTGAAACGGAAATCTTTTTGAACACTTTCTGAGATGTAACTTTACAAATCTTTGAACGAATAAACAACGTTTTTTTATTTAATATTTTGCTTATATATATATATATATATACATATATATATACCCATGACAGTTCTTTCATAACTGAGGGCGGGGCCATGCGGTGACGTACCCGGGTGGCCCTGCCTCCCTCTGACGGGCAAGCCAGTACAGAGGGGGCCGGGTCACCGTGTGGCCCCACCCTCAGTTAAAAAAGAACTGTCACCTGAGAGGATGCGTCATATGGCGGGTGCCTCCCATGAAGGCAGATCGGTGGCGGCTTGCAGTGTTTTTTTTGGTCCATCAGCGGAGCGAGAGAAGAAGATGAATGGACTTCGTGGGACATTTTTATTTTTTTATTTTTTAATAAAGGACTTGTCCTAAAGTATGTCTTGTTTTTTTTTTTAATTTTGACAATAAATTTTTTTGTGAAATGGTACAGGTACAATGTACTTGTTACCATTTCAAACAGGGGGGCGGGATCTGGGGGTCCCCTTGTTAAACGGTGCTTCCAGATTCCGATAAGCCCCCCACCTGCAGACCCCCACAACCACCGGGCAAGGGTTGTGGGGATGAGGCCCTTTTCCACATCAACATGGGGACAAGGTGCTTTGAGGGGCTACCCCAAAGCACCCTCCCCATGTTGAGGGCATGTGGCCTGGTATGGTTCAGGAGGGGGGTGCTCTCTTGTCCCCCCTCTTTTCCTGTGGCCTGCCAGGTTGCATGCTCGGATAAGGGTCTGGTATGGATTTTTGGGGGGACCCCATGCCATTTTTTTTATTTTGGTGCAGGGTTCCCCTTAAAATCCATACCAGACCTGAAGGGTCTGGTATAGATTTTAAGGGGGACCCCTACGCGATTTTATTTTTAAAAAATTGGCACAGGGTTCCCCTTAAAATCCATACCAGACCTGAAGGGCCTGGTATGGAATTTGGGGGGTCCCCACGCAATTTTTTTTTTAATTTTGGTTCTGGGTTCCCCTTAATATTCATACCAGACCCAAAGGGCCTGGTATGGAATTTGGGGGGACTCCCACGCAATTTTTTTTTTTTAATTTTGGTTTGGGTTTGGGACACAAAGGGCCTGGTAATGGACTGTGGGGATCCCATGACGTTTTTTTTTTCAATGACTTTTATCTGGATTGCCGGGACCGACAACTCATTATAGCCACTAGTACTTTTAAATTACTTTTTTCCTTTAGAAATATCATTTTGTGCAGGGACTGTTCTAAACACTGGAAAAATGCGCCACTTTACAGGCATACTATAGACACCCCCCAGGTACGAAATTTAAAGGAATATTTCACTTTTATTGTTCCACTTTAAGCATTATTAAAATCACTGCTTCCGAAAAAAAACTGCCATTTTTAAAACTTATTTTTGCATTGATACATGTCCCCTGGTTTTATTGACAATACCATGCATATAAGCCATTAAAATGAGCACTTTTGATTTCTCCCATAGACAATTCATTATAGCCGCGAGTAGTTTTAAATGACTTTTTTTCCTTTATAAATGTAATTTTGTGCAGGGACTGTTCTAAACACGAAATAAAGCACTTTTGATTATTTATGTTCGTGTCCCATAGACTTTAACAGTGTTCGTGTGTTCTGCCAAATTTTTTGCCTGTTCGGTATGTTCTGGTGTGAACCGAACCTGGGGGTGTTCGGCCCATCCCTAGTCAGCAGCAATAGATAGCAGCAGTTATTGTTATCAATACTTTAGCAGAAAAACAGCGCTTTTAGTAATATGCAGTCCACAAAAAATGCTGTATAAAAAGAGCAGAATACTAAAGCATATCCGGTCTGATACTAGTCTCATATGGCAGTATGTGGGCAAAAATAGCAGCATTGTAGCAATGTGCAATGATGGTAGTATCAAAGGGATTTTACACTTTTAGCTTCTAGCTTTTAGTAATAAGGTTTTAATAATAAGCTTTTAGTAATGAATAGTCCAGAAAGGCACTTACTGCTGCTATTCTCTTCACAATCACCGCTCTCCACAGACCCAGCAGGTAAAGCTTAAATAAATTGAAATTGATTTAAATTCAAATCAAATAAATGTATTAGACTGTTGCACAGCTACTGTTATACTGTTGCTGAGTATATCATTGCAAAAATGTTCTCAGTCCACCTAAGACTCCCACGACTAGGGATGAGCCGAACACCCCCGGGTTCGGTTCGCACCAGAACCTTCGAACCGACCGAAAGTTCGCGCAAATTTTCGAACCCTATACGTTATAATGGACGCGAACGTTCGAAATCAAAAGTGCTAATTACAACGGCCAATATGCATGTTAATGTCATAAAACAGGGTTGGGGACCCGGGTCCTGCCCCAGGGGACATATATCAATGCAAAAAGAACTTTTAAAAACTAACGTTTTTTCGGGAGCAGTCATTTTAATGATGCATAAAGTGAAAAAAAAAGTGAAAATTTCCTTTAAATATGGTACCTGGGGGGTGTCTAAAGTATGCCTGTGAAGTGGCATGTGTTTCCCGTGTTTAGAACTGTCCTTGCACAAAATGACATTTGTAAAGGAAAAAAAGAAGCCATTTAAAACCACTTGCGGCTTTAGGTTTGTTCTTAAGTAGAATCTGAACAGGTACATTATGAAGTGTAGCTCCATCCCAAAAAAATATATTTTTAAGCTTTTTGGAGAACATAGGGAGGGGTTATCACCCCTGTAACATTTGCTGTCTTTGCACATCTGTTCAGAACATGTCACCTCACTTTCCGTCCCAATGACAAATGTTTTTGGAAAAAGTGGGGTTTTAATTGAAACAAGGATTGGTGATAAAGTATCAGTAGAGAGGAGATACCTTTTTCCCAAATTAAATCTAACAGGATAGAATTTCCCTTCCTAGGGGTAGATTTCCTCTCACTTCCTGTTTTCTCTTTCCATTTGCAAGTAGGAGTCGTTTGTAAGTTGGATGTTTGAAAGTAGGGGCCTGGCGTATATACTCTGCAGAAATTTGCCCTATTAGATGTTGGTGTAGCCACAAGACTGGTGGGCACAGGAATGGGCCCTGCTGTGAGTTAATAGATCAAGATTTGTAATTGCATGCACCTGTTGAACAGGGCAGAAAAATTGGGGGTGGTGGTGGTGGTGGACGGTGTTGCCACAAGAATGTAAGCTCTCACAGTTACTCTTGGTGGGCGCAGGAATGGGCCCTACTGTGAGTTATTAGATCAAGATTTGTAATTGCAAGCACCTGATGAACAGGGCAGAAAAATTGGGCCTTTGGCGGTGGTGGTGGACGGTGTTGCCACAAGACTGTAAGCTCTCACAGTTACTCTTGGTGGGCGCAAGAATGGGCCCTGCTGTGAGTTATTAGATCAAGATTTGTAATTGCAAGCACCTGATGAACAGGGCAGAAAAATTGGGCCTTTGGCGGTGGTGGTGGACGGTGTTGCCACAAGACTGTAAGCTCTCACAGTTACTCTTGGTGGGCGCAGGAATGGGCCCTGCTGTGTGTTATTAGATCAAGATTTGTAATTGCAAGCACCTGGTGAACAGGGCAGAAAAATTGGGCCTTTGGCGGTGGTGGTGGACGGTGTTGCCACAAGACTGTAGGCCCTCATAGTTACTCTTGGTGGGCGCAGGAATGGGCCCTGCTGTGAACTATTAGATCAAGATTTGTAATTACCCGCCCCTGTTAAACAGGGGCTGAAAAATTGTGCCTTAGGCACTGGTGCTGGTGCCACAACACTGCAACCCCTCACAGATACTGTACTTGGAGCACAGCAGTCACACGTGTTGCGAAGCATTTTTTAAAAAAATTGTAATTACCCGCCCCTGTTAAACAGGGGCTGAAAAATTGTGCCTTAGGCACTGGTGCTGGTGCCACAACACTGCAACCCCTCACAGATACTGTACTTGGAGCACAGCAGTCACACGTGTTGCAAAGCATTTTTTTTTAAAATTGTAAGTACACGCCCCTGTTAAACAGGGGCTGAAAAATTGTGCCTTAGGCACTGGTGCTGGTGCCACAACACTGCAACCCCTCACAGATACTGTACTTGGAGCACAGCAGTCACACGTGTTGCGAAGCATTTTTTTAAAAAATTGTAAGTACACGCCCCTGTTAAACAGGGGCTGAAAAATTGTGCCTTAGGCACTGGTGCTGGTGCCACAACACTGCAACCCCTCACAGATACTGTACTTGGAGCACAGCAGTCACACGTGTTGCGAAGCATTTTTTTATAAAAATTGTATGTACACGCCCCTGTTAAACAGGGGCTGAAAAATTGTGCCTTAGGCACTGGTGTGGTGGCATGGATCATTGAGGAGGAGGAAGAGGATAGTCAGTGAACATAAGAGGACAGTCACTCAGCATCAGCATAGGCAGTCTTGAAGGGATGTGATATTAAAAATTATTCGGTTATATCCGCCTCAGGTGCCTGGTAGCTGGTGGTGATCCAAGACTGATTCATTTTGATGAAGGTCAGTCGATCAACCGAGGCGGTGGACAGGCGCACCCTATGATCGGTGACAAATCCTCCAGCAGCACTGAATGTGCGTTCGGAAAGAACGCTGGAGGCAGGACAGGCCAGTAGCTCAATTGCATACTGTGCAAGCTCTGGCCAGTGATCCATCCTCAGGACCCAGTAAGCCAGAGGATTTTCGGTGGGAAAGGTGTCCAAGTCTGACCTTGCCCCAAGGTATTCCTGCACCATGTATATCAGACGCTGGCGATGGTTGCTGGAACCGATCATACCTTGGGGCTGCGGACTAAAAAATTGTCTGAACGCATCGGTCAGACGTCCACCTTCCCCACCGCTCCTTCTGCTACTGACCGAAGCCTCAGCAACTCGTCGCCCAGGACCAGGAGTTTGTAGCCTCCCAGTTTCTGGGAACGCGTTGCACAGACCTTTCTGCAAGGCCTCCCTGAGATGTCTCATCCTCTGCTCCCTCTGCGACGGCAAGATAAGGTCCGCAACCTTACCCTTGTACCGCGGATCAAGGAGAGTGGCCAGCCAGTAATGGTCCCTCTCCTTGATCCGAAGAACACGAGGATCCTTCCGCATGCTTTGCAGGATCAGGGAGGCCATGCAGCGTAGGTTAGCTGAGGCATTCGGTCCGGAGTCTTCTGGGTCACTGAGGATGACATGATCGCCAGCCACCTCCTCCCAGCCACGTACAAGTCCACTGGTTTGTTGGGACTGTACATCATCCCTAAAAGACTGCTGCTGCTGATGCTGAGTGCCAGGCTCCACCTCCATGCTCACACAATCCTCCTCCTCCTCCTCCTCCTCCTCCTCCTCATCCTCTTCCTGTGTGATGGGTGGGACAGAAGGAACACTGTCCGGATAAAGGGGGCCTTGAGAGGCAAGGAAGTCCTCCTCTTCCTGCCTCTGTTCTGCCTCAAGTGCCCTGTCCATTATCCCACGCTGCGTATGCTCCAACAGGTGGACAAGAGGGACAGTGTCACTGATGCATGCACTGTCACTGCTCACCATCCTCGTGGCCTCCTCAAATGGTGAGAGGACAGTGCATGCATCCCTGATCATGCTCCACTGACGTGGGGAAAAAAAACCAAGCTCCCCTGACCCTGTCCTGGTGCCATAGTCGCAAAGGTACTCATTGATGGCCCTCTGCTGCGTGTGCAGTCGCTGCAGCATGGCCAACGTTGAGTTCCACCTGGTGGGCATGTCACATATTAGGCGGTTCTTGGGCAGGTTCAGCTCCTTTTGCAGCTCAGTCAGCCGAGCACTGGCATTATAAGATCGGCGGAAATGCACACAGACTTTCCTGGCCTGCCTCAGGACATCCTGTAAGCCTGGGAACCTGCCCAAGAACCGCTGCACCACCAGGTTGAGGACGTGAGCCATGCAGGGCACATGGGTGAGCTGCCCCTGTCGCAGGGCGGAGAGGAGGTTGGTGCCATTGTCAGAAACGACCATTCCTGGCTTAAGCTGACGTGGCGTCAACCACCTCTCGGCCTGCCCCTGCAGAGCTACCAGAACCTCTGGCCCAGTGTGGCTCCTGTCCCCCAAACACACCAGCGCAAGCACGGCATGGCATCTTTTTGCCTGCGTACTTGCGTAGCCCCTTGTACGCCTACGGAGCACCGCTGGTTCCAAGGACAGAGCACTGGAGGAAGAAGAAGAGGAGGGGGTGGAGGAGAGAGGTGTGTCACAACCAGTAGCAGTAGTAGCGTTTTGGAGGCGTGGTGGCGGAACAACCTCCAACACTACTGCACCTTGTCCTGCATCCCTCCCAGCTGCCAATAGAGTGACCCAATGGGCCGTGAAAGAAAGGTACCGTCCCTGTCCATGCCTGCTGGACCATGAGTCAGCGGTAATATGCACCTTACCGCTGACCGCCCTGTCCAGCGAGGCATGGACATTGCCCTCCACATGCCGGTAGAGAGACGGAATCGCCTTCCGTGAGAAAAAGTGGCGTTTGGGAACCTGCCACTGAGGAACCGCACATTGAACAAACTCACGGAAGGGGGCCGAGTCTACCAACTGAAAAGGCAGCAGTTGAAGTGCTAGCAATTTAGCCAGGCTAGCATTCAACCGCTGGGCATGTGGATGGCTGGGAGTGTACTTCTTTCTACGGTCCAGCAGCTGGGGCAGGGAAATTTGCCTGCTGCAATCGGACGTCGGTGTACTGCAAGTACTTGGTTGTGACACACCTAATTCTACACCTTCAGTCCTCTCAGAGCAGCTTTCAGAGAGGACTGAAGGTGTAGTGGGGATGGAGATCCCAGCTGAGGAGGAGCAAGGAGAGGTCCGCTTAGTTCTTTGGTGTGGGTCTTTTATGTGTGCCTGCCAACGAGCTGCATGGCAGGTCGCCATATGTCTGGTCATGCTTGTGGTGCCCAAGCGGCTGATGTTTTGGCCACGCGAGATACGCTTGAGACAAATATTGCAAATAGCAGTGGTGCGATCTGCTGCACTCGTCTCAAAAAAGGCCCACACCAAAGAACTTTTCTGATAACGTGCAGAGGCAGCGCCCTGCACAGGCGGAGCTCTGCGGCGTTGTACAGTTGCTGTGCTGGCCTCTACCTGGCCTCCAGGGGGCATCCTGCCTCGTTGGACATGTGACGCCGCATCCTCCTCCTCCTCGTCCTCCTCCTCATCCTCTCTCCCTTCAGGCACCCACGTGGAGTCAGTGACCTCATCATCCCCTCCCTCTTCACCACTAGAGCAAACCTGGCAGTAAGCTGCAGCTGGTGGAACAGTACTGCCAGAACAGTACTGCCAGATTCCTCAAGCTGGGTATCATCATCCGAGCCTTCGAATCGTTGGGCATCCTCCTGGAGCATGTACCCAACACTGTGCTCAAAGAGTTCGGGGGACTCCTCAGGAGGACATGGTGGGTCTAGGGAAGGGGTGGCTGATGATGCTCTGCCAGTACCCTGAGCCTGGGTGAGAGAGGATGAGGAGGATGAGGAGGGCTTGGTCATCCATTCTACCAAGCCTTCAGCATGATGCGGCGTCACATGTCCAGCTGCCGAAAACAAAGACGCGCGTGTCCCATGGCCACGTGCTGATGACGATGCACGACCACGTCCACGGCCACGTCCACTAGAAACAGAGCCTGCCTGCCCTGTGTTCTTGGCTCTGCACGCTCTGCCTCCCCTTGGCGGTCTTCCAGCCATTGTAGTCGGTAGTCCTGTGGGTGCTGCTGAGAAGAATATATAGGAGCTCTGTGTGATGCCACTAACACACTAGAAGTCCTATGGGTGCTTCTGCAAAGAAAATAGAGGAGCTCTGTGTGATGCCACTAACACACTAGAAGTCCTATGGGTGCTGCTGAGAAGAAAATATAGGAGCTCTGTGTGATGCCACTAACACACTAGAAGTCCTATGGGTGCTTCTGCAAAGAAAATAGAGGAGTTCTGTGTGATGCCACTAACACACTAGAAGTCCTGTGGGTGCTTCTGCAAAGAAAATAGAGGAGCTCTGTGTGATGCCACTAACACACTAGAAGTCCTGTGGGTGCTGCTGAGAAGAAAATATAGGAGCTCTGTGTGATGCCACTAACACACTAGAAGTCCTATGGGTGCTTCTGCAAAGAAAATAGAGGAGCTCTGTGTGATGCCACTAACACACTAGAAGTCCTATGGGTGCTTCTGCAAAGAAAATAGAGGAGCTCTGTGTGATGCCACTAACACACTAGAAGTCCTGTGGGTGCTGCTGAGAAGAAAATATAGGAGCTCTGTGTGATGCCACTAACACACTAGAAGTCCTATGGGTGCTTCTGCAAAGAAAATAGAGGAGCTCTGTGTGATGCCACTAACACACTAGAAGTCCTGTGGGTGCTTCTGCAAAGAAAATAGAGGAGCTCTGTGTGATGCCACTAACACACTAGAAGTCCTGTGGGTGCTGCTGAGAAGAAAATATAGGAGCTCTGTGTGATGCCACTAACACACTAGAAGTCCTATGGGTGCTTCTGCAAAGAAAATAGAGGAGCTCTGTGTGATGCCACTAACACACTAGAAGTCCTGTGGGTGCTGCTGAGAAGAAAATAGAGGAGCTCTGTGTGATGCCACTAACACACTAGAAGTCCTATGGGTGCTTCTGCAAAGAAAATAGAGGAGCTCTGTGTGATGCCACTAACACACTAGAAGTCCTGTGGGTGCTTCTGCAAAGAAAATAGAGGAGCTCTGTGTGATGCCACTAACACACTAGAAGTCCTGTGGGTGCTTCTGCAAAGAAAATAGAGGAGCTCTGTGTGATGCCACTAACACACTAGAAGTCCTGTGGGTGCTGCTGAGAAGAAAATAGAGGAGCTCTGTGTGATGCCACTAACACACTAGAAGTCCTATGGGTGCTTCTGCAAAGAAAATAGAGGAGCTCTGTGTGATGCCACTAACACACTAGAAGTCCTGTGGGTGCTTCTGCAAAGAAAATAGAGGAGCTCTGTGTGATGCCACTAACACACTAGAAGTCCTGTGGGTGCTGCTGAGAAGAAAATATAGGAGCTCTGTGTGATGCCACTAACACACTAGAAGTCCTATGGGTGCTTCTGCAAAGAAAATAGAGGAGCTCTGTGTGATGCCACTAACACACTAGAAGTCCTGTGGGTGCTTCTGCAAAGAAAATAGAGGAGCTCTGTGTGATGCCACTAACACACTAGAAGTCCTATAGGTGCTTCTGGGAAGAAAATATAGGTCTGTGTGATGGGACTAACACACTTCAAGTCCTATAGGTGCTTCTGGGAACAAAATATAGGATCTCTGTGTGATGGGACTAACACACTTCAAGTCCTATGGGTGCTTCTGGGAAGAAAATATAGGTCTGTGTGATGGGACTAACACACTTCAAGTCCTATAGGTGCTTCTGGGAACAAAATATAGGATCTCTGTGTGATGGGACTAACACACTTCAAGTCCTGTAGGTGCTTCTGGGAAGAAAATATAGGTCTGTGTGATGGGACTAACACACTTCAAGTCCTATAGGTGCTTCTGGGAACAAAATATATGATCTCTGTGTGATGGGACTAACACACTTCAAGTCCTATGGGTGCTTCTGGGAACAAAATATATGATCTCTGTGTGATGGGACTAACACACTTCAAGTCCTATAGGTGCTTCTGGGAACAAAATATATGATCTCTGTGTGATGGGACTAACACACTTCAAGTCCTATAGGTGCTTCTGGGAACAAAATATAGGATCTCTGTGTGATGGGACTAACACACTTCAAGTCCTATGGGTGCTTTTGGGAAGAAAATATAGGTCTGTGTGATGGGACTAACACACTTCAAGTCCTATAGGTGCTTCTGGGAACAAAATATATGATCTCTGTGTGATGGGACTAACACACTTCAAGTCCTATAGGTGCTTCTGGGAAGAAAATATAGGTCTGTGTGATGGGACTAACACACTTCAAGTCCTATAGGTGCTTCTGGGAACAAAATATAGGATCTCTGTGTGATGGGACTAACACACTCCAAGTCCTATAGGTGCTTCTGGGAAGAAAATATAGGTCTGTGTGATGGGACTAACATACTTCAAGTCCTATAGGTGCTTCTGGGAACAAAATATATGATCTCTGTGTGATGGGACTAACACACTTCAAGTCCTATGGGTGCTTCTGGGAAGAAAATATAGGTCTGTGTGATGGGACTAACACACTTCAAGTCCTATAGGTGCTTCTGGGAACAAAATATAGGATCTCTGTGTGATGGGACTAACACACTTCAAGTCCTATAGGTGCTTCTGGGAAGAAAATATAGGTCTGTGTGATGGGACTAACACACTTCAAGTCCTATAGGTGCTTCTGGGAACAAAATATATGATCTCTGTGTGATGGGACTAACACACTTCAAGTCCTATGGGTGCTTCTGGGAAGAAAATATAGGTCTGTGTGATGGGACTAACACACTTCAAGTCCTATAGGTGCTTCTGGGAACAAAATATAGGATCTCTGTGTGATGGGACTAACACACTTCAAGTCCTATAGGTGCTTCTGGGAAGAAAATATAGGTCTGTGTGATGGGACTAACACACTTCAAGTCCTATAGGTGCTTCTGGGAACAAAATATATGATCTCTGTGTGATGGGACTAACACACTTCAAGTCCTATGGGTGCTTCTGGGAACAAAATATATGATCTCTGTGTGATGGGACTAACACACTTCAAGTCCTATAGGTGCTTCTGGGAACAAAATATATGATCTCTGTGTGATGGGACTAACACACTTCAAGTCCTATAGGTGCTTCTGGGAACAAAATATAGGATCTCTGTGTGATGGGACTAACACACTTCAAGTCCTATGGGTGCTTCTGGGAAGAAAATATAGGTCTGTGTGATGGGACTAACACACTTCAAGTCCTATAGGTGCTTCTGGGAACAAAATATATGATCTCTGTGTGATGGGACTAACACACTTCAAGTCCTATAGGTGCTTCTGGGAAGAAAATATAGGTCTGTGTGATGGGACTAACACACTTCAAGTCCTATAGGTGCTTCTGGGAACAAAATATATGATCTCTGTGTGATGGGACTAACACACTTCAAGTCCTATAGGTGCTTCTGGGAACAAAATATATGATCTCTGTGTGATGGGACTAACACACTTCAAGTCCTATGGGTGCTTCTGGGAAGAAAATATAGGTCTGTGTGATGGGACTAACACACTTCAAGTCCTATAGGTGCTTCTGGGAACAAAATATATGATCTCTGTGTGATGGGACTAACACACTTCAAGTCCTATAGGTGCTTCTGGGAACAAAATATATGATCTCTGTGTGATGGGACTAACACACTTCAAGTCCTATAGGTGCTTCTGGGAACAAAATATATGATCTCTGTGTGATGGGACTAACACACTTCAAGTCCTATAGGTGCTTCTGGGAACAAAATATATGATCTCTGTGTGATGGGACTAACACACTTCAAGTCCTATAGGTGCTTCTGGGAACAAAATATATGATCTCTGTGTGATGGGACTAACACACTTCAAGTCCTATAGGTGCTTCTGGGAACAAAATATATGATCTCTGTGTGATGGGACTAACACACTTTCAAGTCCTATAGGTGCTTCTGGGAAGAAAATATAGGTCTGTGTGATGGGACTAACACACTTCAAGTCCTATAGGTGCTTCTGGGAACAAAATATAGGAGCTCTGCCTGCCTGCCACGAACACACTACAAGTCCTATAGGTGCTTCTGGGAACAAAATATAGGAGCTCTGCCTGCCTGCCACGAACACACTACAAGTCCTATAGGTGCTTCTGGGAACAAAATATAGGAGCTCTGCCTGCCTGCCACAAACACACTACAAGTCCTATAGGTGCTTCTGGGAACAAAATATAGGAGCTCTGCCTGCCTGCCACGAACACACTACAAGTCCTATAGGTGCTTCTGGGAACAAAATATAGGAGCTCTGCCTGCCTGCCACGAACACACTACAAGTCCTATAGGTGCTTCTGGGAACAAAATATAGGAGCTCTGCCTGCCTGCCACGAACACACTACAAGTCCTATAGGTGCTTCTGGGAACAAAATATAGGAGCTCTGCCTGCCTGCCACGAACACACTACAAGCCCCTCTTTCTAAATCAATCTTTCTAAATGAATCTATCTAACTCAATCTCTCTAAGTAAATCTCTCTAACTAACTAAATCCAGCAGAGTGTCACAGAACTATCCTGCTCTATCTGCGCCGGAACAGCATGTGACCGGCGCAGACGGCGTGGCGGCCTTTTATAGGGGGGGGCGTGTACTAAAGCCCCTGAGCTGTAATTGGCTACAGGCGTCCTGCCTGTAGCCAATTATGGCTCTTCGAGTTTCCGGCGCTGTGATTGGCCAAGCATGCGGGGTCACAGTGCATGCTTGGCCAATCATCAGCCAGCAATGCACTGCGCCGGCCGCGCCGGCCGCAATGCATTGCGGGGCCGCTCGCATCACACGAACGTGATGCGAGCGGCCAAAATAGTTCTGGGCTCGCCGAGCGAGCGAACACCCGGTGCTCGATGCGAACATTGGTTCGCATCGAGCACCGGGCCCATCCCTACCCACGACCATGAGCTCCATGAGCTCCAGACCCGAATAATGACACCTCCTCCTCCTGTATCCTGTGTCCTCCTGTATCTGAGCTCTGGCAGGTGCCGAACAAGCTCTACCCCGCAATAGTGTTACTTGCCTCTGCAGTATCTGTGGTCTCCACATTCCACAACCGGCTGGCGTGTCTGCGGAGCAGCGGAATGGCAGGTTAGCTAATAGCCTTTTGGTCTTACCGGTCTAGCGGGTTAGCAGGTCGGCTGGTGTGGGTGGCCGATGACTACCAGTTTGGCAGATAGTGGACTGGTGGATTAGTGAGACAGCGGCATCTCATCGTCCAGGTCCTGGTGGTGTCAGAGCTCTGCAGGATGATCACGGTACATCGACAGGCCCGAGACAATGCCCACGCACGTCACATCCGAGCCTCAACCACTCCGCTAGCTCCATGGCTGCCTGTTGCTAAACTCCCTTGGATGCACAGCCAGGCTAACTTGACTGCAAGTTCCACAGCCACCAAACCTGGCGATGTGATTCAGATAGTCACTACCACTAGCGATGCGATTCAGGTAGTCACTACACCTGACAATGCGATTCAGGTAGTTGCTACACCTGGCGATGAGATTCAGGTAGTCGCTACACCTGGTGATGCGATTAAGGTAGTCACCACACCTGGCGATGCAATTTAGTTAGCCGCTACACCTTGCCATGCGATTCAGTCGGCCTCTGCACCAGTTATGCCAGTCTAGCCCATGCCCATTGAGCCTCCTGATTTTTCTTATTCACGACTTTCTGTAACCTGGCCCCATCCTATTTCTTTTTTTTTTTTAAATTGTAATTTTTATTGAAAAGAAAACAGTATCATACAAACAAAAGTATTCATGTAAACATTTAGGTTTTGTATACGTTATATATCGTACTTGAGGGAAAAATATAACAGAAAATAGAGAAAAATATTGTTCAGAACAGTCACATCACTACCAATAGAGCAGAAATCTAGGCTATTAGTTACATATTACGATGGTGATATAGGTAAAGGAAGAGGGTCTGTGAAAAAGAGGACAGTTAATCCAATCCATAATGA
Source organism: Lithobates sylvaticus (assembly GCA_028564925.1). Classification (NCBI taxonomy): domain Eukaryota; kingdom Metazoa; phylum Chordata; class Amphibia; order Anura; family Ranidae; genus Lithobates; species Lithobates sylvaticus. The sequence continues at coordinate 318,833,913 of CM053029.1, read as the reverse complement.
CAAATAAGGAGGCATCAGGCAGATAGATAGATAGCTTTAGGTGTGTGCTATTTCAGCGGATGAAATGGAACTGATACCAGGGTTAAGGTCCGAATGATCCCATAGATCCCAGGTTTTAGAAAATTGCGGGAGGGTATCATGTATTATTGCGGTAAGGCGCTCCATTCTACATATCTGTTCCAACGTTTGTAGGACTTGTGAAAGAGAGGGCTGGGAGGGGGAGAGCCACCTTAAGGGTATAGCCCTTTTTGCCGCCAGTAGAATAAGGGTAGCCAATTTTTGGGTATGCTTGGAGAGTCCAGGGATCGGCAGACCTAATAGAAAGTGTATAGGGTCTAATGGGAGTGAAATATTGAACAGATCCTGTATAAAGGTCTGAATAGCTGTCCAGAATGGGCGTATCAAGGGGCAGTCCCAAAAGATGTGAAAATGGGAGCCTATGTCTCCCCGGCATCTCCAACACAATTGAGGAGTCTTAGTATCATATTTGTGTATAATTTCACAATTGTATAATCTTATAAGCCGTCTCTTTTTGTTCTACACATTGTGATGACTTGGAAATAGCTTCCCAAATCTTCTGCCATTGAACCAGGGAGATGGAGCGTTTTATCACATGAGACCATTTTCGCATATAAGAATGGGATGTGTCAGTAATAGGAGTAGCGTTATGTAGGGACATATAGATGTCAGTAATGAGATGAGTCTGGTATGGTCCTTGAGCACATAAGAGTTCGAACGAGGTAGGCTTATCAAGGCTTAGAGTGGGCGATTTAGAGGCAAAGTAGTGTCTGATTTGAAGGTAGGAGTAAAATAATTGTTTAGGGATCTGGTATTTCTTTTGCAGTTCTTCAAATGATAACAGTGTTCTGGTAAGGGGGTGCACAATGTTTTGAAACTGGAATATACCTGCATGTGTCCATGGATGCATTCTGTCGTATGATAGACTGTCAGGAATATCGGGGTTAAACAGTACATTTAACAGCGGGGGACATGGGGAAGCAAGAGAAAACTGACGTGAGCATTTCTTCCATATGTCAAGGGAGAATAGCATCGGGCCAAGGCATATGCTTCTGAGTTGACACAAGGAAGAGTTTAAATCTGTCCATACCATGGCACATATATGTACTGGTCTAGTGATGCTCATCTCAATCTCTGCCCAGATAGTGGGTGCCATTCTGGATGACCAAGTAATAATTGTTTTGAGATGTGTAGCAAAATAATATTTAATAAGGTCTGGGGCTCCCAACCCGCCTCGTGACTTGGGGGCCAGCATTACTGAACTTGAGATCCTATGTGTCCTGTAGTGCCAGATGAAGTTAAGAAATGTTCTCTGCATGGCTTTTAGTTGTGACATGGGGATAGGAATCGGGAGTGTGTCAAATAAGTAAAGGAGTTTTGGCATTATAGACATCTTTAGGACATTGATGCGGCCTAAAAGAGAGATGGGGTAAGCATCCCATTGTCTCAGGAGTCTATCAATGTCCCGAAAGAGTGGGGGGTAGTTAGCTTGGTACAAGGTTGAATATGAGGAGGTTATGTTTACACCTAAATATTTGAGAGAGTCCGTACACCAATGAAAAGAATAGTTTTGTTTAAGGTTGGTGAGGTCTGAGGGCTGGATATGTAAAGGTAGAGCTTCTGTTTTACTGGTATTGATTTTATATCCAGATATAGCTGAAGTCCTTCAACAAGGCTGTAAGATTAGGGAGAGAGATATGGGGCCTCGTCAGGGTTAAAAGAACATCGTCCGCAAACAGGGACAACTTATATTCTTTTTGGCGTAGTAGAACTCCCTTGACATCAGGGTGCAAACGGATAGCCGCCGCTAGGGGCTCTAGACAGAGAATGAAAAGGAGGGGGGATATGGGGCATCCCTGTCTGGTTCCATTACTTAACGAGAAAGGTGACGACAAATAAGAGGCTAATTGAACTTGGGAGGAAGGACAGGAATAAAGGGCATTTAGGGCTGATATGAAAGGGCCTTCAAATCCATATTCGGAGAGGGTAGCAAACATATATGGCCAACCAAGCCGGTCGAATGCTTTTTGCGCATCGAGGCTTAGGACTAGGGCCGGGCGGGATGTCTTATTTATTAGATCTATGAGGTCTACTGTACGCCTTGTATTGTCACCTGCATGTCTGGTTTGTACAAAGCCTACCTGGTCTTTATGTATAAGTCTAGGGATTATATGAGATAGTCTGTTAGCCAGAACTTTCGTGAAAATCTTGTAGTCCGAGTTTAGTAACGCAATGGGTCTATAGTTGTCGGGAAGGGAGGGGTCTTTGCCAGGTTTCGGAATCACTGAAATATGGGCATGAAGAAATTGTGGATGTGGTATAGTTCCTTTGAATAGTGAAGCATATAAAGAGATCATATGGGGGCTTAGAATTGGTAGGAAAGTTCTATAATAAGAGTAGGGTAAACCATCTGGTCCAGGGGTTTTCTGGGTAGGGAGCTGTTTAACCACCTCCTCCAACTCTTCGGGTGTAACCGCTGAGTTCAAGGTTGTAAGGTGTTCAGGTGAGAGTTTGGGTAACTTTAAGTTTTTAAAGAAAATATCAAATTTTTCTTGTGTGAAGCTGTAGTTGGGATCTGTCTGTAGGCAGTTGTATAACTGTCGATAAAAGTCTCCAAAAAGTTTAGACATAGCAAGGGGGCAGTAGGTGGGAGTTCCGTCAGGTTGTCTAAGGAAGTCAGGGGAGGATTGAAAGGGACGAGGTTTCAATTTGTTTACTAGCATTTTATGGGGTTTGTTTGAATATTCGTAGAATTTCTGCTTGGACCATAGAAGGGATTTGTCAATTTTGCTCATAGTCAGGGATCTAAGCTGGTTACGTAAGGACACTACAGTCCGGAGTCCAGCCACCGTGGGGGAAGCTAACAGCAGTTTCTCAGCCGAGCGTAGTTTAGTCATAATAGATGAATATTGAAATGCAGCGTCTTTTTTAAGCCGGGACCCTATAGCTATACATTGTCCTCGGAAGACGGCTTTATGTGCCTCCCACAGAGTGGAGGACTCCGCGACTGTGCCTTTGTTGAGTTGAAAATATTCTGTCAGACCTTTAGATAGGAGTTCTTTAGGTTCAGGGGAGTGGAGAAGAGTCTCATTAAGTCTCCAATGACATGTTTTAGGGGAGGCAGAGGAGAGGTGGACATCAAGCTGGACGGAGGAGTGGTCCGACCATGTTATGGGGTTGATTTCAGAAGAAACCGTTGATGTCAAGAGAGGTTTAGAGATAAAAAAATTATCTAGCCTAGAATAAAGTTTGTGGGGGTGTGAGTAGAATGTGTATTGTTTGTGCGTAGGGTGTTTAATCCTCCAGATGTCTAAGAGATTTTTAGTTCTTATTAAGCTACGGAATGATTTAGATAGGCGGTTGGCCCTGGAGGATGAGGTCGATGGAAATAATGTATGTCTATCTTTGTTGGTGGACATGGTCATGTTGAAGTCTCCTCCAATCACCATGAATGGTTGGGAGAATTTGTCTACGGTGTCAAACATGGAGGACAAGAAGCTAATCTGACCTGAGTTGGGAGCATAAACATTGACAATTGTGAGGGATTGGGTGAGAAAAGAGCATTCTAGGATGATAAATCTGCCATGGGGGTCCAGGTGGGAAGATTTAACTCAGAGGGGACAGAGTCGGTTGATCAAAATAGCTACTCCCGCCTATCCTGATGGATCGGAAGCCATAAAAGATGTCGGGAAATGCTTGCTAGCGAATTTGAGGGATCCCCCAGGACGGAAATGAGTCTCTTGGACCAGGATTATGTCTGCTTTTGAAGCTTTAAACTCCTTCAAAGCTAGCCATCTTTTTTGAATGGAGTTTAAACCTTTAACATTATAGGTCAGGAATTTCAGAGCCATATCGACTTAGTCAGAAGAAAAAGCATTACAAACTTTATACGGGAGGGATTTCTTGGAACATTGCATAGAAAATACATAGCAAGTATCAGGAAGGTATATGCAACAGTGGTAGCAAAGTGACTGAGTGGTAATGATTTTGCAAAAATTAGCAACCTCAGGTTAAGAAAGAAAAAACCTGAGGAAAAAAACAAAATAAAACTTAACATGAGAGGAGGAAACTGAACGTCCATCAAGTAGAAACCTGGAAGGCCGGGTGCCACCAGGAAGCCCAGGTCTAAGCCGTGGGTCAGGAGTGGGGACATGGAGACCTCCGAATCCAGGGACCAGAGGGTCTCCCACCACTCTCCGAAGCGAAAATTGCCCGGAATCCAAAAACAGAAACTGTTAACAAAAAAAACAAAGAAAACTAAATTATTTTCTTCTCCTTTTTTTTTCAACCAGGGCAGCTGTAGTACATTCAGCCACCCACCCCCCGGGCCAGGGGGTGTATGAACCCATTAATGGGTTGTTGACCATCAAAAAAACATAGTAACTGGGGGTCAGGTAAAGTAGTGTACTTCAGTTGTAGAAAAGAATATTCAGGTTGGAAATCTTGAGGTTTGGCGTTTCTGAGACGAGTGAAATTCGACTTGGATGGCTTCTGTCTCACCGGGGTCCAAATACGGCTCGGAGCCATTGGTAGTTTAGGGGTAGCTGGAAGAGGTGGAGGGTCTTCGTCAGGGAGGGGTGGGATGCCCAAGTTGCGTAGGAAGGTGTCACTTTCTTGCAAATCCCGTAGAGAATATTGAATGCCTTCCCTAGATGCAGAAAGACGTAAGGGGAAACCCCAGCGGTAAATTACTTTGTGGGATTGAAGATGCAGAGTAAGTGGGCGAAGGTTCCTCCTTCTTGTTAAAGTAATGGGTGAGAGGTCACTGAATATTTGGATCTTGGATCCCTTGAATTCAATTCTGGATTGATTGTGAGTGGCTAGGGTTAGAGCTTCCTTACTGTCAAAGTAATGAAATCGAACAATTACATCTCTTGGGTTGGTCCCTGCTGGGGGTTTCGGGGCAAGTGACCTGTGAGCTCTGTCCAGACGCCAGTCTATGTCAGGTATATTAGGGGCAACCACATTAAAAAGGCTTAAGAGATAGGCACGGAGATCCCTATCTTCCACAGCTTCAGGAATGCCTCTGAATCTTAGGTTTTGCCTGCGTTCTCTGTTTTCCAGGTCTTCCTGCTGAGCTTGTAGCTGAGTGATAGTGTTTTTTATGGTGGCATTGTCTTCCTCCAGCACCTGTACATACTGTACCATCTCGTCAAATTTATATTCTAGGGAGTCAGTGCGTTCCCCCAGTTGGTCAATCTCCCCTCTCAATTCTTTGGCTACTTTTCCCACCTCCTGTGCGATGTTATGGGTGATAGCCTGGAGTAGGGAATGTAGTTTAGCATCTAATACCTCCGCTGTCAGTGGGGGTGAAGCCCCTGATGTAGGAGTATTGTCATAGAGTGTACTCGTGCTCAGATCAGATTGCTCCAATGTGGTCTGCGCGCCTTCGAGAGCCCCCGAGGCTGCGGGTGGTGGTTTGCTTAAAAAGCGTTCCATCGCTAGAGAGGACTGGGGTTTAATGGTTGTGGAGTAGTTGCGTCTTTGATCCCCAATTTTGCCCATGGGGTGTGCGGCCGATGTGAAAGGTTGAAGAGGTGCCTCCCGTATATGTTGAAGCTTAAAAAATAGTTAACGGGGGGTCTCGGAGAGATGGCGGGAGGCCGGGGTCCCAGATTCATCCGTCTGTCATGTCTAGGGGTCGTGCATGTCCAGCATTATGCACAATATAAGCAAGAGCACAGGAGGTGGTGGCGATCAAATCGCACTTGTGGCTACGAGAGGGGGGAGGTGGGTCCCTTTAAATGTTCAATTCTGGCTTACCAGAGAGTGTGCTAGATCAGCCAGCCTTTGGGTCTTGTGCAATAGTACTGAGCAGTGTGTGTAGGGAGCAGTTCAGCAAATTGTAAGTCAGGCCTGTGAAAGACAGAGCAGCTGCAGTCTCCCTTTTGGGTGTAGCAAGATGGCCGCCAGATGTATTATGTAAAGGAGGCCTTGGGGACACCAGGGAGTGCTAGTAACACACAAAAAAAAAAAAAAATCTCTTTTAGTGCAGACCTGAGTCACCCCCCCTTAGTGAGTAGGAGGGGTGGGGGGACACTTCTTAGGCCTAAGGTGAAGCAATATGGCCGCCGCCTCTCACCTGAGTCTTGAAGAAACTAAGCACAGCAGTCCTCTTTAGGCGGCCGTCTAACAGCCTGTGTCCCGTCCTCCCTGGCTGGGGAAGCCACCGGAGGTGTTGTCAGGGAGGGATGTCTCGACCTTCAGAGCGCTGTAATCGAGCGCGGCGGATGGATATGCCGAATAGGCCGGATAGGCCGCAAGATGGTGGCGGCGCGTCTGCTGCTGAAGTCGGCCGTGGGCCGAGAAACTGCGCGGGAGGACGTCCGGGGCACCCGATACCGGCGCCGATCTGTCCAGGATGTGCCCAGGGTCAAGGATGGGTGTCTGGAAGGTGTTTTGGTGGAGCGCCGGCTTTGGATGGTTGTCGGGCACGGGGCTTTAGGAAAGACCGAGGATTCACAGGTCTCGCTAGGCCGCCGCACTATAGTGAATGGAGCCGGCCGTGGGCCGGATTGTGAAGTAAGCAGACGGCCGTAAATGTCCAAACGGGTATGGATCTGCTCAGGGGTAACTCAGGAGTCTGGATGGGGTGTTTGTCAGCTGGAATCCAGGTCGCTGGGGTCGGATGGCGGTGGATTCCGTGCCGGTCAAGATGGCGGCTGGGTTCTGCTGGATGGAGCCGGCCTCGGGCCGGATCGTGGAGTAAGCGGACGGCCTGGAGTCTCCAGAAAGGTATGGGTCGGCTCAGGGGGAGCTCGGGAGTCTGGATGGAGGGTTTGTTGCCCGAAATTTCGATCATTGGGGAAGGATGGCAGTGGATTCTGAGCCGGTCCGCGGAGCTCAGCCACAGTGCGTCCTGTCCCTTTCACGTTCGGCCACGCCCCCCCCATCCTATTTCTACTGCATCCATTCAAACCTGTCTAAAAGTTCAATCCATCCTTTAGATAGACTGCCTCATTTGGCTAGGTGGGGCTTTCAATCTTTTTTTCAGGGCTCTCTGCATTCTACTTGTGTTTCAGCTATCCAGCTTGACTCCTGTGACACGTCACCTGCTAACCAACATAATCTCATGGATCCACTGACCTCTGCCCAGTCTGAAACCAAACCTGTTATAAGCCAGCTCAAATCTCATTTGGGTGCTTGCGGTAGAGAGTGATACATGTGTTGTTCCTGATCAAGCTCCCTGTCTGTCTGCCCTGCTTTACTAGTTTGAATTTCCCTGTGTGTGACTTTGGTCTGGATTATTGGACTATTCCTTGAACTCAGTCTGCCTTTTACCTGGACTGTCATAGAACCACGTTATCTGTCTGCTAACCACAAGTATCTATTTGCTTTGCTCAATTCGCATCTGCCTTGGTGTAGTGGCCAGGTACTCGGTTGCCCCCAGGACTTATACACAATGCCAGGTGGCATTGTGTATAAGTCCTAGGGGCAACCGAGTACCAGTAGGCCTCCTTGTCTTATGGCAAAGGGGGCTGCTATAGGTGAAGAACACAGTAGCCAGCCATAGTGTCTTATCACCTGCGTTGGGATAGACATGACAGTATACTGCTCTGTAGTGATTCCTCTTAGTCATTCCTCTTGTCCCCTCCAAAATATTGTTGGTCAGAACTTATCTTGCTTGTCCATATCTGACAGATGTGGCCATCACAATGAATTGTCAGTAGTGATGAGTGGTTTTGCCCAACTGTAATTCAACACGATTTCAGACAATCCTGTTAGAATTTTGCAGAGTCAGAACCTAGCTGTGAACTGCATTGAAACCTTTAATGGAAAAGGGGACGGGACAAATTTTGTTAGTCATTTCTGGGCATTTTTTCCAGGGCTAATAGACAAGCTATTGTTCAAAAAAAATAGAAACAAAAACCCTTGGGAAGTTGGGCACTGCCATAGAAGACATACTGTATACCAATGGCAAAATCATTTTTACAGAGAGGGGGTACTTTTCAGGTGGCTTTAAGGGCAACAAAAAAAATACAATTCCTTCAAAATATAGGCTTGGGGGGTGCCTTAAATATGAAAGCAATATTACAGAACAGTAAAAGTCTCATGGATAGCCTCAGCAACAGCATATTTTATTGGTGAGTGTTTGGCTGTAGAATTATTTTATTTATTTATTTTTAAAGCAGCTTTGCATAAATATAGCTGCAGCACCCCAATCTGATTCATTTCATTTATTTAAAAAAAAATATCTATTTTTTTAGATGTTTTCAGCATCAACACATGCTTCTTCATCAAATGGTAACAGGCGTGCCCTGACCAGCAGGTATAAAATGGCCAGCAGTTCAATAAAACTGAACGTACACTAGTAGATTTTTTAATTAACGTTTGCATTAATATTCGTATGAATAGTGTTACAAAAATTCTCATCAGTACACTTGATGACTTGGAGAATGTTATTGGAAGCGATCCAAAAAAGATTACTTTTAAGATTTGATTTTGTAGTGAATGGACTTTCCTAAAAAAAAAAAAAATTCACCATTAGAAATGTATTTATTTGAGAAAAATTCTCCATTTGGATACTTTGGAACCCGTTGGTGCTCTTCATTCCTCCATCCTGAGGGTGCCCCCTCAGCAAGCCAGGTGCACAATCTCCCGAGCCAGGCAGGCGTCATGAGTCCATAGACACATACAGAGCTGCTTGGCCACTGTCTAAAATTGGCCAGTGACGGGGACAGTATGAATCAGAGAGAATACGCTAAAATGTGGAGACACGAGTTGTGTAAAAATTGCAAGCATCAGGATAGTTTTAATCGAATATAAACTGAAATGTACAAAAGGCAGTGGCAGATGTTTTCCTACAAGGCTAAGGATCATCATTTGCAGATGATACAGCTAAATGTAAAATGTGGCCAGCAGCAGGGTAATTTAATCAAGGAGAATTGGCCAGACTGGTTTATACAGAATTTTTATTTTTACTGTGGAGATAGGAGGTTGCAGTGTAAGTGACATAACATAAGGTGGTTTACGTTCACAGAGTTTTTTCACTTTTATAATTTAATTGAAATGATACAGCAGTACATCAACAAAACCGATATACTCCCCCAAAAAACAAAAACTCCAAAATAGCGCCACCCTGAAACAACCCACTTTTATAAAGCAAAGCCTTACTACAAGAAAAAAAAAACACAGCAGATAATATTGACCACTGTCCCTCAAATGAAATACTAACTGGTCATTCTAAACCTCTTGCTCATGGTTAAAAGGCCATGCAATGCAATATGGTTAAAAAAAAAGTCAGGCAAACATCTGCAGGGACACCAACTTTCAAACTGATCGGGTATGTCGACAAACCATGGTCATGGCAAATCCTAAACTCATCACTCAGGATCCCCTCTGCCAAGAAGGGGTCTTAGGCAACTCTAAAATCTAAAGGTTTAACGGTACTGTCATCAAAATGCATGGGTAAAATGTGTGTTCGAGATTTATTTCAAGCAAGCCTATCATTATATTTTCCTTAGAAGCCTTCATCCCTTATTTCTTTTCATCTTATTATTTCTGAGCAGCAGCTTTACTTACACAACCACACATTACTTATTCAATCATGCTGACTTATAAGCAACATCCTGCTTCTAACAGCATCATACTTCCTGAACAGATAAAGGGCCTGTGTCAATGTGCTTTTGTTCTCTTTAAGTGAATTTTGCATTCCCATACAAGCATATAGCAATGCAAAATCCACATAAGCAGGTCAAATGCAGGTCAGGCGGAGATCGACTGTAGGTCAAGTGCACCTGTAAATAAAATATGAATGATCATAGAAGCATGTTAACTACTTCAGCCCCGGCAGGTTTCACCACCCTAATGACCAGGCCATTTTTTCCGATACAGCACTGTGTCGCTGTACCCAAATAAAATGCATGTCCTTTTTTTCCCCACTAATAGAGCTTTATTTTGGTGGTATTTGATCACCTTTGCAGTTTTTATTTTTTGTGCTATAAACAAAAAAGACCAACATTTTGAAAAAAATAATTTTGACTTTTTGCTATAAAACACTAAAAATTTAAAAAATCTAAATTCTTTATCAATTTAGGCCAATATGTATTTGTAGCAAGAACCCCCAAAGGAGCTGCTGGTTTTATTTGGGCTTACCGTTACCTTACCTGCTTGTTCTCCGTCTCAGCGGTCCTGTTGGAAAGTGGCCCAAAGAATATGAATTTCCAATACTGAGTCCTTTTTAGGTTATTTATTCAAAATAAAGGCAAAGTATTTCAATAAAGGATCGGAAGGTTAGGGGTGAATTCAGGCATTTAGCATTTGTAGATGAAAGGTATTCTTTAGATCCAGAGGACAATCGCTCCACTGACTGGATCCAGAAACCACCAGATAGGCCCCTCTCACTGAACCTAGCAGCCAGTGTGGTACTTGACAAAGTCTCTGCCACAGATTTATTAATTAAATTAGAGCATAACTGAGAGTTCCTTAGAGATTCAAAGAACTGCCAAACAATACCAGTCTCTTGCAGCCGAACCGGCGGTCCTGTATGGGTGTTGATCCGGGTTGTGTCCTTTAACTGAGTTTCCATTCTCCTCCAAAGATTCCAGCCTTGCGCACACGCCTCTCCCAGAAAAATCCTCCCCTGGATCCTCTAGTTTCTTGGCCTCTCTCCGCAGGTGAGACGGCACAGGACCTCCCCTGGATCAGTAGACCCCAAAGCTGTTTTGGGCCTACTCTCTCAGTTGCATAGCCTCGGGCCAGCTGGCCCCGAGACACAGGATACATGAGGTTCCCACCCCAGGCCAGGAGGGCCATGGGGTCTGGGTAAAGGAGAACCCAGAGAAACAAAACCCCCAAAAAAACAAAAAACACACGCCAATGGCGTCGGTACCTTAAATACCATCTCCCAGAACGCACAGCAGGACGAACACGCCCGGGGCTATTTCTGAGCAATAGGTGGCATTCAATACATCCAGCTGAACTGCATTTCTACACTTACCGCCGGTGACAGTGACACCTACAGTCAGGGAGAAACCAGTGCAATCCAGCTGAACTGGTACAGATACCAGAACTTTTAGGATAATTAGCCTGCAGCCTAACTGCAACCTCAGACAACTTAAATTTGAAAAAACAATAGCGACTGCTCATCAGGAGCCGGCGCTACATATTCTTCTACATATTTCTGGTAAAAAAAAAAATTCAATAAGCGGATATTAATTGGCTTGAACAAAAGTTATTGTGTCTAAGTGAAACTTTTTGGGGACCAGTGACACCAATACAGTGATCAGTGCTAAAAAATGCACTGTCACTGTACAAATAACTTTGGAAGGGAAGGCGTTAACACCAGGGGCGATCAAAGGGTTAAATGTGCTCCTAGAGAGTGTTTTCTAACTGTGTGGGGGATTTACTGTCTAGGAAAGGTGACATCTGTGTTCCTGATTAGCAGGAACATAAGATCTCTCTTTTCCTCTCTGACAGAACAACGGTCAGCCTTGTTTACATAGGCAGACTGCCGTTCTGTCTCTCCAGCAAACGATCGTCAGATCCCGCTGATTGGCTCCCGCTGTGTCCAATCACAGAGGGAGTGGGTTGCCAGCGGCCCATGCGCGCACCAGACCCAGAAGAGCAAATAACGTACAGGTACATTGTTTCGTGCAGTGGGGCCACCCTGCCACAGTAAATGTCCGGTGGACGGTCCGGAAGCAGTTCAACTGATGTCATTGACATGAGGCTCAAAGCATGTCGACACTGACTATAATACCTGCTAAAGAAGAGAGTACAAGAAAATCCTGACACTGCAGATTGTCATGGTGGTCAAGTGTACATCGGCACCTCCACTGTTAAGCCAGTTAGCACAAATGTTATGAGACTACATGGGAAGTATTCATGGTGTAAACTCACCAGCTGTGCATACAAGTTATTTGCCCTAAATGTTATTTTCCTACAAGTGAGCAGCTCTGTTTTCATAACTTCATGACAGCATTGTAAATACAGTATGTAATACAGTGCCAATAAATATGTTGTAAATATAGTAATGATGATTCATTATTAATGTGATTGTTACTATTGTGGAAACAAGAGTGTGCAGACTTGTATTGAATGCAAACTCCTACAATGCAAATTAATTTCCAGGCAGCAACTTTGATTCTTTTCTAGAGATTAATATTTATTTTATCACAGAACAGATGACAAAGTCCAACGGAGTACTACAATGATCAGAAACCTCCAGAGTCCAAGTTCCTCTATCCTGACATAACTCAGCTAGATTAACCTTCACTAATATACACCTTCTACTTGTAGCACCCTCTAGTGTGCTAGAATTGTTAGTGTAGGTTTGTTCGTGTAGAATTGTTAGTGTAGGGAAATTTAGTTCAGCTCAGGACTAAGCCTGAGCTGTGAATCTGGTTCAGGGCTCAGCGACTCAGGGCTGGATGCCTGACTGGTGCCTCCCCCTGTTTTCAGGGACATTAGGGAATGTTCTAAACATAGTGGGTGGGGGTTAGGAGGAGCTGTTTGGAATATTTATGAGGGCCTCAGCCAATCCCTGGTAAAGGGCTGGCATGGAGGAAGCCCTCCCTAGGGGCATGGGAGCAAGGGGAGTGGACAGCAGGACCAGGTCAGCACTACTGGGAGATCTCCTGAGAGTCAGCCGGGTGGGCTGGTAAGTGTCAGTCTGGAGGACTGTGGTGGAGAAGTAAGCCTGGAGGGCTAGTAAAGGGTCAGATACAGCCAGGTTGGTTGGCAATGTTTGAAGAGATGATGCTGGGATCAGTAGCCACAGGAGGAATAGTACAAGCTGATCACTGTGATTCTTACCACACAACCAAGGGGCCTCAGGTTCCTGCCTGTAATAGGCCATTGCCTGTAAAGAGGAAGTAAACCCTAATGGGTTTACTTCCTCTTTTGTTTTCCTGCAAAGGTAAAGCATAATGGACTACTATGCATCGCATAGTAGTCCATTATGTGTCACTTGCCTGACACAGGAGCCAGCAAAGTTACCGCTGTCCCCTTGTGTACGGAGCCTCCATCTTCTTGGTGGGTCTCGCGGCTCATTCAACAGCGCCGCGGCTCATTCAACAGCATGCGCACGGGAGCCGACACTCGCGGCATATCTCCGTTGAGAGCGGCTTTCTCAGTGTCTGTCTTTTGGCAAATATCTCCTAAACCGTGTAGGTTTAGGAGATATTTCTTTGACCTACAGGTAAGCCTTAATCTAGACTTACCTGTAGATCCAAGTGGTTTGTAAGGGTTTACAACCACTTTAATCTGAGGGACTTTGGATATCCACACATTGATTCAGCTGGGTTCTGCAAGCAAGTGTGTGCTAAAGGAAGAAGTTGGAGTTGTATATAGACTGTATATAGAGACCGTATATAGGAAGAGTGTCCCTGAAGATGTTACTGAAGTTTTGCTAAAGTCAAGTGGACATCCCATAACCTCCTACCCCCATCCAAGTTATTAACCCTCAATAAATAACAAAAACAAAGTCATGGACTGTTCTGTGTCTCTGAAGTGCCTGTGAAAATTTGGTGTGCCTGGCTGTGCAGGGTGGGGGGATCCCAGTCTACTTGCAGCTCCTTAGGAGGTGCACTACATACCCATTGACTAGAATGTAGAGTAATTAGAAGTTATTATTGTGGTACAGATATATTTATAACTCTTCTGGAATTGGTACCTGATGTAATTTCAGACTGCATTTTAAATGTGCTTGTTACATTTTTTAGAACGATTTCTATTGCATTTTATCTTTAATTTCACTTTCCATTTATGAAAAATATTTTGGCATATCTGTGGTTTGGATACAATAACAATGCTCAGGAATAATACTTACACTTGTATTAATGTTCTCTTCTACGCTTAGAGAGTATATGCTGGTGTGGTCAAACTAAATTATTTACATCCTTCAAAAAATCCACTACCTTGCAGCACAATGTTTGAAGTACTAGTATACTTCAGCAATCTCTAGTTTCCTGTGGTTTAATTGCAGCAGACATGTGATTTAAAGGGCAAAAACCTGTACACATGTGAATGGGCCATTAGGGAACATTACAAGTGCCGTGAATTTAAAACATAGACTAAAATTGGACATTAGTGGTTTTCACAGTTTAAGATGTAAAACTCTTAAATTCACAAATAGACTACCTACAGGGTGCTTTGTGGAAAAGGCCACATTTCAAATTTATCCTATACTTATTGTAAGAAACATAAGTGAGGTTAGTTAGTGTTTCAGTTTCCCTGTAAGTTCAAGCCTGATATAGAGATGCTTATCTTGAAAGTAAAAGAAATAAAGAATAATTCTCGATTTTGGACTTCTACATGATGGCTGCTGTATTGTAAGGGTTCTATAGTAATGGCAGCTGAGGGCAGGTTTACAATAACATCTGTTTTTTGCTTCCTCCTCCTCTTAACGTAGAAGTGTGCGCTTCTATCCTGTCCCCCAGCAACATACACAATGTCCACTGTGCCCCTGAGGCCAAAGGACTGACTGGCCTCTACAGATTGCACTGGGGAGGAGGTGATGTCATCAGAGGGAGAAGAAAGTGGGCAAAGAATGCAGAAGTTTCATACTCAGCCTCTTTACAGGTAGGTTCAGATTTGGTTATCTCTAACCCTAAGGGGCATGGTGGCAAACAGATGCAATGCTAAGGTGCAGAATGCCAGGGGTACTGGGTTTTTTAGGGACCAAAAGCCATCTACTTGTAAGTACTGAAGAAAGGCTTCTTCTAATCTTCAGTGATTCCTGCACATTCCAGCAATCAGCTCCCACCACAGTAAGTTTCCCATTAGTAATAACTTTTGTGGCACTCTTCAGTAGATCACATAAAATGTACATGCTGGGAGCTGATTGCTGATGTCTGCAAAGATAATTGTGAGCTAAAGGATTTTAGCAGCACTATTTAACAGGTCTGTTCTGGAGTAGTGTAGAGTCTTTTGTTTACTCGTGCCCTGTTCACACCATACATGTGCAGGAATGTGCAGAAAAACACAGCCACACCTGGTATGAAGAGGTGCTAAAAGTACTGGATATCTCAAGCCAAAACATGTTACTTTTATTTTGGATTTCCCTTCCTTTCATTTTCAGCAACATTGGTGATGAGAAAAATTAGAGTGAATTTCCCTAATGAGGTCACAGACAGCAATAAAACCTGGGAGTGGAGGTGTAACCAATTACCGCTCACTCTAAATATTTAAAAAAATGCCTTTAGCTATACTTTAAAGTGGAACTACACTGCATCTGAGAACCAAAAACTAGACATGTTCACACTGAAATATTTTGTTTCGGAATTTCGTTTTCATCCGAAAAATGTATTTATTTAGTTACTCCCAAAATTCATTTTTATTTATTTTGTTTCGTTAAAAAATGCATTCGTATGAAAATCCGAAATAATTAAGGTCGAATCTGTCATTGAAGGCTCATGGTGTCTGTC
This sequence comes from Lithobates sylvaticus, assembly GCA_028564925.1. Classification (NCBI taxonomy): domain Eukaryota; kingdom Metazoa; phylum Chordata; class Amphibia; order Anura; family Ranidae; genus Lithobates; species Lithobates sylvaticus. Next base: position 318,818,527 of record CM053029.1, on the reverse strand, counting down.
GAATGTTCTAAGAAGATTCGACGGAGCAGCTAAACTGTACGACGCCGCAATCGTACATTTCCGGTCAAATGTTCCGCCTACAAGCTACAGTAGAATTCTAATGTTGTATGACACTAGTAATAATTATATTTATGAATTATTATTACTAGTCAACGAACATTAGAATTCTTCATTTGACCATAAATGTCCGCTTGCGCCGACTGCTTCGTCAAATCTTCATGTCGAATCTTTTCTCTCTATGTCGAATAATCTAGGACTAATAGAGTTAGGTTAGGCACATTCGACCTTTTTTGCTATTGTCTCTATAATGTCGAATCTTTTCTCTCTGTGTCGAATCTTTTCTCTCTATGTCAAATCGTTTCTCTCTATGTAGAATAATCTTGGACTAATAGAGCTAAGATTAGGCACATTTGACCACAGGTTCGATGGACACAGATCGCTATTGTCAGCGTCATGTCGAATCTCCTATTTATATCGAACTGCTGTCACAACGAAAATGAAAATAAAGCATTTGTTTATGTCAGATCTTTCGGTTTTCGCATTCTTCACGTTTGTTAAAACGATAACGAAAATACCAGAAATTCGGACAAAAATGCATTTGGACGAAAACGAATGCACATGTCTACCAAAAACACTATTTCATTCATTTTTAATATTCAAAGCAAATGCCTCCCAATCCATCCATGTCTCCATACTTTATTTTGTTGAGAAACTACTTTTAAAAGCACTCCTTAGCATTTCTGGTCGTGACCAACTTGAGTAAGGGCAGATGATTCAAGTAGCATCTACTTCCTGGAATCCACCTGGCCTTAGCTCAGACATGAAAGCAGGAGGATGTGCTTAGCTGAGAAAGCCCCTCCTCTCCTCCCGAAGACTCCTGGGGTGTATGACACAATTTGACTAGGCATGGAAACCAGGAAGCAACTGAATAAATGTAAAGTAATGTAATAAGGATTAGGAATAGTCAAAGTTGGTTGAGAGAGTGAAGTTACACTTTAATGCCCTATAAAAATGATGAAACATTGTTCAACTGCATTTCTCCCAATGCTGCCACAAAAATTGGCTTGGTTTTCCTCCATTATATGAACATTTCACATTGGTGTGATGTTAAAAGTGAAAATAAAAAGATACTCATGCAAAAGAGAAACTCAATCCTGTTTAGGAATGTTTATATACATATTTTCTATGTTGAAAATAATAGATTATATCCAGCCTAGGGTGTTGTAAATTCTCAGTAAAAAAAAAATTGCTTTTACTGAGTTATTTTCAATTTGAGTGCTAGAGAAAATGTGTAAAGTGTTGTTATGAGCAGCTGTACAAATGGAAAACCACCAGAATACTGTATGTACTATAAAAAATAAAAAAAAATATGCAAATAAATAGCCCATCATTTTTCTTTTCAAAAGTTAAGCAAATTAAGCTGCAATGACTTGTAAACATAAACATTCAAATCATCCCTCTGTCAGTTTAAAGTATTTTGGCTTGTTGAGTCTAATTAAAGACACATTTCATTATACTTTAATAATATCTTCTTCCCATTAATTCTGCAATAGTTGTCATGGTTACTTCAGCTGACAAAATTACATGTCAATAATGACAAGAAAAAATGTAAAACTTTCATTTAACTCGTGAAGTACAAAAAAAATTCCCTATCGTGTTATATTATTTACAGTAATTGAATCACTTTTAAGTAAGGGAGGGGGCACATAAAAAAAAGAAAGAAAATAATAAGTGTATTTTTAGAAAAGACAGGTATATAAATGTAAGGATGCTCACCTATAAAAGTAAGAGCTACCCGACAAGGAAATATAAAATATATTAAAGTTGATTTCCATGAAGATGCCCTCACCTTTCTTACTCGCTTGTAAACAACAAAGGAATCCATGCTCTGCTGTTGTTCTTCCTAAATCTTATTTTCTTAGAATTTATTTTTCTCAAGAAAATTTTGTAAGAGTGGGATAAAGGTGAGGTTAAACCATTATTTGAAATGGGTAAAAAGCTAAAATCAGTAAATCATAGACCAAAAGGTCTCATGCGTATTGTGTTATTTGTTGTGCAAATTATTTGAAGGTATTCTAAGGGCACAAAACAATAAGCCAAGCAGCACTACTCAGTGCCAAGAAGCAGATGTAAGATTTAGGTTGTATAAAAAGATAAGATAAGACTAATACTAGTATGCCACTGACCCTGTAAATCATTTGTAATGCCACATCGAGAATATGGATTCAAGTTTTTGACACACATTGTAAAAAGGTGTAGGGTTCAAAGGCAGGAAATTCATAAGAAACAATTGTGGGTTAGAAAAAAACAGGTATGTTAGAAAAAAATTTAAAGTAAAGTAGTAGGAGAAAGATTTCAAGCTAAATCCAAAATAAATGTAAAAAACACAAATTAATGCGGAGAAAGATCAAGCCTCTTCACTGCTAAACAGGACCGGATGAACAGAACTACAATTCCTTAAGAAAGAAAGAAGAGCTCTCATATATTGTATCTGTGCATTTAGCGGTTTGCCTGGAGATCAGCTTTATCATCATCTCAGGAAGAGAGTGGTTAGGCTGTGGAATGTTTTACCACATCAAGTAATAATCTTAGATTAAATTATGGAACTTAAAAAAAGAACTAAAATATTCTCTTATACCTAATATTGTATAAAGTTATTTTTAGTTAAAAAATTGCGTCAGCCAGGTTCCAAAAATGTAAAAGTCACCAGCTATAAAACTGTAGCTGCTGACTTTTAATAAACAGACACTCATCTGTCCAGGGATCCAGTGTCGTCCTCACCCAGGCTGGCACTTCACTTGCCTTCAGGTCCCCGATGCTGGCATGTTAACTGTGGGAAGCTGGATGTGACTCCTTATGGCTTTACAGTCAGCTTCCCACTGCACATGCCCAAGCCGCTCTGTGCCCTCTAAATAGCACCACAGCCTCCTGGGACATGTGACATGCCCCAGAAGGTTGCAGTCAAAGAGAGGGAGCTAAACTTCCACTCAGATCACCTAGGTAATCCAAGCTTAACTAGGAGCGGTTACCTGCCAAAACTAGGTACCCACTCCCCAAAAATTTAAAAATATTCCAAATATGGTAGAGGAAGAGGGGAGGAAGAGGAAGAGTGGAACTTCCCATTTTGAACCAATGCTTTGCCATTCTCACTGATTAATTTTGAATCCCTATGTTTCTTAATGCTGTAATGGAGTCCATCTTTACCCACCTTGTATGGCAGTGGGTGCAGGCCCTTTTAATTGACTCTCCCATAATCCCCAGGACTATTGGGCATGGCCAGGGGATATAAATGTCATTGCTTCCTTTACCCCTTCCTGTAGCTCTGGTGGGCACTGTGTTAGCTGGGTCCAGAATACTGCTTTTCCAGTGGGGTGGTCCTGTATCTTCAGGTGCCTATTTGCATACACATCCTTGGGACTTCTGCCACTATCTGGAGATTTAGACCAGACTTCTTCCACCTTTTCTCTGTAGAGCCTGTCTGGGGATCCCTGTAGTCGACTAACTGGGCTACACGTTACAGTCAGCCTCCTTGTGAAAGAGGTGTTACCCCCAGGAAACTGCAAGTAGCTATGTTTGCCCTAGACTAAACTGTACTGTGATATTTATTACTAGTGATTTCATTTCATACACTGTTCTCTTAGATACTGTTATTCTGTATTGTGCAGCTACCTAGTGGCCTTTGTGGGAACTACCTTTACTTCTATATGTTCATTGCCTCTTATATTTTGTCCTATGCTTGTTGCATACCCCATTTGCCATTTTTTAAGCATTGTCAGTTTCAAGCTTCAAGTTGTACATTTCTGCTTGCCTGATCATTTGGCTGACATATAACAGTGCTATATGTCTATTTCTTTATAATAAATGGGTAAACTGTCAATGTAATCTGTATTTCCACCATAAAGGAAAAAAAAACAGACAATACTAGCATGAGAAACGTTACAGCACTAAAAATATCACAGTAGGCATAGAGATTGTGCTCTCTGTTGAGACCAGAACAGTGAAAGGTAGCTGTTACTATCCAAATGCTTCTTTTCTCAAGGGAATTCCACATGCAGTGGAAAAAAATTCCACAAAAAACATCTCAGCAAAGCAAAATGGATGTGTTGCACAAAATAAGATCAGATCTTAGTTTTTAACTAACGTGAAAGAGGTTGTAATATGCTACAATGCTATTACAGCGCTTGTTCTTAGAAATATACAGTTATGTGTATAGTACATAGTTTTAAATTGTCTCTTTTTGGTCTCATTAACCAGTGCTCATTATGTAGTTAATGAAGTACTAAAGTCTTGTCTATATTCTGTTTTAACATCTTAATATTTTTTCTGTGATTCTTACAGAAAGACAGGTTCCAAGTTATAGAATTTCAGTTTGTTCGATTTTTTTTCATATATGGAATACAAGAAAAGGACATTGTCTTTTTTCCAGCAGATTCTGGCTATAAGCAATAAAAAGCTAGATTCATTTTCTCAGGTTTAGATCCTATTGTATTCTGCTCCCAGATGGATTCCAATTTTGATGTGTGTCTGTTAAAGGAAAGTTAGATTAAAGGGCCAGTATAGTAGAAAGATATTGCATTTAACAAACGGTATGGGGTCAATACCTCTAATGATTGTATTCAGGATTCCTTTATTTTCATTTCATATTCCATTATTGATATTTTTCTTCATATGTACATGCAGGCCAAACTGTCCAGATAAAGTTTCAGCTACAGGGATAGGGGCAAATCATATCACACCACTGGGGAGACTTACCATGATGAGTTTTTATTCATATGGTTTAAACTTTTTTTTCAAAAGAAATAAAAACATGTTGTAATTGTAACAACACTGCAGCGATTTCCCTAAAAAGTGTTACTAAACCCACAACAGTAAAATCAGTGTGTGTATGTGCAGTAAAGTGTGCTTGTTATACTCACTGTGGAACCTAATGGGTTAATCTTCCACATTGTGTAAAACGGCTGTCTTTTCTGATCCTCCCCTACTTTTACAGTCCCCAAACCATCTCCTGATAGAACAGAGCCATGGGGACAAGCTGCACATGCTCAGTTTTGTGAGTATTGCTAGAAAGTTTTTTTTTTTTGTTGGGAGGTTGCATGTGATCAGCCCAGGGCCAATCACACTGTCCAGACAGAGGGTCAGGGGTCCTGCAGCCTTAAAGGACAATCAGGGGAGAAAGAAAACTCCTACAAGCTATGGCTCGGCCGGACACTGATAGAAGTCACAAGACTGCTCTAACTGCTGATGAGAAAACGGAAAATTGTTACCAATACTTACTGTAATTTTCCTTTCCTGGCCTGCCCTCACGTCAGCACACAATGGGTTAACCCCTTCCTCCAGTCTCTCAGTACCACCTTCTCTTAGCTGATAAAAGGGAGCCCCTCCTCCCCAGCCCTTGTTCCATTAACTAGCGGACGACAGGCTTATAGGGAGGGAAAAAAAGATTGTGCTGACGTGAGGGCAGGCCAGGAAAGGAAAATTACAGTAAGTATTGGTAACAATTTTCCGTTTTCCTGGCCAGCCTCACGTCAGCACACAATGGGATTTGATTTAGCTGATATAGGGTGGGATAACAAAAAAAAGAGTTGAAAAGCAACTGGTAATGCTGCTTTAGTGAATATTTTATTTTGCTTGGAAGGGTGCTGACACCACTGCGTTTCCAAAATTTGATGCACTAGCCGCTGTGACATCTAAACTGTAATGTCTTGTAAAGGTTTCACAGGAGCTCCAACTAGCGGTCCTGCATATGTCTTCAACCGATATTTTAGCAGAAGCTGCCCATGAGGCTGCCACCCCTCTTGTAGAATGAGCTCTAATAACTTGTGGAGGCGTCAGCCCCTGTTTCTCATACGTGAGGCTTATCACCTTGGTGATCCAGGTAGCTACGATTCTAGCTGATGCCGCCTCTCCTCTTCTAGGTCCTGACGGCAGGACGAACAAGGTATCCGTTTTGCGCATCTGTAGAGAGCGGTTTAAGTAGGTTGAAAATAAGTTGACCATGGCCAATGGTCTGAGATCTAGTTCCTCCGCTTGTCTCGGCGGTTGCGTGAAGCTGGGTAGGACCGCCTCCCAATTTACATGGAACTTGGAAACCACCTTAGGGGTTAAGGCTGGTGAGGGCCTTAGGATCACTTTGTCTGGGAGAATGATGCAAAAGGGATCTTTGCAAGATAGAGCTGCCAGCTCTGAAACTCTCCTTGCTGACGTTATGGCTGTGAGGAAAATTAGCTTGACTTTCAGGAACCATAGTGGGCATGTCTCCGCAGGCACGAATGGATGTTGGAGCAAAGCTTTTAGCACTGTGCCCAAGTCCCAAGCTGCAAACAGGGACTTCCTTGGTGGTCTTATTCTTATGGCCGCTCTAAGAAATTGCTTTATTAGCGGCTTTATTAGTGGCTTGAGAAGGCATCTTGAGCTAGGGCTTCGTTGCAGTGGAATCTTGACACAAACTGGGGTACCTGTGCATTCCATGGGGTCGCCATCAGATCTACCGAGGGTGTACCCCACCTGTAAAAGATTGTTTTTAGATAGTCCTTGTTGAGTGCCCACTCGTTTTTGTTGGGAAAATCCCGACTCAGATGATCTGCTATGTAGTTCAGACTGCCTGGAATGTAGGCTGCAGTCAAGGCTTCCACATGTGCCTCGGCCCAGACGAATATCTCAGTTGCCAACTGCAGCAGTGGCAAGCTCTTGGTTCCACCCTGTTTGGTTATATAAGCGACCACTGTCCGGTTGTCCAACATAAGCTTGACCTGAGCTCCCTGAATCAGGTTCTCGAACGCCAGTAGGGCTAGGTATGCTGCTTGTAACTCCAAAAGGTTGGAGTGTCTGGTCTCCATCCTGCTCCATTTGCCTTGAACCCGTCTGCCAAGGCAGTGAGCACCCCAACCCCGGAGACTGGCATCCAAGGTTATTTGGATCCAATCTCCGGGGCTGAGAGGCATGCCCCGCGACAGAGTTCCTGGCGCTATCCACCACGCCAAGCCCTGGCGAATCCGTCTTGGTATGAATATTTTTTGGCGGAGTGATACGCCATCCCACTGGTTCAGAAATGATGTTTGGAATGCCCTTGTATTGAATCTTGCCCAGGGAACAGCTGGGGTTGCTGCGATAAACATTCCCAGAAGCGTCATACAGTCCCTCGCCGACAGCGATGAGGACTCCATCACACTGTTCACGCAGGCTACTAGCTCGGCTATCTTGCGATGTGGTAGCGAGACCTGCCCTTTGCTTGTGTTGAAAACAAGCCCTAGGTACTCCATCTCTTGGGAGGGAATCAACTGGCTCTTCTGCTTGTTGATAATCCAGCCGAATTCGGATAGAATTTTCAGCACCACTTCGCCTTGTGCTGTTAACTCCTCGCTTGCACGGGCCAGTACCAAGATGTCGTCTAAGTAGTGGAAAATCTTTATGCCCCTCAAACGTATAACAGCTATGGTAGCTAGCAGGATCTTGGAAAAGACTCGGGGTGCTGTGCTGATTCCGAAGGGCAGACATTTGAACTGGAAATGATCTTCCCCTACCATGAATCTGAGGTATCATTGATGATGCCTGTTGATTGGGACATGAAGGTAGGCATCTGCTAAATCGACTGATATTAGCCAGTCCCCTGGTTGCAGAATTGATATAATTGTAAATATTGATTCCATCTTGAATGTCTTGGGATCGATGTAGTGGTTTAGAGATCTTAGGTCTAAGACTGGTCTGAGATCTCCGGACGCTTTGGGCACCAGAAAAATTGGGGAGTAAACCCCTGTTCCCTGCTGCTTTAGAGGAACCGGCAAGATTGCCTCTTTCTGAAGTAATTCGGTCACATATTCTTGCAAGCACCTTTGTTTCTTCGGATCTTGTGGCCATTCTGTCTGGACAAGGATGTCCGGTGGTTTCTCTCGAAACATTATCTTGTACCCTCGCTTGACTGTTTTCTGGACCCATTGGTCCTTGACCTTCTCCACCCATACCTTCCAAAAAGATGCCAACCTGGCACCCACCTGGGGGTGATGGGCGGTCAACCCGTCAAAAGGACTTCTCCGGTTTCTTAGCGGTCTGAGCGGCCTTAGACTTCACGTTCCGAAGAAAGGAGCTTTGTGAGCCTCTCTATTGGGGTCTTGTATATTCTCGGCCTGGTCTATATGACCTGGCCTCCTGCGCCCTTCTGAACTCTGATTGGCCTGACCGAGCGGTTTGCTGTCTCCTTTTGGGTCTCTGTGGTAGCAGACCCGACTTCCCTCCAGAAGCTCGTTTAATAGCTTCTTCCAGGGTGTCCCCGAAAAAGCATCTTGCCCTTGTATGGGATGTTACAAAGTGCCTGTTTCGAGGTACTGTCTGCCACCCAATGGCGTAACCATAGGGCCCTTTTTGCCGTTACTGAAAACGTCATAATTCTTGCGAACAGTTTTACTAGGTCTATAGAGGCTTCTGCCAAAAAAGCGGGTGAGAGATTAAGTTCCTCCATTGCCGAAATGATTCTGGCCGTCTCTACGCCAGACTTCAGGGCCGTCTCCACATTTGTGACCCAGACCTTCAGAGCCCTGGAGATCCAGGTTAGGGCTATGGCCGGGCGACAAGCTGCGCCAGCAGTTAAATATATTTTCTTTAGATCTGTGTCTGTGCGTCTGTCCATCGGGTCTCTGAAGGTGGTAGAATCCTGCAATGGCAGGGACACCTGCCTTGCTAGGCGCTGCAAGGCCGCATCTACCCCTGGAGGTGACTCCCAAAAGGCAGCATCTGGGGTGTTAAATGGGTATAATCTTAAAAAGTGATTTTGTATGTTCGCCTTCCTTTCTGGCTTTCCCCATTCCTCATCGAATAATTTGCGGATCTCCATCATGAACGGGAAGGTTCCCCCTTGCCTTTTCAAGTTAGGGAAATATCTTTTAATTTTTTCCGGAGGCTGAGTGTCTTGTTCCCAGTCTATGGCCTCCTTCACTGCTACGATGTAAGGGCCTATGAGTTGGAAGTCGAACAAATATTCTGACGGTTCATCAGAGTCTGAAGAATCTCCTGAAGATACTTCAAGCCCCGGTGAAGAGTCTCGCTTCTTTTTTTACTGGCTCTTTAAAGGAAATAACTTTACCTTGATACTGGATAAGGAGTCACTCAGGGTGGCAGCACATTTGTAGGGTATCTGAAAAGCTGTAAACACATGGTGTAATGCATTTTGTGATCATGGCTCAGTAAACACTGACACAGCCCAGCCCAGCCACCCCTCCCCCTCTGTGAAGGAAACCTCACCAGTACACTTCCCTCACTAGCTGTGGCAAACAGCATTGGAGCTTCTGGCTCTCCAGGCTTTATAGCCCAACAGCCCCACCCCCTGTGAGGTCATCATCGACCAATCAGAAAACACAGGGGAGGCGGCCGGCGCAGCACCTAGGAAGCAGGAAAGGAAAGCCTAATACTACAGCAACACCACAGCCTAAAATGGTAAGCTCTTTAAGCCTTAGTATGCCCGCATGGCTCCTGCACATAGAGCGTCCAGTGTGATAAAAGGAACTACCTTTATTGTTCTGGACCTTCCGATCCCAGGAGAGGCTTGAACCTGGGTGGGTAGGTTCGGTAGGGGGGTGTAGTCTGATCCACAAGCATGGTGGTCTGGAGTCCGACCAAAAAAAAGGAACAAGGGCTGGAGAGGAGGGGCTCCCTTTTATCAACTAAGAGAAGGTGGTACTGAAAGACTGGAGGAAGGGGTTAACCCATTGTGTGCTGACGTGAGGCTGGCCAGGAAAAGGTATTTAGCAGTTTATATTTAATAAAAAAATTACATTTACATGTTCTGTGTATTGTGGAAGACTATATATAGTAAATTCAGGGTCATGGGTTTAGTAACACTTTAAGGGAAGTGGAAAATAATGAATCCACTGGCAGAATCAACAAGTAACAAAAGTAACAAAATTATTTTAGGGCTCTTTGACACTGCCGCAGTAGATTTTTTAGAGGGTGTGCTCTGTGCTCTGTCAGGCTGTAATGTTAGAATTCCAGTGGGTGGCCAGTAAAACTGTGGCTCAGCAGTCTGTTTTTACCGGCCTCCCCCCTGCTACCAATGTAAGAGAGATCTAAAAGCTATGCTCAAAAGAAAAAGAAAACTAGTAACAGTCTGCAACTTCGATGATATTGTTTAGGCATGGGGCCAAAAAAAATCAGTTATACTTACCCAATTTCGGCTTCTTTGGTAGTCGGCATTCTCCTTCCCTCCACTGCACTCCAGAAGTGGACTGTCCCTATGAGCTCTCCATTGGATTGGAAGCATAGTGGAGAAAAGCTGCAGAGGCTGCAGAGACCAGTCTTTCAGCCTGGAGGAAGCCTGTAGGAGCAGAGGATCGGGTAAGTAAAAATGTTTTTTTGCAGCAGCCCAGACCTAAGTGAGCATTTAACCCTTACAATGCAGGGGCAGCCCCATTGTAAAATAGCATTTTTCCTTTCACTGAAGTTCAATCTCAATGCTGAGATTGAATGGGGTTAGACATTATATGAGACAGTGTTTAAAAGCAATTGGTGTTTGAATATTTTAATTGGGACTCTCCCTCCTGATTGACAGCCACTGCTGTGTCTCAGCCAATCAAAGTCAGTTAGCCAACGAGGAGAGAGGGGGAAGGGCCGAACCACAGCTCCATGTCTGAATAGATACACATAGCAGTGGCTCGGCACAGGTTCCCCTATAGCAAGCTGCTTGCAATAGGGGCACTTAACAGGAGGGAAGGGCTAGGAGTTCCAGTCAGGAATCCAAGAAGAGGAAGATCTGAGCTGCTCTGTGCAAAACAGAGCAGGTAAGTATAACATGTTTATTATTTTTAAAGAGAAAAAAAGCAAGACTTTATTATCACTTTATGTAAGTTAAGTAAGTTTGTTTCGGTCACACAATGACATTTTGCTTTTCAACTCACTCAGTGTGTACAGTATACTTTCTAGCTGGATACAGGTCATTGTGTTCCCTGGTTCTGAGCTCTATCATCTGTAACCCTCAAAAGAAAGATTGCACAGAATGTAATCATGTACCAGAAGGATGAAGTTGTTTGCCAGAGTTGCCACTTAATCGGTTTCTTATTTTCTTTTTTGTATTACGGTACAGACATTTTCATTTGCCTCTGTCCGTGTCATTACATTTTATACATAGCAACACAGCCCAAATCCTATTTTGTATGTGGTAAAATCACCCAAAAATTGTATGTTTACTGCCTTTTTACATTACTATTACTTCCTATTAGTGATGGGCAAATCTGCTTAACCGCTTTAGCCCCGGGCGATTTAAAAAAAAAAATGTTTTACTCAGTTTAGGCCGATACGTATTCTTTTACATATTTTTGGTAAGAAAATCGCAATAAGCGTTTATTTATTGGTTTGCGCAAAAGTTATAGCGTTTACAAAATAGGGGATAGATTTATTGCATTTTTTTTTTTTTTTTTTTTTACTAGTAATGGCGGCGATCTGCGATTTTTTTGTGACTGCGACTTTGCGGCGGACCCCATTCGGACACTTTTGACACATTTTTGGGACCATTCACATTTACACAGCGATCGTTGCTATAAAATTGCACTGATTACTGTGTAAATGTGACTGGCAGGGAAGGGGTTAATACTAGGGGGCGCTGCAGGGGTTAATATATGTTCCCTGCAAGTGATTTTAACTGTAGGGGTAGGGGAGGAGACCGATCGGTGTTCCTCTGTACTTGGAACACATCATCGGTCTCCTCTCCAGTGACAGGACATGGAGCTGTGTGTGTAAACAGTCCCGCTGTTTTCCCGGGCAATCGCGGGCGCCCGGCGGACATCGCGCCCCCTAGACGGCCGGGAATAGGAGGACGTCATATGACGTCCACCCAGGATGGGAGATCCACCTTGTGGACGTCATATGACGGTGGCCGGTAATGAAGTGGTTAAGTTCGTTTTACAGGTACATTCCAAAAATCTGCAAATTGCAAGCTATAATGCAAACCTCATTAAAGTGAGTTACACAGCACTTAGCACACTGTTTACCTGGAGCAAAAAGATCCATTATATGACGTTTCAATGTACTGACGACACTTCAAAAGAGGACGTTCAAATACTCCAGAGCCACCTTTGGTCAACTTCTGTATTGTTGTCTGATCTTTTGCATTGGTTCTGAGCATGCGTGTTTGTACTTTGTACAAAAGTCTGATGGTTTTGTGTACACATGGTCGGACTTTGCTCCATCGGACTTTTGTTGGCAGAAAGTTGGTCCGTTCGCACAGCCAACAAAAGTCTGATGAAAACTGAAAAAGTTGGTCCAGTGGAGCGTACACACGGTCGGATGCTGGTCCAAAACAGCTAATTTGCATGTTTGTTGTCAAAAAGTACGATCCTGTGTACGGCCCTTTAGGCTAACTCTTGGGAGAGACAACTTTAAGCTTTTGCTAGGGTAATGCCATTGGTGATGGACCTTAATGGCTTTAATCTAGTAACCAGCATACAGTGAACGCTCACTAAAATTGATCACATTTACATAGTTTTCGTCATACTGTTCTCAGGTACATACTGTATTAGGCAGTATGTAGCCTACAATTTAGTATATTATTATTTAAAAATTAAGTCTCCACTTTGTAGTATTCATATATATATAAGCTTTCCTGTAATGTACAATTTCTACTGGAGAACTCTGAAAATAAGCACAACACACCAAAAATAACATTTTGTTTTTTCAAATATTTTATACATACAACATTGTATTTATTTCACCCAAAATGTTATATAATATGCTGATTCTCCATATACAGTTCTTAATATGTTTAGAAAAATCATCAGAAACATCCTGCTTTGGTATAGGAAATATCATATGTTACTATATGAATATATAACGTGAAACCAATATTTGCAAAAATAAAGTAATTTGGTATCCGGATTTAAAAAAAAATGTGATCTGTACCCAGAACTGAGTGCTCAGGAAATAAATTGAGGATTCTGGGATATCCTAATGTGGGGGTAATTGTACTGATGACGAGTAAACACATTACAGTATGCATGATAAAGTCATCGCACAATAGTTATAGAACTAGAATTATTCAATCTGTAAAACTCAAGTCTGTTTTTTTTTTTTTTTTTTTTACTTTTTAGTTTTGTGCCTGAGGATATTTTTGCACTTGAGCAGCAAAAGATGTTCCGATAAGAAAGACACTCCTTGTAGTTGTGGTTTGAAGGAGAACCTGTAGAGCTTCTGGCAGTCTCTTGTTCTTTCGTCTGATCTTATCACCCATGGAATAGCTGATTTGAGCAAGAAGCCTTGTATAGCCACACATACGAAAAGATGCTGTTATGGGATACATGGTTAAAAAAGGAAATATACCAAACAGCAGTAAATGACCTTGCACAAGTAAAATCAGCTTTAGCAATATGTTCTGTTTTAAAATGGTAAATCAGACATTTTTCTCTTGGAATAAATAAATACTCGAGGTGAACCTTTAACGTGCCCCCAAATCGACAAAATAGAAAAATGACAGGTTCACTCTAAAGGAGATACTTTCAAGCATGCTGGACTTACCTTCTCATTGTTGCCCTGTCACCCTGATCCACAACCCAAGATTCCTGTGTAAGTTTCCGCTTGCTGAGCACAAGTGCCACAGCTTGCTTATGCTCTGAACTCTGCAATGTGGGAAAGCAGGGAGCTGTCATGTATTCTCCCTTGCCTGGAAGTACTTGTAATTTCTCATGAGGTCTAGTGGTCAATGGAGGCAGCAGGGTAGCACAGTAAATGTATTTAACTTTTCTTGCGCTACTCTGCTTTACCCTCCTTATGTACTTGACATTTCTTAAGCTGACCTTCCCCTATAGCAGCAGTGCTAAACTCATTTGATGCTGCTAGAGGAGGGAGATCGCACTGCACAAGCTCGAGTGTTGAAAGAGGGACCTCACTCAATCTGGTCATGTTGGGAGCAAGCGCATCACATATAGTTAATTTTAGCGTATAGGCAGAAAGGGGCTGATCACTTAATGGGAGATTTTTTGGCTAGGCTTTGGGGGTGCTGCTCACTGTCTAAAGGTATAGCAATTAAACTAAGCAAAATTTTTCTAAGATGCACAGTTTTAATTATTAATACTGCATATTAGTTTTTTTTTTTCAAAAGGTAAACCTAGTCTTTAAACTCACCACAAATGTTATATTCAGAGATTACAATCTCCTTCAGAATTAACAGCAAGTACTGTATGTAGGGGAAGGGTAGGTCTGATCGGCTACAAAATCAGTGGATAGTTTTGGAAGGGTTTCCTATTACATTGTTTAATCTAAAGTTGATTGACTGGTCCAATTGTAACTCGTACGCTAAGCCTAAAATCACAACAATCTAACTCAGAATTAGCCAGAGTTGCCAACCGTCAGTAAATTTACCAACAGTTTGTAAAAATCTAAAAATCTGTGATTTTTACAACTGTCTGTAAATATCATGGGCTGATAATTTTTCATGCTCTGTTGACTTTTTAAGTGCAAACCAGGCAAATTACTTATGGGTATTGGCAATGTTTCCATATTGTATTTATACTGTTTAAATATCGGTTGTCTAAATTTTTATTTGATTTTTTCAGGTTGTCAAAAAAAGTAAAACATGTGCTCTGTCAGTAAATTTTCAATGTTTTGCCTGTAAAAAAAAATGCTGCGGGAGGTTGGCAGCACTGGAAGCAGCTGTCTTTATTTTATGCATACCTTTATCATGTAAATATGTTCTTATTCTGAGGCTGCCCCCCACTAGGTCCCCTGCAAATACATATGAAAAATTATTTTCACATTTTGTTTCTTGCTTCCTTGATGTCCAGAGTGGCATTATAATCCAGACAACTGTAAATAGTTTTTAAAGAGGAACTGCAGTCTGCTCACATAATTTGTAATAAACATCTTTGCCACTCTGAAGCTTCCCTCCAACCACTTTGCATATTTTAAATATACTGTGATTCTGTACTTGCCAAATATTCTGCAGAAATCTCCCTCCACTGAGTTTGGCTGCAACCATTTTAACTGTGGGCAGCTGAAGCTGCTGCCTGTTCTTTTCCTGGATTTACACAGACACACAGAGGCACACATCCAGCTCTCATTGACCCTCCTATGATTCATCCCCCCTCTCTTCCTGGAAAACTCTCACGAGAGTAAGAGAGAGCTGTGCATGATGTCATAAGCCTAGGCTAATGACCAGACAAGAAACAGGAAGTAGGTTATACCTTAGTATTTACTGGCAGAAAAAAAATATTTTACTATCAAAAGCTAAATCAACAAGCGCAAAAGATTTAATAGATGGAAAGATGAAAAAATGACTGAAGTTCCGCTATAAGTTTTGAACATTTGACATAACCACCTTTGTACTGATTCCAACAGATACTCTTCTCCTCTTCTCCTCTTTTTTTTCTGCTGTAGTAAAAGTCTATTGTTATGCTGCAGCAAAACACACTTGTTTTAACAATAATGCTAATGACAGATTCATTTCTCAGCCTTTAGCAAACACAACAGTTTGTATTTGGGCTACTTGCTAAGAAACTTCGATATCCTATAATGAATTGCAGATTCCACAACCTAGGTTTGTGAATATTTATTACATTTGTTGCTGTGTGTTTTTTTGACTTATGCATTAAAATTGAACTCCAGGCAAACAACCAAATACACAGTTGCATTACAAATGTGTTAACTCTTTTATCTGGTTTCGCAATTCTGTCCAGCCACATTGGCTTATACACCTCTGCTAGACAGTACAGACAGGAAGGTGACACACATTTGAATGTACACCAGGAATGGTGCCAGCTGATTGGAGAAAAACCAACGTGGCACCAATATTTAAAAAAAGGCCAATACATATTCCTGGGAACTACAGGCCAGTTAGCCTAACATCAACAGTCTACAAGATATTAGAGGGGATGATAAGGGTCTATATACAAGATTTTAGTAATGAAAACAGTATCATTAGCAGTAATCAGCATGGATTCATGAAGAATCATTCTTGCCAGACCAATCTATTAACCTTCTATGAAGAAGTGAGCTGCCATCTAGATAGAGGAAGGCCTGTGGATGTGGTGTATCTGGATTTTGCAAAGGCCTTTGATACAGTTCCCCACAAGCGTTTACTGTACAAACTGAGGTCTGTCGGCATGGACCATAGGGTGAGTACATGGATTGAAAACTGGCTACAGGGGAGAGTTCAAAGGGTGGTGAAAAATGGGGAGTACTCTGAATGGTCTGATGTGGAAAGTGGGGTCCCCCAGGGATCTGTTCAGGGACGAATCCTGTTTAATTTATTCATAAACGATCTAGAGGATGGGATAAACAGCGCAATCTCAATATTTGCAGACGATACCAAGTTAAGTAGGGCAATAACTTCTACGCACAATGTGGAAACCTTACAAGAAGACCTAAGCAAAATAATGGGGTGGCAACTACATGGCTTAGTTGCCACCCCAGTCCTCTACAACTACAATCCTCTACAACTACAATGAGTTTAATGTTGAAAAATGTAAGGTACTCCAATAAAGTACTATGGAAAGAGACTCCAGTAAAGTACTATGGAAAGAGAAAAATGTAAGGTAATGCATTTGGGTGTCAAAAACACATGCGCAAGTTACTGCCTAGGGGGATAACCTCTGAGGGAATCTAGGATAGAAAAGGACCTGGGGGTCCTAGTAGATGACAGGCTCAGTAATGGCATGCATTGCCAGGCTGCTGCAAGCAAAGCAAATAGAATATTGACATGCATTTAAAAGGGGATTCATTCCAGAGATAAAACGATAATTCTCCCGCTCTACAAAACTCTGGTCTGGCCGCATCTTGAATATGCTGTCCAGTTCTGGGCACCAGTCCTTAGGAAGGGTGTGCTGGAACTGGCGAGCGTCCAGAAAAGGGCAACAAAGATAATTAAGTACAAGCATTGAACTTATTCTCTCTGTAAAGGTGACGCTTGAGAGGGGATATGATATCAATGTACAAATACTGTACTGGTGACCCTAGCATAGGGAAAAAACTATTTAGTGAAATGGAATTTAAAAAGGCCATTCACTAAAGTTGGAAGATAAGTGGTTTAACCATAAACTGCATAGAGGGTTCTTTACTGTCAGAGCAGTAAGGATGTGGAATACTCTTACACAAACAGTGGTATCAGCAGGGAGCGTCGATAGTTTCAAAAAAACTATTAGATGGGCACCTCAATGACCAAAACCTACAGGGTATACAATGTACTAGTGACATAAACACATACACACACACACATCATGGGTTGAACTGGATGGACTGATGTCTTTTTTCAACCTCACCAACTATGTAACTATGAAACATTTTCTTTTTTTTTATCATTAAAGTTTATTTGCAAAATAAGATACATGTCAACATGGAAAATAATCCAAATACAAACAAGCAGTGCCGTGAGGCATATAATTAATTAATTAAGTTGTTTGCAGTAAGTGTGACATTCATAGCTTCAGATTTAGAGTAATTTATTTTGAGGTTGGAAATGTATCCATAGGTGGAGAACTCTTTCATGAGAGAGGGGATCGAGACATGCGGATCGATCAAGAAAAACAAGAGGTCGTCAGCATATGCAGCGACCTTATAGTCTAGTTTGTTGATCTGGAATCCCTTAATGGACTTATTTGCAAGGATATGCCTGATAAATGGTTCTAGCGAGATGATAAAGAGTAGGGGTGACAAAGGGCAACCCTGTCTCATCCCGTTTTTTATATTGACCCTATGAGAGAGCGTACCATTTATCTTAAGCCTGGCAGAGGGATTTTGATATAAAGCTGAAATCCAAGCCAGCATCTGGGGACCTAGACCCGCATGTCTGCATGTCTCCAACATGCAGTCCCAAGCTACTCGATCGAAGGCCTTCTCCGCATCCGTCGATAGGCGAAAGCCTCCGATCTTTCGCTGGTGGGCCACATAGATTAGATCCAAGGATTTTGTGACATTATCTTTGGCCTCTCTGCCAGGCATAAAGCCTGCCTGGTCTGGGCCGATCAGGTCGTGAAGTAAGGGTTTTAACCTGTTTGCTATAATTTTAGCCATGAGCTTGACATCTAGGTTCAACAAAGAGATCGGCCTATAACTGGTGCAGTTTAATGGGTCTTTGCCACCCTTAGGTAACTGTAATATAGGCTGATAGAAAGTCGTTCGGAACCTGTCTCTGTGTAGATAGAGAATTCATTGCGTCTTTGAGTGGTGTAGTTAGCAGGTCAGTGAACGTCTCATAGTAGATGGCACTAAATCCCTCAGTGACGGGGCTCTTACCAGATTTTAAGTCTTTAATAGTCTTTAATAGCTTTCTATAGTCTTTCTGCTGCATCTATGGGGTTTTCTAGTTGGGTGATGTCATCTTCAGATAGGGTGGGGGGGTTGGCGGCCTTCAAGTAGTCTTATGTAACATTTTCTATGTAAATATTACATTTTAGCTGCAGGCAGATATAAAAACACCAATGCATGTAGCAGGGGTGTCATTCGTGTCAGGTACCTAGGGCACAATTTCTGCATATTCTGCAGGATGCCCCAGGTTTCCCAATCACCCACACAATCCCACTAAATCCCTATGATCTGTGCTGTCATTATCCAGTGCAGATCATAGGCAAAGGTACGGAGTCGGATCAGAATGTCTCTTGAAATCTGCCCCTTTTTCCTCTGCCACTGATCCTCTTCTTCCATTATTTCTCCAAAGATCAGGTAAGTGTAACACTACTCCCACTGACCACCAATGTATGGGACCAAAGACACTGACCACTGACTCTAGGCATTATTTCTTCCTGTTAAACACCAACGCCAGGCATTTTTTTTCCCAATGACCATTTTTTTGCTCTAGCTGACCACCGATACCGGGTATTTTTTCCGACCCTGACCATCAATACCGGAATTTTTTTTCTGACACTTACCCCTTGTGCCAGCCATTTTTTCACCGAATTGACTGAAGACTTCAGCAATCTTTTTCTCTTGCTGACCAGCAATAAAGGGGGAACTAAAACACATACAGCCGATCGCTGAACTGACTGTATTTTTCAATGCAAAAAGAGTAAATACGTAAATTTGACTTGATTTCAGCTGATTCTATTCCCCGCTACAGGGAGAGGGCATGGCAACCTTAGGAGGCAATAAAGTGTCTTACATTCACATGTGTTTACAAGGCCCTTTCAGACAGGAGAAGATTGCAAAGAGAAGACCTTATCAGTCTGTTGCTACTTCTTCACTGTTCAGTCACAGGCCTGATCCAGGTAGATGATCAGGTTGTGTTGCTGAACTGCCATAGAGAAAGAAAAGGTCACTGGGTAGACTGTGCTGTGTATCAGGGCCGTGTAAATCTCCTAAACATATGGACAGAAATACAAATCCTTTGACAGATAAACCAATCTCAGATATATATTTTTTACCTTTTTTTTTTTTTAAGGTTTGTTAAACCTTCTGTTTAACAAAATCTCCCCCCCTCTTTTGTACTTACCTAAGCCCATTCATGATCAAGCGCTGTGCATGAGAGCCAAGGCTCCCCCGGCTCTTTCCCTCCTCTCTGCATTGGCTCCTGCTGCTGTCAATCAAATGCTATTACGAGGAGCAGGGAGTGGACCGAGCTGCCTGCCTGTGGCCACTAGGGGCTCGGGTATTCCACTGGAGGCATGTGAGTGCCTGGTGGGAGCGAAGACCGCCGTGCTCCCACGATTGCTTGTGACACACCGCGAACCGGGATCTGTGTGTGTAAACACACAGATCCCGGTTCTCTGAGAGGAGAAGAGAGTAAAAAGGTATGAACAGCAATCTGTCATCTCCCCTAGACAGTTCCATCCCCCCTTCAGTTAGAACACAGAGAGGGAACACAGTTAACCCCTTGATCGCCCCCTAGTGTTAACCCCTTCCCTGCCAGTGACATTTTTACAGTAATCAGTGCATTTTTATAGCACTAATTGCTGTATAAATGCCAATGGTCCCAAAAATGTGTCAAAAGTGTCCAATGTGTCCGCCATAATGTCGCAGTCCCGATAAAAATCTGAAAAAAGCTGATCACCGCCATTACTAGTAAAAAAAAATAATAAAAATGCTATAAATCTATCCCCTATTTTGTAGACGCTATAACTTTTGCGCAAACCAATCAATATAGGCTTATTGTGATTTGTATTACCAAAAATATGTAGACAAATACATATCGGTCTAAACTAAGAAAAAATTAGCTTTTTAAAAAAAAAAAATGGGGATATTTATTATAGCAAAAAGTACAAAATATTGTGTTTTTTTCAAAATTGTCCCTGTTTGTTTGTTTATAGCGCAAAAATTTAAAAACGCAGAGATGCTCAAATACCACCAAAAGAAAGCTCTATTTGTAGGTAAAAAAAGGACGTAAATTTTGTTTGGGTGCACCTGTCAGTTAAAGTGACGCAGTGCCGAATTGCAAAAAAATGGCCTGGTCATTCAGCAGTCAAATCTTCCAGGGCTGAAGCGGTTAGGCAATACAGTGATGTTACCTACCCATCCCCAGCCTGTTAATTTGAGAATGAAAAAGCAGCAATGCACTGGTAAGTCATCGGCTCTGCTCTGCTCACTCTGCTCTCGTCTCCTGTCTGCACCTGCATATGTAACACAGCCTGGTTAGCTCCTAGTGATGTCCCTTCCTCCGCCAGTTCAATCAAGCTGTGTAAGCGATGGCTAAAGCAGACAGAACAACAGATTTAAAGCGGTTCTGCACACATTTCATTTAGTAAATCTCTTTGCCTTCCAAATCAGGCAAAGAGTACTAAATGAAATGTGTTTTTTTTTTTTTCACTTACCTTGTAATCGATGACTTCCTGTCTTCTGTCTCTTCGGGGGTGGGCGGGGTCTGTGCGGGGATCCTCGTCACGCCGCACTGTCTCCTGGGATCTGGTGTCATTGATCCCAGGAGTCTGTGCAGGCATCTTCCGAAATCTCACGAGATTTCGGACACATCTTCCGAAATCTCACAAGATGTCGGCAGATGTGCCGACATCTCGCGAGATTTCGGAGAACGTGAGCTGCACTTTGCCGTTACTGCGCACGCGCGAGCTCGGCGCAGTAACGGCGGTGCATGCTGGGCCATCTAAAGTGCCTGTGGGGTTTCACATGCCCACAGGCAAGATGGCCCCCAGCAGAAAAGAAGAAGATAAAGAATTTTATCGGAGGAAAACCGGCTGCGATCGAGATGGAAGATGGAACAGGTAAGTCCCCCAATTTAGCTATATGGCCATGGCATATTCCCCCCCCAAAAAAAAAAGCAGTGCAGAACCGCTTTAAGTACTTACAATATGCTAGTTGTATGTAAAAATACATGTATTATTTCTAAAAGGAATGCACAGCTGTATTACATTTTTATGTTTTTATTTTTTTTATATCTCCTAAAAAAAACATCTGCTTTGTAAGCATAGTGTAGTTATCAGCCATTACAGTATGTAAAAAGGTTCTGCTTGAATATCTGATTTCCAGCCACACAAATATATCTGAGGGCACTAACAGATTTAAGAGAATAGCAGAATCCACAATGCTTCTTTTAGTATCATTCTCTCCAGCACAAAAAAAAAAACTGCTTTCTTAGCAGAATATATATCACCTTTTGTTGCACCCGAAATAAACTATAAGATATAGAGTATCTAATTCTACAGCTCATCTGCAGAACAAAGCAAGGAGTTCATTCTTTTATGAGTTCATTATTATTTTTTTATCTCTAGGACTACAACAAAAATGATTTAGCAGCATTGCATTATTCATCTGCTGATGGAGTGGACCGCATGTATGATTTCTCACTGATTACTTTGCAGATGGGGAGGACTGCTGATCCTGTTAATGAGATTCAGAGGGCTGAATAAAAAAAAAAAAATACAAGATAACCTTATAGGCTCAAATTACTTCTGCCTTCAGAAAAAATGTCTTTCCCTCATTCCATTATCATTTCCATGAAAAAGTGGCAAAAGAAAAAAACATAATAAAAAAAATATATATATCATTCAGGTTGCAATAGTAACGAAAACATAATTTAAATGGTGAGCATGCATATTAAAAAAAATATATTTGCTTTGCTTTTACACAGATCTAATTTAAATTACATTTACTGGAATCATTTTGCTAGTTAGTGTGCCTCGTTTTAATATTTTCTAGCTGTAAGAATACAACAGGGGTTTCTTCATTTCAAGTCAATTTTGTGCTAGGAAATATCACTCCGTGTAACAGTACATGAATGCAGCCTATATGTGTTGCACAGAAACTCATTTCATTGTGCTATACGGTATTCCCAATATAGTGCCACCTTTACAGTTCAAGATTAATTAAAGAGACCCTTTAGCCACCTTTAAAAATTGCAGGCAAAAGCACAACAATCTAGTATTTTAAACCCTTACTTGCAGTGTTTTAAGTTTTATTCACTTACAATGTGCCTTTGAACTGGCTAGAAGTTATATCTACTCCAGAAAAGTAAATTTCATATCACAGCCCCTCTGTCTTTGCGTGTCTAAGGCTGCATTCACACCTGAGCGTTTTGTCGCCTGAAGCCTGAAGCTACAAAACGCTAGAGGGGAAAAAATACATTATTCTCTATGGAGAAGGTTCACATCTCCACTCCAAACCGCCTGAAGCCCCACGCCTGAAGCTCAAACAAGTTCCGAAACCCTTTTTTGTGACTCGAATTGGGCAGATTTGGGCGTTTTTTTTCTTTTTTACATTGGTGACCTTTTGCTCTGCACAAAATTGCGGCAAACGCGGTAAAAAATGACGCAAAATTGCGGTAAAAACGCTGCAAAAAATGCTGCAATTCACGCATTTTTCTGCCTGAAAACACTACGCTTAGGTGTGAATGCAGCCTTAGTCCTCTCCTTATCTGGGGGTATCTAATTACTGTCTGTGCTGATCCAGCATCAGAACCCCTCTCCTCATCTTCCTACATAACCTTTTAGGTAGAAGCCAGGGGAGGTCACTTGAGTCAGTGCTGGATTTATAAGGGGGCAAAAGGGGAAATTGCCCTGGTCCCCCACTGCTAGAGGGGTCCCCAGACTTTCTTTATATAAAAAAAAAAAAATGAAATGTATTTTCTCTTGCGACAGCAGTGTGTTTTTTGATGAAATTGTCCTATTTGCAGCCTTTGCCAAGCTCCGGTAATGCCTCACTCCATCTTAACAGGCAGCTGATACCTTTCCAGGTGTTATTGTAGCTCTTATGCCCCGTACACACGATCGGATTTTCCGACAACAAAACCGTGGATTTTTTTCCGAAGGATGTTGGCTCAAACTTGTCTTGCATACACACGGTCACACAAATGTTGGCCCAAAATTCCAAACGTGAGAACGCGGTTACGTACAAGACTTATGAAGAGCTGAGAAAAAGGAAGTTCAATAGCCAGTGCGGCTCCTTCTGCTTGATTCGTGAACTTTTGTGCGACAGACTTTTGTACACACAATAGGACTTTCCGACAACAAAGTGAAGGTGGAAAATTAGAGAACCTGCTCTCAAACATTTGTGTGCGGAAATTCTGACAGCAAATGTTTGATGGAGCATACACAGGGTCGGACTTTCTGACAACAAGCTCACATCGAACATTTCCCATCGAAAAGTCTGACTGTGTGTACGCAGCATTAGAATATATTTGAGCATGGTGGTCACTAATTGTTTGAGAGAAAGTTTGTTCAGCAAATTATACAGAAAAATAATTATCTGAGAACCATGATGTCCCATGAAAGACTAGGTGCTCTGTGCCTACGGGCTGGCCAGAGTAGTGTCATCAAAATGATACAATTTGATAAGTTAGGCAACCTATAGATTATGTGATTTTCTTTCCTTCCATCATGGGTGGAAGGAGAGAAAATTGCTTGATTCTCCCAACAACACTGACTGCAACAATGCCTCCTGCAGCGCTATTGTGCTCCTCCAGGGAGCAGCCTTCCAGGCCGGCAGAACACTGTGGTTATTGGTAGTGGCTATAGCCGCTGCCAGTAATCACGTGTGAAAATCCCAACAGGCTAGTTGTACCCAAGTCAATTGAAGGATCGACTTGGGTACAACCAGCCTGCCCATTGATGGAGCAAATCTCAATCTTGGCTAGTCCCTGCTGAACCAGCAGAAATTAAATCCATTTATGGCTGGCTTAAAGGGTAACTCCACTTTCGCGGGAAAAAGAAATTAAGAAAAAATAATATAGCGTATACAATTGCGATACAAGTCATATTGTAATTGAATGTTATTTAAAATTACCTTTCCTTTTCAGTCTGTAGCCCTGTAATTTTCTGTAAAATGCAATGCAATATGGCTACCTGGAGGTATTCTGTACAAAGAATGCGTACAGAACATCCCCCAGAAACATCATTTTCTGCTTGTGTGATCGGCTCACTGATTTTGCCAAAAGTCTACACTAAAATACAAGTCAAATTTCAGGCATCCCCTGCAAAAAAAATTGCATTTTTGGTGGGATACTCCCAATAGGAAGTCACGTCTAAAGGGAGGCAGACCCAGAAGCTTTCCTCATAAGTGCCCTGCAGGTCCCATTAGACTCACTTTGCCACATGGGTCAGAGGAACAAACAGGGATTTCTTCAGAATAACAAAAGGTAGGAATCTGCAACAAAGTTTGTTAAAATCCTTACAATGTACATAGATCACCCAGAGGGTAATGTTTTTCTCAACAAAAGTGGAGATACTCTTTAAGCCAAAGATTTTGCAGGTGCTAAGTGCAGGAAGAAAGACTTTTTGTAAATATTGTACTGTGATGCATAACTGTGATGTATGTCTTGCCAGATCCAAATACCTGTGTAATGTGTATTCTAATGCCCCGTACAGACGGTCGGAAATTCCGACCACAAAATCCGTCGGATTTTTTCAGACGGATTTTGTCCGATACTGGTGTTGCATACACACGGTCGGACAAAGTTGTCGGAAAATCCAAACATCCTGAACGTCGTGACATTCGTTGCGTACGACGGGACTACGTAAAGGCTAGTAGCCAATAGCTTTGGTCTTGTAATGTGATCTGATATGCGTGGCACTTTGTCCGTTGGAGTTCGCTACACACGATCGGAAAAAGTCCGATAGGACTTTGTTGTCGGAAAATTTGAGAGCAGGATCTCAAACTTTTTACGTTGGAAATTCCGACGGAAAAAGTCCGATGGAGCCCACACACGGTCGGAATTTCCGACAACATGGTCAGATAGGACATTTTCTGTTGGAAAATCTGACCGTGTGCACGGGGCATAACAGTCAATAAAATTGAGGGAAAAAGGTGTTTTCTTCGGAACCTAACTTCTTTTTTTTTAGAACAAATGCGGTCTATCATTCATTTGAGTTCACTTTTTATTTGTCAAATAATTACTGGTCTCGTGACAGTCTCTTTAACTTATCAGGGAAGCTCCAATGAGATATGGTGAACTTTTGTCCTTTACAAGAAACCTTATTACTACCATGAGGTGGGGTAAGAATCTTGTCTCTGGTAGCTCCCTCTTGTATAGTACTTAGTAGGGAAGAGATAAAGTGCTCCGTGTTGTGCTTATATTTCACAGGAGCCTTCCCGACTTCCCCTTTCTTCAGTCAGGAATAGGGTGCAATGTGTTGTGCATGTTACATTCTGAAGTGGACATGATTCTTTTATCCATTCACTGTGAGCCCCAGTAGGATCCACTTCCAAGAGCTATGGGCTGCATATGTGTTACTACAGTCAGAGCCATAGGTAGACATCATGCTGCATACCTAATTAATGATGCCTTTTCACAAGCTTTAGATCAGACTTTAGAATTGACTGAGAATAAATTTTTCCTTCCTTACCCTGCTGCACGACAGTTTCCCAAATTGTCAGGTGAATTAAAAAACAAAATGATCAAATGGAATAAAGAAGTACAGGAGAAAAAGTAATACCCTTGAATATTCCCCCTAATCGTACTTTGCCCACTCCCACTATGTCCACTCCAGTTAACTCAGGACCCCCAATGGGTAGAGGACAACCTAATAGAGGAGGGGGTCGGCCTAATAACAACAGGAGTAGAGGTAACACTAATGCCGCGTACACACGTGCGGACTTTTGCCGGCGGACTTAGTCCAGCGGACAATCCCGCCGGACTTTCCAGCTGGGTCCGCTGGACTTTCCGAGCGTGTGGACTTGCCCACACACGCACGGACTTCTCCGGCGGATAATCCGCCGGCCAAAAGTCCGCGGGACTTTTGAAAATGAACGGACTTGCCCACACACGGAGCAGTCCGTTCATTTCGAACGTAACTTCAGGTACGTAGCTAGCGTAGGCAGTGCCGGCGCGCTAGCTCCGTCACCTGGCATGGATTTAAAGGGACTCCCCACGCCGAAAAACGGCGTGGGGGTCCCCCCCAAATCCCTCTCAGACCCTTATCCGAGCACGCAGCCTGGCAGGCCAGGAAAGGGGTGGTGACGAACGAGCGCCCCCCCTCCTGAGCCGTACCAGGCCGCGTGCCCTCAACATGGGGGGTGCCCTGGGGAAAGGGGGGCCGTGCGGCCCCCCCACCCCAAAGCACCTTGTCCCCATGTTGATGAGGACAAGGGCCTCTTCCCGACAACCCTGGCCGTTGGTTGTCGGGGTCTGCGGGCGGGGGCTTATCGAAATCTGGGAGCCCCCTTTAATAAGGGGGCCCCCAGATACCGGCCCCCCACCCTATGTGAATGAGTATGGGGTACGATGTACCCCTACCCATTCACCTAAGGTGTAAAATGTAAAGTACAAAAACACACACACTTTTGAAAAAATATTTTATTGCACTGCTCCGGGGGTCTTCTTCCGCCTTGGGGGTCTTCTCGCCGGACTCCTCCGCTCTCTTCTGCTCTTTTACCTAGCTCTTTCACGAGCGGAGAAGTCCGGCTACCTTCTTCATCGTCGCCGCCGTCGTCTGGGGGTCTCAATCCGCCTTCGGTGGTCTTCCGGGGTCTCTTCTGTTCTTGCGGCGGTCGTCGTCTTCTGCGCCGCCGGCGCCTTCTTCTTCTTGTTCTTCTTCTTGTTCCGATGTTGACCCGATGCTCTCTCTGCCCGGAATGGCAGAGGCGCGCTGCGCTGGGACTTATATAGGGACATGGGGACAGGGTCACATGCTCATGTCACATGGTGACCCCGCCCCCCTGTGATGTCACAGTCCCGGAGGATGCTGGGAGTGTGACATCACAAGGGGGCGGGGTCACCATGTGACATGAGCATGTGACTCTGTCCCCATGTCCCTATATAAGTCCCAGCGCAGCGCGCCTCTGCCATTCCAGGCAGAGAGAGCATCGGGTCAACATCGGAACAAGAGAAGAATAAGAAGAAGGACAAGAAGAAGAAGAAGGCGCCGGCGGCGCGGAAGACGACGACCGCCGCAAGAACAGAAGAGACCCCCGGAAGACCCCGGAATACCCCTGAAGGCGGATCGAGACCCCCCAGACGACGGCGGCGACGACGAAGAAGGTAGCCGGACTTCCCCGCTCGGTAAAAGAGCTTGGTAAATGGTGGGGGAGTCCGGCGAGAAGACCCCCAAGACGGAAGAAGACCCCCGGAGCAGTGCAATAAAATATTTTTTCAAAAGTGTGTGTGTTTTTGTACTTTACATTTTACACCTTAGGTGAATGGGTAGGGGTACATCGTACCCCATACTCATTCACATAGGGTGGGGGGCCGGTATCTGGGGGCCCCCTTATTAAAGGGGGCTCCCAGATTTCGATAAGCCCCCGCCCGCAGACCCCGACAACCAACGGCCAGGGTTGTCGGGAAGAGGCCCTTGTCCTCATCAACATGGGGACAAGGTGCTTTGGGGTGGGGGGGCCGCACGGCCCCCCTTTCCCCAGGGCACCCCCCATGTTGAGGGCACGCGGCCTGGTACGGCTCAGGAGGGGGGGGCGCTCGTTCGTCCCCACCCCTTTCCTGGCCTGCCAGGCTGCGTGCTCGGATGAGGGTCTGACATGGATTTGGGGGGAACCCCCACGCCGTTTTTTCGGCGTGGGGAGTCCCTTTAAATCCATGCCAGGTCACGGAGCTAGCGCGGTGGCAGTAACTGCCTACCGCCAAGTCCAGCGGATAATTTTAAAACCAAACTTAAAACTTTGGCGCCAAAAAGATAATAAACTTAAAACTTTGCCGCCAAAAAGATAATCCCCTCGTGTGTGGGCGCCGGCGGACTTTTTGGCGCCAAAGTCCGGCGGACTTTTTGGCGCCAAAGTTTTAAGTTTGGTTTTAAAATTATCCGCTGGACTTGGCAGTCCGGCGGACAATCCCGCCGTTAGTAGGCAAGTCTGCGGGACTTTTGAAATGAACGGACTTGCCGCTCATCGGCAAGTCCGTTCATTTAGCACGTGACTTCAGGTTACGTAGTTAGCGTAGGCAGTTACTGCCGCCGCGCTAGCTCCGTGACCTGGCATGGATTTAAAGGGACTCCCCACGCCGAAAAAAAACGGCGTGGGGGTTCCCCCCAAATCCATGTCAGACCCTCATCCGAGCACGCAGCCTGGCAGGCCAGGAAAGGGGTTGGGACGAACGAGCGCCCCCCCCCTCCTGAGCCGTACCAGGCCGCGTGCCCTCAACATGGGGGGTGCCCTGGGGAAAGGGGGCCGTGCGCCCCCCCCACCCCAAAGCACCTTGTCCCCATGTTGATGAGGACAAGGGCCTACCCCTACCCATTCACCTAAGGTGTAAAATGTAAAGTACAAAAACACACACACAAGGACAAGAAGAAGAAGAAGAACAGAAGAGACCCCCGGAAGATCCCCGAAGGCGGATCGAGACCCCCAGACGACGGCGGCGACGACGAAGAAGGTAGCCGGACTTCCCCCGCTCGGTAAAAGAGCTTGGTAAATGGCGGGGGAGTCCGGCGAGAAGACCCCCAAGACGGAAGAAGACCCCCGGAGCAGTGCAATAAACTATTTTTTCAAAAATGTGTGTGTTTTTTTTACTTTACATTTTACACCTTAGGTGAATGGGTAGGGGTACATCGTACCCCATACTCATTCACATAGGGTGGGGGGCCGGGATCTGAGGGCCCCCTTATAAAAGTGGGCTCTCAGATTCCGATAAGCCCCCGCCCGCAGCCCCCGACAACCACCGGCCAGGGTTGTCGGGAAGAGGCCCTTGTCCTCATCAACCGGGGGACAAGGTGCTTTGGGGTGGGGGGGGGCCGCACGGCCCCCCTTTTCCCATGGCACCCCCCATGTTGAGGGCACGCGGCCTGGTATGGCTCAGGAGGGGGGGGCGCTCGTTCGTCCCCACCCCTTTCCTGGCCTGCCAGGCTGCGTGCTCGGATAAGGGTCTGACATGGATTTGGGGGAACCCCCACGCCGTTTTTTCGGCGTGGTGGAGTCCCTTTAAATCCATGCCAGGTGACGGAGCTAGCGCGCCGGCACTGCCTATGCTAGCTACGTACCTGAAGTTACGTTCGAAATGAACGGACTGCTCCGTGTGTGGGCAAGTCCGTTCATTTTCAAAAGTCCCGCAGACTTTTGGCCGGCGGATTATCCGCTGGAGAAGTCCGTGCGTGTGTGGGCAAGTCCACACGCTCGGAAAGTCCAGCGGACCCAGCTGGAAAGTCCGGCGGGATTGTCCGCTGGACTTAGTCCGCCGGCAAAAGTCCGCACGTGTGTACGCGGCATTACAGAGGAGGTAGGGGGAGGGGTTATAATTATGCACCTATTAACCCCCAGCCTAAACAACAGGGATATTGGAATGAACAGGGTGACACATACAGACCACCCAGGGGAGGACCCCCTTCTCGAGGGAATCCTCACTATGGGAATTATAGTCAGAATCATATGGGGAATGATTATGCTGGGTCCATTGAACCCTATTATGATCGGCCTTCTGTACCTATCCAAAATCGCTTTGCACCGCTATCTCAGGATAATATTACACACTCTGAAGTTTTTTTTAGGCTCGCGCCAACTACATTGGCAAGATCCATGGGGACAAACACCCACAGGAAACAGACAGGGGGGCAAAAGAAGGGAAAGAGAGGAAGAAGAGCTGGAAGAAGAGTACAAAAGACAAAAGCTGTAATTGGGGCTGGTATTTACAATATTAGTGATTCCATTTTGTCAGATGACGAACTAAGAGTCCTAGATAAAGGACTTAAGTTCGCCCCAGTACGCAATTTTAACAAATTTCAGACTTACATTAGTCTTCAGAAATTTGTTAGATCTCTTAATATAAAACGCTACTTCCTTTCGAAACCCGGTGAATCCTTTCCGGCTCCTGTTGGTGCAAGTACCAGAGAAGGGGTTACCCCAGGTACACATTCTAATTTAGCCAATAAATCGGTTTTCAATCCACCTAAAAATGACCACAGACACATAGAAGTCTTCAAAAACATGGTCTCCAGTGATCTGGAGTCGATGAAAATTAAGAAGGTGAGAGATCCTCATTTTTTGAAAGCAGGCATAGTGACTTTGGAGAAAAACAAAAATGTTGTTGTCCGTCCGGCGGATAAGGGTGGTGGTCTGGTAGTCATGAACAAATCCTTCTATAAGGAGGAGATGGACAGATTACTATCAGATCGCACCACTTATCAGATTTTGGGGGGAGACCCAGTTTTTGCTTATAAGGGTGAGCTACAAATGCTTGTACTATCAGGTAAAACCAGTGGTGTTCTCAATAAGAAAGAATCCTTATACTTGGATCCCAGTGCATGCAGAAGGCCTATTATATATTTCTTACCTAAAGTGCACAAAGATGCACAGAGACCCCCGGGAAGACCCATTGTAAATGGTATCGATTCGGTAACAGCCCGTTTAGGCCAGTATGTTGACTTCTTTCTCAAACCACTGGTTTCTACCACCACTGTGTTTTTGAGAGATACGAAACATGCGATTCAAGTCATCGAATCCACGCCTGCCAGTGATGACACTTTGCTTGTGACAGCAGACGTGGGTTCCTTGTATACGATTATTGGACATCAGGATGCCCTTCGTTCGGTCAAATGGGCCCTTGAGGGCTCTAATCTATCTACTATTCATAAGAACTTTATTTTGGAGGCTCTTGATTTTTGTTTAACTAAGAATTATTTCTGGTATGACCACAAATATTTCTTACAAATCCTTGGTGTTGCCATGGGTGCCCGCTTCGCTCCAAGCGTAGCCAATTTATTCATGGCCTTATGGGAGGAAGAAACCGTTTTCCATAATAGACCATTTTAATTGAAGCAGTACTATAGATATATAGATGACCTCATCATTATTTGGGAGGGTAACATGACCAGCCTCCAACTATTCATGTCCAAACTTAATGGGAACACCAAGAATATTAAATTATCTTGGAATGCTGATGCTGCTCGCATAGCATTCCTCGATTTATAAATTTTCAAGGATGGTTCATTGCTTAAAACTAAAAATTATTTTAAAACTACAGATAGAAATGGGTTCATCCCCTTGGATAGTTTTCATCACCAATCTTGGTTATGCAACATTCCAAGGGGACAGTTTATTCGTTTAAGACGGAATTGCTCTCTGAAAACTGATTTTTTTCGTTCAGTCAGACATCTTGGCCGAACGATTCTCTCAGAAGGGATATCATAAGAATACCATCACCAGCGAGATTCATAACATTGGGAACATGGATCGAGCTGTTTTGGTGTCAGACTTACAGTCCAAAAAACCTCAGAAAGCTGGCTCTGAGTTCAGAATTATTCTGGACTACAATGTCCAGCACAAAAAATTTGAAAAGATAGTCATGAAGCATTGGGACATTCTTAAGAAGGATAACATTTTGGGAAAGGTATTACCACCACGTCCCAGGTTCATTTAAAAAAAGGCACCAACCCTTAGGGATGTTATAGCCCCTAGTGTAGTGGATCCCCCTATTTTAAAAGAAAATTAAATTTTCTCCTTCTTGACTGTTTTTTATGCTTGTGGGCGTTGCCCTCCATGTAGACAATGCAAACATAATGTCAAGAGGCGGAAAGAATTGTCTACTTTCACCACTGGTGTCACATACCCAATTAAAAGCTTGATTACTTGTAACACCACTGGTGTGGTATATGTTCTCGAATGTGATTGTGGTAAACAGTACGTTGGGAGGACATCAAGACCTCTCAGTGTTCGCATAGGAGAGCATGTGAATAACATCAAAAAAGGCCTTAAAAAACATAACGTTTCTAAGCATTTTAGGCTATGTCATAACAGAGACCCTAAATGCTTAAAGTTTTGGGGACTGGAGAGGGTTACCCAACACTGGAGAGGGGGGAACTTTATAAGGCAGTTAAGTCGACGTGAATCCTTCTGGATTCATGAGATGCAGGTACTTGTTCCAGGAGGGATGAACGTCGACTTCGACCTCAACTGCTTTATATCAGATAAATAGATCAAAAATGAATTGCTATTGTCATTTTTATACAATTTTTATGTATGTGTGTGTGTGTGTGTATGTATATATATATATATATATATATATATGTATGTATGTATATGTATGTATATATATATATATATATATATATTTTTTTTTTTTTTATTATTATTATTATTATATAATTTTATATTATATTTTATTGTATATCTTAAATTAAATCAGCTAAATTAGTAAGGTTGAGATACTTGTTATCTATATAATATGTGAATTTAGCAATGATGGATGCGGGTGCATTAATCATCCATTATTTTTTTGGAAGGTTGTGGCATTTTTATAATTGTTTGTTTTTTATTTTTATTTGTATATAGACTCCTTTTGACTGCTTTTGCTAGTGCTGGTTAATTATCACTCAGCCATGTGAATCCAGCATATACCATGGGAGTATGTTTTAATTCCAGTACAGGTTTTAAAACTGTGCCTTCCGTGTCCCCACAAGCTAGGGGGTCTCGATCCGCCTTCGGGGGTCTTCCGGGGGTCTCTTCTGTTCTTGCGGCGGTCGTCGTCTTCCGCGCTGCCGGCGCCTTCTCCTTCTTCTTGTCCTTCTTCTTGTCCTTCTTCTTCTTCCGATGTTGACCCAACGCTCTCTCTGCCCGGAATGCCTGTGCCGCGCTGCGCTGGGACTTATATAGGGGCATGGGGACAGGGTCACATGTTCATGTCACATGGTGACCCCGCCCCCTTGCGATGTCACAGTCCCAGCATCCTCCGGGACTGTGACAACACAAGGGGGCGTGGTCACCATGTGACATGAGCATGTGACCCTGTCCCCATGCCCCTATATAAGTCCCAGCGCAGCGCGGCACAGGCATTCCGGGCAGAGAGAGCATCGGGTCAACATCAGAAGAAGAAGAACAAGAAGAAGGACAAGAAGAAGAAGAAGGCGGCGCCGGCGGCGCGGAAGACGACGACCGCCGCAAGAACAGAAGAGACCCCCGGAAGATCCCCGAAGGCGGATCGAGACCCCCAGACGACGGCGGCGACGACGAAGAAGGTAGCCGGACTTCCCCCGCTCGGTAAAATAGCTTGGTAAATGGCGGGGGAGTCCGGCGAGAAGACCCCCAAGACGGAAGAAGACCCCCGGAGCAGTGCAATAAACTATTTTTTCAAAAGTGTGTGTGTTTTTTTTACTTTACATTTTACACCTTAGGTGAATGGGTAGGGGTACATCGTACCCCATACTCATTCACATAGGGTGGGGGGCCGGGATCTGAGGGCCCCCTTATAAAAGTGGGCTCTCAGATTCCGATAAGCCCCCGCCCGCAGACCCCGACAACCAACGGCCAGGGTTGTCGGGAAGAGGCCCTTGTCCTCATCAACATGGGGACAAGGTGCTTTGGGGTGGGGGGGCCGCACGGCCCCCCTTTTCCCATGGCACCCCCCATGTTGAGGGCACGCGGCCTGGTATGGCTCAGGAGGGGGGGGCGCTCGTTCGTCCCCACCCCTTTCCTGGCCTGCCAGGCTGCGTGCTCGGATAAGGGTCTGACATGGATTTGGGGGAACCCCCACGCCGTTTTTTCGGCGTGGTGGAGTCCCTTTAAATCCATGCCAGGTGACGGAGCTAGCGCGCCGGCACTGCCTATGCTAGCTACGTACCTGAAGTTACGTTCGAAATGAACGGACTGCTCCGTGTGTGGGCAAGTCCGTTCATTTTCAAAAGTCCCGCAGACTTTTGGCCGGCGGATTATCCGCTGGAGAAGTCCGTGCGTGTGTGGGCAAGTCCACACGCTCGGAAAGTCCAGCGGACCCAGCTGGAAAGTCCGGCGGGATTGTCCGCTGGACTTAGTCCACCGGCAAAAGTCCGCACGTGTGTACGCGGCATTACAGAGGAGGTAGGGGGAGGGGTTATAATTATGCACCTATTAACCCCCAGCCTAAACAACAGGGATATTGGAATGAACAGGGAGACACATACAGACCACCCAGGGGAGGACCCCCTTCTCGAGGGAATCCTCACTATGGGAATTATAGTCAGAATCATATGGGGAATGATTATGCTGGGTCCATTGAACCCTATTATGATCGGCCTTCTGTACCTATCCAAAATCGCTTTGCACCGCTATCTCAGGATAATATTACACACTCTGAAGTTTTTTTTAGGCTCGCGCCAACTACATTGGCAAGATCCATGGGGACAAACACCCACAGGAAACAGACAGGGGGGCAAAAGAAGGGAAAGAGAGGAAGAAGAGCTGGAAGAAGAGTACAAAAGACAAAAGCTGTAATTGGGGCTGGTATTTACAATATTAGTGATTCCATTTTGTCAGATGACAAACTAAGAGTCCTAGATAAAGGACTTAAGTTCGCCCCAGTACGCAATTTTAACAAATTTCAGACTTACATTAGTCTTCAGAAATTTGTTAGATCTCTTAATATAAAACGCTACTTCCTTTCGAAACCCGGTGAATCCTTTCCGGCTCCTGTTGGTGCAAGTACCAGAGAAGGGGTTACCCCAGGTACACATTCTAATTTAGCCAATAAATCGGTTTTCAATCCACCTAAAAATGACCACAGACACATAGAAGTCTTCAAAAACATGGTCTCCAGTGATCTGGAGTCGATGAAAATTAAGAAGGTGAGAGATCCTCATTTTTTGAAAGCAAGCATAGTGACTTTGGAGAAAAACAAAAATGTTGTTGTCCGTCCGGCGGATAAGGGTGGTGGTCTGGTAGTCATGAACAAATCCTTCTATAAGGAGAAGATGGACAGATTACTATCAGATCGCACCACTTATCAGATTTTGGGGGGAGACCCAGTTTTTGCTTATAAGGGTGAGCTACAAATGCTTGTACTATCAGGTAAAACCAGTGGTGTTCTCAATAAGAAAGAATCCTTATACTTGGATCCCAGTGCATGCAGAAGGCCTATTATATATTTCTTACCTAAAGTGCACAAAGATGCACAGAGACCCCCGGGAAGACCCATTGTAAATGGGATCGATTCGGTAACAGCCCGTTTAGGCCAGTATGTTGACTTCTTTCTCAAACCACTGGTTTCTACCACCACTGCGTTTTTGAGAGATACGAAACATGCGATTCAAGTCATCGAATCCACGCCTGCCAGTGATGACACTTTGCTTGTGACAGCAGACGTGGGTTCCTTGTATACGATTATTGGACATCAGGATGCCCTTCGTTCGGTCAAATGGGCCCTTGAGGGCTCTAATCTATCTACTATTCATAAGAACTTTATTTTGGAGGCTCTTGATTTTTGTTTAACTAAGAATTATTTCTGGTATGACCACAAATATTTCTTACAAATCCTTGGTGTTGCCATGGGTGCCCGCTTCGCTCCAAGCGTAGCCAATTTATTCATGGCCTTATGGGAGGAAGAAACCGTTTTCCATAATAGACCATTTTAATTGAAGCAGTACTATAGATATATAGATGACCTCATCATTATTTGGGAGGGTAACATGACCAGCCTCCAACTATTCAAGTCCAAACTTAATGGGAACACCAAGAATATTAAATTA
Source organism: Lithobates sylvaticus (assembly GCA_028564925.1). Classification (NCBI taxonomy): domain Eukaryota; kingdom Metazoa; phylum Chordata; class Amphibia; order Anura; family Ranidae; genus Lithobates; species Lithobates sylvaticus. The sequence goes on along the minus strand of CM053029.1, from coordinate 318,782,816 downwards.
TCTTGGAATGCTGATGCTGCTCGCATAGCATTCCTCGATTTATAAATTTTCAAGGATGGTTCATTGCTTAAAACTAAAAATTATTTTAAAACTACAGATAGAAATGGGTTCATCCCCTTGGATCGTTTTCATCACCAATCTTGGTTATGCAACATTCCAAGGGGACAGTTTATTCGTTTAAGACGGAATTGCTCTCTGAAAACTGATTTTTTTTCGTTCAGTCAGACATCTTGGCCGAACGATTCTCTCAGAAGGGATATCATAAGAATACCATCACCAGCGAGATTCATAACATTGGGAACATGGATCGAGCTGTTTTGGTGTCAGACTTACAGTCCAAAAAACCTCAGAAAGCTGGCTCTGAGTTCAGAATTATTCTGGACTACAATGTCCAGCACAAAAAATTTGAAAAGATAGTCATGAAGCATTGGGACATTCTTAAGAAGGATAACATTTTGGGAAAGGTATTACCACCACGTCCCAGGTTCATTTACAAAAAGGCACCAACTCTTAGGGATGTTATAGCCCCTAGTGTAGTGGATCCCCCTATTTTAAAAGAAAATTAAATTTTCTCCTTCTTGACTGTTTTTTATGCTTGTGGGCGTTGCCCTCCATGTAGACAATGCAAACATAATGTCAAGAGGCGGAAAGAATTGTCTACTTTCACCACTGGTGTCACATACCCAATTAAAAGCTTGATTACTTGTAACACCACTGGTGTGGTATATGTTCTCGAATGTGATTGTGGTAAACAGTACGTTGGGAGGACATCAAGACCTCTCAGTGTTCGCATAGGAGAGCATGTGAATAACATCAAAAAAGGCCTTAAAAAACATAACGTTTCTAAGCATTTTAGGCTATGTCATAACAGAGACCCTAAATGCTTAAAGTTTTGGGGACTGGAGAGGGTTACCCAACACTGGAGAGGGGGAAACTTTATAAGGCAGTTAAGTCGACGTGAATCCTTCTGGATTCATGAGATGCAGGTACTTGTTCCAGGAGGGATGAACGTCGACTTCGACCTCAACTGCTTTATATCAGATAAATAGATCAAAAATGAATTGCTATTGTCATTTTTATACAATTTTTATGTATGTGTGTGTGTGTATGTATATATATATATATATATATATATATATATATATGTATGTATGTATATGTATATATATATATATATATATATATATATTTTTTTTTTTTTTTATTATTTATTATATATTTTATATTATATTTTATCGTATATCTTAAATTAAATCAGCTAAATTAGTAAGGTTGAGATACTTGTTATCTATATAATATGTGAATTTAGCAATGATGGATGCGGGTGCATTAATTATCCATTATTTTTTTGGAAGGTTGTGGCATTTTTATAATTGTTTGTTTTTTATTTTTATTTGTATATAGACTCCTTTTGACTGCTTTTGCTAGTGCTGGTTAATTATCACTCAGCCATGTGAATCCAGCATATACCATGGGAGTATGTTTTAATTCCAGTACAGGTTTTAAAACTGTGCCTTCCGTGTCCCCACAAGCTAGGTTGTGTCTTTGTGTCACTAAAGAACGTCCGGTGCTAGGACCTCTGGCACCGGTGTTTCTCTGCACCTATCACGCTGCTCGTTTACCACCCAGGCCTCTTTAACAGTGCAAGGTGACTAGATAGCTCCACCCACCGCTGACGAAGTCCACAGGACGTAACGTGCGTACGGGGGAGGAGCTATCGCTTATGCCAGTCACCCGCGCTCCATCACGCTATACACAGTGGCTTTACACCGCTGATGTTTTTTAGTTATTTGTTTTCATTGTGCTCTATGTATGTGCTGTATTCAGTGCAGATGCCTGTTTGCCCTAATTTATTGTACAGCCTATACTCATCAGAGCTCTAATTGAGTTACTGGGCTCCACTGCTGTGCCGTTTTTTAGGCAGAGGCTTGCATGCTTCAACTGTCTGTGCAGTTCTTAACCTCCTTGCGACCGCCGGCTGTCAAATGACGGCCAGGCGGCGCAGCTCTCACGGTGGGAGGGCGTCATATGACGTCCTCCCCTTCTGTGCACTCCAGGGAGTGCGCGCGCGCCGCCGGGCGCGCGCGCACGCTCTCGCCGTGTCACTGGGCACCCGATGCGCATGCCCAGCGGCCGCGATGTCCGCTGGGCACCCGCGATTGCCCGGTAACACAGCGGGACTGTGGATCTGTGTGTGTAAACACACAGATCAACGGTCCTGTCAGAGGAGAGGAGCCGATGGTGTGTTCTCTGTACAGAGAACCACCGATCTGTCTCCTCCCCTTGTGAGTCCCCACCCCCCACAGTAAGAATCACTCTTAGGGAACATAATTAACCCCTCCCCGCCCCCTAGTGGTTAACCCCTTCACTGCCAGTGTCATTTATGCAGGAATCAATGCATTTAAATAGCATTGATTGCTGTATAAATGACAATGGTGCCAAAAATGTGTCAAAAATGTCTGATGTGTCCGCCATAATGTCGCAGTCACAATAAAAATCGCTGATCACCGCCATTACTAGTAAAAAAAAATATATTAATAAAAATACTATAAAACTATCCCCTATTTTGTAAACGCTATAACTTTTGCGCAAACGAATCAATAATCGCTAATTGCGATTTTTTTTTTTACCAAAAATATGTAGAAGAATACGTTTCGGCCTAAACTGAGGAAAAAAAAATTTTTTTTATATATTTTTTGGGGACATTTAGTATAGCAAAAAGTAAAAAATATTGTTTTTTTTTTTAATTTGTCGCTCTTCTTTTGTTTATTGCGCAAAAAAAAAAAAAAAACGCAGAGGTGATCAAATACCACCAAAAGAAAGCTCTTATCATTCTAAAAATGATAACAATTTCATTTGGGTACAGTGTCATATGACCGCGCAATTGTCATTCAAAGTGCGTCAGCGCTGAAAGCTGAAAAATGGCTTGGTCAGGAAGGGGGTGAAAATGCACTGTAGTGAGGTGGTTAATATCCATTGGAGCTTCAGTGTTATCCCCCCTTTTTAAATAAAACAAGATTTTTATACAGTCTGCACTGAGATTGCATCTTTTATTTTTTCTTGGGCATTAAACCTGCATAATCATCTCATGGTGGATCATTTTGGTTGGAGCCGCATCCTCAGGACAGTTCTGGTGTCCTGGTCATCACACACCTTTGGATTTCCTCCTGGTTGGATCGTTATCGCACCATCATCCCACGAATGGGTCCATGCGTTTTTGATTATCACATTTGGTAAGAGTACCTTTTCCGTTTGGTGGAGGATTGTCACTGTGAAACTTACTGAAAGTCTACAGTCACTGGGTGTTCTCATCCACGTCACTCTACACATTGCTAATTGGATATGAACTTTTATATTCCATTTTTTATATGTTTTGCGCTTCACTTTCTTTTTTTACATATTATTCTTAAGGATTTGTGATTTACCTTTTTGTGTTCAGCTTGCAATTTTGTTTGTCTTTTGTTAATTTTGGTTTGCGCTGATTGCTTTATATACGACAGTGATATGTGCCTCATATAAATCTGTAAGGAATCCTCTGACACCGACATAGTAACAAAATCTGGTCCTGCAAGTAATTCACACTAGTTGACTGGTAGACTTGAAGTCACTGCAGAATAACACTTTTTTTTTTCTTTAGGAAAACCGGGGCATGTCTTCACTTGTCTTGTTGGTGCAAGCACATGAATTTGTCTCCCTGCATTTATGTTTAAACACACTCACATTTTGAAGAAGCATAATAAAACTTAAATTAAAGGCAAAAAGTTTTTTTTCTTTTTTCATTTTGGATAGAGTGGCGAGGGATTAGAACATCTGTCAGTTTTAATTGCTGCTTGTGTCCCCATTAGGGAGATTCACCCTCTCTGTTTGTCCTGTTTACTATTATCATTGAAAGCAAAAGTAAAATAAAATTTTGGGTTGTCCCCAGAAAAGTAATATAGGGGAAATCTTCCAATGGGGACACTAGTTCTGGTGACCTGGAGGTTCCCTAGGAATTCCCTCAATTTGGGGGAATTTCCCCTCACTTCCTGTTTGGCTATGGGACAGGAAGTAAAGGGAAATTTCCTCAATGGGACAGAGATGGCAAAAAAAGATCTGATAGGGGTTAAAACCCTCCCTTGTTCTATCCAAAATAAAAATAAAATATTTGCCTATAGTTCTACTTTTAAGTAGTTTCATCCAGCTAGTCTTTATATCTGGAAATGCCTGTCAGATGGCATAGCCGTAATTAAGAAATCCCTGTGTCCATCTTGCAGACTGTACTGCAGATGACCATTACAGAAGGATACCTAGTCTATAGTTAATATATATAAAGGAGAAGCAGAACATAAAAGCCAGCCATACATTGATTGAAATTTGGTTGGTTCAGCAGGGATTGGACACATTTTGATCTATGTATGATTAGGCTGGTTGTACACAAATCTATCTACCAATCGACTTGTGCACAACCAGCCTGTTGGATCATTTTCCCTCAATCAGCATCTAGAGCTAAAGGCGGCTGTCAGAATACAATCTCTCAGTGTGGATGGGAGAATTGAATAATATTCCTTTGTTGAACCCACTGGTTGAAAGAAAAAAAAAAGACTCATCTACGGCCATCCTAAGGAGATCTTTCCGCAGCTTTCAAAATATATTGAATGATTTTTTTCAATAATTTCATAACTGGATAAAATATTATTTCATAAAACCCTAGCATTCAGTTTCAATTTTTTCGTAGGTGATGATAGCATATATAAAACCTTTTTGCTTGTTCAGACAAAAAAGACAACTTTCAAGTCACACAGAGAGCAACAGATTAAAGCAGAATGAAGACTTATGCCCTGTACATGCAGGCCGAATGTCAGGAGACATTGGCCAGTTAAAAAAAAAAATGGCCTACATTTGGCCCATATGTATGTTGGTCTGTCCGACAGAAGCCAGCCAAACTTCAGATGAGCATGCTGTAAAAACAGCAGCGGAGAGCCCTGAGCGAAGTGTTCTGGTGGGGTGCTGTCCCCCTGTCAGTATACAACAGTTCAGCGGGGGAGATCGCTATACTAAAGCTCCGACCGAAGCTGTCTGTTTTTTTTCATGCAACCCGCTGGTTTACACTGAAAAAAACTGTTGGTCGGAATTTTCGACAACAAATGTTCGATGTGAGCTTGTTGTCGGAAATTCTGACCGTGTGTAGGCTCCATCGGACATTTGTTGTCAGAATTTCCGACAACAAAAATTTGAGAGCTGGTTCTCAAATTTTCCGACAACAAAATCTGTTGTCGGAAATTCTGATCGCGTGTACACAATTCCGACGCACAAAATTCCACGCATGCTCGGAATCAAGCAGAAGAGCCGCACTGGCTATTGAACTTAATTTTTCTCGGCTCGTGTTGTATGTCACCGCGTTCTTGACGTTCGGAAATTTCCGACAACATTTGTGTGACCATGTGTATGCAAGACAAGTTTGAGCCAACATCCGTCGGAAATAAATCCAGGATTTGGTTGTCGGAATGTCCGATCATGTGTACGCGGCATTAGTGTGTACCAGGCTTTAGACACTGTAGAAGTTTCCCCCCCTCCCTACATATTTTTCAGTTAGCACTGATAAGGAAAGCAAAAGGCACAAAGAAACTGCAGATCTTTACAGGCAAGTTTTCATCAGACACCATCCACTTACAAGTGCCCTTAGCAAAGTGACAGGCAGGTGCACAGCTTTGACAAATTGTGCTATTCCCTTTGTTTACTGTTCTACCTAGCACTAAACATGAGGGAAAAACAGTTGAAATGGTGAAATAAACAATTGCTGTAGCGCTGTACCATTGTTAGGCATCAGTAGATACCACAACATAATTCAATTCAGTGTAATTCAGAAAAACACCAGGAAACTGCTTGACAAGCCACATTTTTGTACACGTCTTTCCCCAAAATTCTCGATGGCCAGTGGCAACCCGTCCATTACGGGAGCACGGGCATCTCCCCCCATCCATGCATCGGGCCCCCTGATCTACATACAGGGTGCCGGACTATGGTTTCCAATGGGGTGTATGGGGTTTTTGAAAGCACGTGATTACAGCCAGAGGCTCTAATAGGCTTCAAAAAAGGGTGGGCTTTCCCCTATCCCACCCAGTTGTGTGACAATAGTGATCAGCTGATCCTATTGGATGCCTAGCACCTAGAGGGGGGGAGAGGAGATGCATGGCAAAAAAGAGATCCAGTGGACTGGATTCAGTTAGCCCCTAGACACCGGGAGGTGTCAGTTTACAATGCTGTACTACTACTGATCCAGTAAGAGGCTTTCAGTGTGGTGGTGGACATGTGTTTATGGTGGAATTCCCAGTACCTTCCATGTGGTTTGGTGTTTATTGGAGTGCACCACTCCAATGAACCACATTCACTTTTTCAAAGTCACGTGATTAGTGTCAAAACACGTCAGAAGGAGCCTGTGACATCATCTAGTGAGCCACCTGTGTGCACCACCTGCAAATGTGAGTGCAATTTTATATTTGAATAAAGATCACCTTTTTGTATAGTTAAACACTATGTCAGCTTTCTCCTGCTTATATGATGCATGTGAATGAGGTATACCATCTAAGGGAACAAAAATCCAAGAACCACCAGGGAAGTTGTGGACCACTGGATTTATACCCCTAAGGGAAAAGGGAGTTCAGACCCCTGACAGGGTCTCCCCAGGAGGTGAGTGCATAGTTTGACCAGTGGAGGGCACTTTTTTTATTAGAGAAGCACACGAATTTCACGGAAGTTTGCTATTGGATTTATGATCACTTGCACAGCATGTATGAAAGTGTGCACTAACTAAACGGACTAGATGTGATGATTTTCAATGCATAAAGATCATTATTACTATATACAATTGGAAAGCTGTTATGGTCATTTCATTTGAATGTTTGTTTTGAGTATAAACTTTTGTTTCATTATCTTTATTATGTCACTTTAAAAGGATTCATATAGTTATAGCTATACTTTCACCCGTGACTCATTTTGAGGTCATCACTATTATTGTCACTCATATCTTTTGTGTGCTGGAACCCAGATATTGCAGGTATCAGTACCACTTGGTATCACTGGAAATCGATAATTAGATAATTTTTCATTTTGTACTATAATTCTGTTAGGATACCTGGAGAGGTAGCACCTTACTGTTCTTGTATAATTATTATTTTTTTTTTTTTTTACTTTTTTCTTTCAATTATTTTATTGAGTTTTAAATCAGAATACAGAGTACAATTTGACATTGTAACGTCGTGCAACGATGTCGGTGTGAACATAAACAGTAGGTTCTTGTCGACAATCTTATTATAGGAACAATAAACAATAAAAAGATACCGATGGGATCTCTTGTGCGTATAGGCGACCTCTCATCTAATGCGTCACCCCAAGTGGGATCTTTAGTACCACATGAGTGGAGAGGTCCCGCTAACAAATCAAACAAATCAAACATTGTCTACTAGTAGTCATCAATACAGGTGAGATATAACTGTTAAAGGTGGGTCAAAGTATTGCTCGGTCAAGAGGCGAGGGAAATGCTTTGTTGTTTAACATCGTTGGTTGCTAGTAGCAGCAGAGGTCCATATGATCCATGGATGCCAGTGTGTGCGGGTTTTGGTTGTTCTTGTACTATTTTTGATCATTACATCTGGGAACACAGTTGGTGTTAAGCAGCAACCTCAAGCAAGTCTGTTGATTTAATCAACGGGATCAAATGTGAACCATGAGGCCAAAGAAACTTAGAAGAAAACAAGTAGAGTGTTGAGGCATCTGAAGTTGGGTATACACTAATAGAATTTAGAACAGAAAGTCATACAAAAATTCTTAAGAAAATTTGTATGAAAATTCTCAGACCATTAATACTGTTTGTCTTTCAAAGGCAGTTTCGGATCATTTCCGATTTATTGCAAATATTTACGTCCCGACTACAGGACTAGCTGTTTTGAATCTAGACATTGCATTATTTTTTACACAATGTCACAACATAGTGATGCACAGTTTTGTTAGCTGCTCAACGAGATGCTGGAAAACCCATTATTTGTACGAACACCTTTTGGCTAATAAATCATATACATCTATATTTACTATGCAGTGCAAATCGAATCAAATCATCTGGGGCAATTTATTGTATAAGAGATAACTAATCTCTGTGTTTTTGATTAAAGATTCAGAAGGTCCCATATGGAATAATCCACAATTGCCTGAGGTTGCGAGGCTTGAAAATTTAGATCTATGGAAGAAGGCGGAGAGATATCATTTACGTAAAAAAATATTTTTTTAATATTTACAATTACGGCATGCTCTGCAGAGTCAAGCAAGGACTTTCTTTTTGAAATATAATCCTTCATTAATCTTGATTTTGGCTGTAACTGCAAAATGTTTAAAACAGGGACTTATAGGGAGTATATATTCTTCTTTACAAATGACAGCTAGAACTAATCTACAAGTGGGTAGCTTTGGACGCTGGTGCAGGGACCTAGAGACGCTTAGTGACAAGGAGTGGGAACAAACCCTGATGAATCTATTTGAGGTATCCTTATCCCCTTCACAGTGCCTAACTCAGCTATTTATTATTCCCAGAACCCATTATACCCCTTTGAAGCTATATTCCTGGGGTAAAGCAGCCACACCAAATTGTCCTAGATGTACTACTGAATCAGGTACACTTATTCATATGTTGGGGCAACTGGGAGGGGGTATTTAATAATTTAAATCTCTTAGGTTCCACACAGGTCTATTGTGATCCAAAAATAGCATTGTTAGGTATTATAACGGAAGATACCCTCCCAGTTGAAATGCATGTAAACTATCTATATGGCTCATAAACTTATACTACAAAAATGGATACCAAAATACTCGTCAACAATAGATTAATGGATTAAGGAGGTTAACCTTAATCTAAAATGAGAGGAATTAACATATAAACATAGAAGGAGCCACAAAACATTTTTAAAAATGTGGCAATGGTGGTTAGTCTCCAACCAGTTTGAACAAACAGTTGAGTAAACTAATGATACTGAGGAAAACCAATAATGATATAATGAGGGGGATAAGTATAGATAAAGGTTTTAAAGGTTTTGAATAAAGGTTTTTAAAGGTTTTGAATAAAGATAGAAGACTGGTGAGCGTAAATAAAAAAAATTGGGGGGTGGGGGGTTGTTTGGGTGGGGTTATTTGTGGGAAATGTTTTGTGTGTTTTAGAATTGTTATTGTATTAAGAAAAATGTATAAAAATTATTTGATTGGAAAAAAAAAAGATTCAGAAGGTATCCATATCTAACTATGTACATAGAAATAAAAAAGTAAAAAAGTTATTTCAATACATTATCCTTACTGTACCTGGTTTACTTTTGTTCACATGATGAACCTTCAAAGTAACAATAACTTCAAAATATGTTATGTGTAGACATTTTTAGTTTAGTGTTTTAGTTTAGTTTAGTATTAAAATATGCAAATTAATTCTGAGCTTTTTGGCAAGTATTTATACAAATATCTTGAATTTTCTATCAATATCTAGTTTAAAGAACCAGCATTTTAACCATACAGATTTAGAGCAATGTCACCTTTCTTTTTATAATGTATTTTTCTATATCCTATGCATTGCTCTAGTTGAATAAAGTTAATATTTCTTCTGCCATCCCTTATTTCATACATCCTCCTACAATCATCTCTTAGTGAAAGAAAGAACACCTATCATTCTTGAGTTATTGGTACAAAGTTGACTTCAGCAGCAATCGGAGTAAAATATCTTATTTAAAGACAAGCTGTACTACAGCAGTTGCTCACACCCCCTTCTGTATTCTGTTCAGTCGTTTTCAATGTCCTCAATTCAAATGTCCTCGCTACTTGTCAAACAGATCATCTCAAACTAGAGAAAAAGAGTGATCAGTTGGAAAAATGACACAATTTACAGTGCTGTGCTACAAAGTATATATTCAATTTAAAATAAAATTCTGTCACTGCTTGTTCCTGTAGGCCAAATCTTTTTTCTTCTGATTCACTGCTTACTTCTGTGTTGGTAATTTTTTTTTTAAACTAGTGTAAATCAGTCATTGCCCCAGGACAGCAAGGATAGTTAGTTAAAGTGTATAGGCTATTTTTATTGTGAATGGTGTAGGGTACAGTTAGAGACTTCCTTTACTTGCTGTCTTATGACAATCCAAATTCCAGCCAAAAATAAAAACAGTTAAAAAGGCTGGTTATTGATAAACTTTAAAGCCCATCTCCAACCCCAGTGGGAGGTCCTTACTGCAGTACTGAAGGGTGATTACTTAATGACATGGGCACCATTCAGTTCAGCAGTGCAAAGTGATGATATACCCTCAGCTGGCTGTGTCCGTAACAACGTGGGCTCACAGGAAGGGGATGATTTAATGTGACCAGTGATATCTGCTGCAGAGGGTAGCTGTCAGGGCTCTAGCCGCCCTGGACGGGCCAGCCTGAATGTGCGCAGGCGCACAGGTCTCACTGGCATGAATGGGCATCAGCGCGCGCCGCGTGATTAGCGGGTGCACGTGCGCGATCGGCGCCAGTGGCCCTATTTAAAGGGGACAGCTGCCTGCATGCGGCGCTGTCCGTCTCAGCTCCCCACCTGTACCCCACCTGAACCTGCCTGCTGACTTTATCTGTGACCCGGCCTGCCTGACCTTCGCTGCCTTCTCTGTTCCTTGGCCCCGGCTTGTTTGACCCTGCTCCTGGACTGTTTATTGCTGCTGAACCTCTGGCCTGCCTCCTGACTGTTCCCAGTCCAGCAGGCCCTGAACCAGAGCTGTAAGAGAGGTCTCCAACCATCAAGCCAGGCTCATCACTACCAGGTACCTAACAGTACGGACAGCCCATAAGGACTGAGCCTGCGGAAGGAGCCTCTGCCATGCAGGAGATCTGTACCCACCTTGCAGCTCTTACACAAGCGGTGAAGTCCCTGCAGGAGGGATATGCCAAGCTGGAAGGACAAGTGCAACACCTCTCCAGTCCCATGGCCGCTGCACCCTCTCCACCTCCAGTGCAACCTGTCTCCCAGCCTACAATGGTGATGCTTCCTCCTGAGCCAAGGGTCCCTGTTCCGGAGAGATTCTCAGGTGACCGATCCAAGTTCCAGGCCTTCCGAGATGCTTGCCAGCTGTACTTTGCTCTGCAACCCAGGACTTTCTCCTTGGAAGCCACCAAGGTGGGATTTGTGGTGTCCCTACTGCAAGGGGAACCCCAATCTTGGGCCCACCGCCTTTTGGGTGCTAACAGCGTCATGACACAGACTTTGGCCTCCTTCCAGGCGATGGCACAGCTGTACGATGACCCCCAGCGTACAGCTACAGTTGAATCTGCCCTATCCGCGCTCCAGCAAGGTCGTAGGATGGCCGAGGACTATATCACGGACTTCAGGCGTTGGATCGCGGATACGCAATGGAACGACTCGGCCCTCAGACACCAGTTCCGCATGGGTCTATCTGAGGGTCTTAAGGACGAACTTGCCCGTGTGGGAATTCCAGAGGCCCTTGAGGACCTAATCACCCTCACGATACAGCTGGACCGCCGTCTTCGGGAACGCCGAGCTGAACGCTCCTCACAGCCAAATCGCCCGGCCTGGTTGGTCGCAAGGGCTCCTATCCCTTCCACTCGCTACTTACCCGTTCCCTCCGCAGCTCCGGTGGGGCCTGCTCCTGATGGCTCTGAACCAATGCAGATCGGACTTTTGCATTCTCCTTTGACGCCCGAGGAACGGGCCCGACGCCATCAGCTGAACCTGTGTCTTTACTGCGGGGGCCCTGGACATTATGTGAACAACTGCCCTGCCAAGACATGTAAGTGCCTTTCATCTGTTTCTTCTTCTCCTGCATCCTGTCCAGCCAGTACAACCCACCTGTCATTGCAGTGCCGGGGAAGGACAATACTTACCAACGCCATCGTTGATTCTGGAGCATGCAGTTGCTTTGTGGATGCCACCTTTGCCAATACGCACGCCCTGCCCCTCCAGAAGAATATTCAAGGACTTTCCGTATTCCTGGCTGATGGATCCCACATTAAGTCAGGCCAGGTGACTCAAGAGACCCTGCCTTTACCTGCTACCATTCTTTCCCAACACCAGGAGCTCTTAACCTTAGATGTGATTTCCTCTCCCTTGTTCCTGGTGATCCTGGGCATACCTTGGCTTCAGGCCCATAACCCTCGGATCAACTGGTCCACTGGGGAAGTTGAGTTCCAGTCCCCCTACTGCCAAGAACATTGCCTACCCACGACCTCCGGAATACCCCCTACCTTGCTTTGCCTAGACTCAGACCAGGATCTGTGCCAGTCTGTGCTCCAACCTTATCACGACCTCCTGGATGTGTTCAGCAAACGGGGGGCGGACTCCCTTCCGCCCCACCGTTCCTATGACTGTCCTATCGAGCTCCTTCCAGGGGCCGAGATCCCGTTTGGTCGCATATTCCCCCTATCCGAAAAGGAACAAGAAGCGCTGAAGGTCTACATTTCCGAGAATCTGGAAAAGGGATTTATTCGCCACTCCACATCCCCCGCAGGCGCAGGAATATTTTTTGTCACCAAAAAAGATCAGACCTTGAGACCCTGCGTAGACTACCGGGAACTAAACAAGGTCACGGTCAAAAAACGGTACCCTCTGCCTCTGATACCAGAACTTTTTCAAAAACTAAGATCGGCAACGATCTTTACTAAGTTGGACCTAAGGGGAGCTTACAACCTGGTCCACATCCGGGCCGGAGACGAGTGGAAGACAGCTTTCCGGACCCGCTTCGGGCACTACGAATATTTGGTCATGCCCTTCGGTCTCTGTAATGCCCCTGCCACGTTCCAGCATCTCATCAATGACGTGTTTAGAGATTTCTTGGACATTTTCGTAATTGTCTATCTGGATGACATTTTAATCTTCTCCCAATCCCTGGAACAGCATCGAGGGCATGTGGGCAAAGTGCTACTTCGCCTCCGGCAGCACGGCCTATATGCAAAGGCCGAAAAATGTAAATTTGAACAGCAGGAGATCCAATTCTTGGGACTTGAAATTTCCCCGGCAGGCATCAGAATGGACCCTCAAAAAGTGTCCGCCATACTTGACTGGCCAAAACCTGTGGACAAGAAAGGCATCCAACGGTTTGTCGGGTTCGCAAACTTCTATAGGAAGTTCATTAAGGGGTTCTCTGCCATCATCACCCCTATCACCCAGCTGACCAAACAGGGCACACGCTTCCACTGGGGTCCAGAGGCTCAAGGGGCCTTCGACCAACTCAAGAGACTGTTTACTTCGGCCCCCATCCTCAGCCATCCCGACCCTGCCCTCCCGTACATCCTAGAGGTTGATGCTTCAGAGGTAGCGGTTGGTGCAGTAGTTTCGCAGCGGCAAGGTAGTAATGACGCAATGCATCCTGTGGGGTTTTTCTCCCGGAAACTTTCTCCAGCCGAGAGAAATTATGATGTCGGGGACCGTGAACTCCTTGCCATTAAGACGGCTCTAGAGGAATGGAGGTACCTATTGGAGGGCGCAAGTCACCCAGTTCTTATTTATACTGATCACAAGAACCTCGAGTACCTGCGAACTGCTAAGCGACTCAAACCTCGACAGGCCCGCTGGGCCTTGTTCTTCTCGAGATTCTGCTTCCACATCACGTATCGCCCTGGATCCAAGAATGTAAAACCCGACGCGCTCTCGCGCATGTTTGACAACCCCAAAGACTCTGCCGCCCCGGATACCATCTTGTCAACGGGCAATTTCCTATTAGTGCAACCAGATCTGCTTTCACAGATTAGAGAGGCATCCGCCAACTCCCCGGGACCCCCGGGGGTCACTCTAACATCCAGAGATGGACTTCTTTGGAGGGGAAGTCAAGTCTTTGTTCCTGAAATGGTCAGAGTTAAAGTCCTGACCCTCCTGCATGACCATCCGCTGGCAGGACACTTTGGAGCCCGCAAGACTGTGGAGCTGGTGCAACGCACCTTTTGGTGGCCGGGGCTGAGGCAATTAGGCAAGACTTATGTTAACTCCTGCCCTGTCTGCACCCGCAGTAAAACCTCAAGAAACCGAACCTGGGGCCTTCTGAAACCTCTTCCCGCACCTGACCGACCTTGGAAGATGATAACTATGGACTTCATAGTCGAGCTTCCATGCTCCGAGGGGTGCACTGCCATCTTTGTGGTGGTGGATCGGTTGTCCAAGTATCAGGAGAGCGGCGTCGGACGGACGGCCCGCTCTCTGGTGCGCATGCGCGGGGGCTCGGCGCTCCGGCGCATGCGCACTCGCGGCTCGGCGGTCCGGCGACGGCGCATGCGCACTAGCGCCCACCTGGCGGCGGTGACGCGCAATTAGCATCACTCGGGCGCCTATTTAAAGCGCCCTGGCGCACAGGCACCTTGCTGGTCTGTCTCTCCAGCTAAGTGCCTGTGTGTCCTGTATTACTGAAGATCCTTGACCTTGTACCTACTGTTGCCAACCCGGATTGCCTGACATTTCCCTGATATCTCCTGTGTTTGACCCCCTGGCTTGCCCTACGGACTCCCTGCTTATCTCCTGTGTTTGACCCCCTGGCTTGCCTTACGGACTTCCTGATATCTCCTGTGTTTGACCCCCTGGCTTGCCTTACGGACTTCCTGATATCTCCTGTGTTTGACCCCCTGGCTTGCCTTACGGACTTCCTGATATCTCCTGTGTTTGACCCCCTGGCTTGCCTTACGGACTTCCTTGATATCTCCTGTGTTTGACCCCCTGGCCTGCCCTACGGACTTTGCTGACACCTCCTGTAAAGGATCCTCTGTTTGCCTGCTGAAGCCTCCTGTGGTTGACCCTCTGGCTAGTCCACCTGACCTCTACCGGATCCCCCAGTGTCTGCACCCCAGCCGGGCGTTTGGTTCTTGCCTCCCTATCCTGCCATCTGCCGGCCACCTGGGCCAGGTCATCATCACCTCCAGGTTCCCCGCCAGTTTCTGCTTACATATCGGAGGTGGCCTGTGCCTCCTGGTGCCGTTTGCTCCCTGTTCCATCTCCAGGGGCTTTCTGCGCTGGGTCGCAAGGGTGAACCGCTCTCGGCATCTCGGCCTCGGTAAGTACAGCTCTGACAGTACAGACCAGCCATGTCCGAGGCCGACAGAGCGTGTTCTCCCCTTGAGATCCGGTGCCAGCAGATGGCAGCACTTACTGAGGCTGTCCAAAAGCTGCAAGTGGGGTACACTCAAATAGACAGCCGCTTGCAACAACTGACAGGGCCGTCTCCCCCCACAGCGGGTAACCTTGCCGCACCCAGTGGGCTTCCCCCATCTGCAGCACCTACTAACCCCACAGTAGTCATGGCCACTCCGGAACCCAGGGTCCCTATACCGGAACGGTTCACGGGTGATCGCAAAAAATTCAGAGCATTCAAGAACGCCTGCTCCCTGTACCTAGCCCTCCAACCCAGAACCTTCTCTTCCGAAGTGGTGAAAGTGGGGTTCATTATTTCTCTGCTGGCTGAAGAACCCCAGGCCTGGGCCCATAGCCTAATGGAGCAAAGGAGCCCTATACTGAACGCTGTGGACACCTTCTTTGAAAGCATGGGCCAGCTCTACGATGACCCCCAAAAGGGGGCCACAGCTGAGACCACCCTACATAACCTTTCTCAAGGCCGGAGGCCGGTTGAGGACTATACAGCGGAATTCCGAAAATGGTCAGCCGACACCGGCTGGAATGAGCCTGCCCTCAAGTTCCAATTCCGCCAAGGACTATCTGACACCCTTAAGGACGAGCTTGCCCGGATTGACGTCCCAGACGCCTTAGAGGATCTCATACAAGCCGTCACCAAAATTGACCGGCGCTTGCGGGAACGTCGCGCTGAACGCTTTCAGTCCTCTCGCCCCAGTTGGATGCTACCCAAACCAGGTCCTGGTCCTGCCCAATCCTCTTTTCACGCTCCACCTGGGAACACCTCCGGAGTCGAGCCCATGCAGCTAGGTCTTGTCCGCGCTCCCCTGACCCCAGAAGAGCGTTTACGTAGGCGACAAGGCAACTTGTGCCTTTACTGCGGAAGCTCCGGTCACTTCCTCCGGTCCTGCCCCATAAGACCCAGTAAGTCCTCACATATCCCCAATTTCAGCCTCCAAGTCTCCAGATTCTCTCAAACTTACATTGTCCTTTTTATCTCTCTACAGTTGACGGAAAGGGCGGTCCGCCTCCCGGCCATAATTGATTCCGGGGCCTGCAGTTGCTTCTTGGATTCTGCCCTTGCTGCCAGGCTTCAGCTTCCCCTTGTCCCCAAGAAGCAATGCCACCTAGCCGATGGTTCCCTGCCCCGTTCCGGCTTAATTACTCATGAGTCTGGCCTCATCTCGGTTACCCCCGATTCGGGTCATCAGGAGCTCCTCTGTCTGGATATTATTCCTTCTCCCATGTTCCCCATCATCTTGGGGCTCCCCTGGCTACAAACGCACGAACCCCTCATTAACTGGCGGACGAAGGAGGTCTCCTTCCCCTCTCACTACTGCACCCAGAACTGCCTTGCTCTCCGCCCTGCTACTTGTTCAGCTCTAGTACCAGTGCCCGAGCACCTAGAACACGTCCCACCAGTCTACCTCGAGTTCAAGGACGTCTTTGACAAACAGCAGGCCGATTGCCTACCACCTCACCGGCCCTACGATTGCCCCATAGACCTCCTACCCGGGGCCGCGGTCCCTTTCGGCCGTATCTTCCCCCTATCTGAAACCGAGTTGAAGACTCTTAAGGCCTACATCGACGAAAACTTAGCCAAGGGATTCATTCGTCCCTCCTCTTCACCGGCTGGTGCTGGTATTTTCTTTGTTGAAAAAAAGGATGGCTCACTGAGGCCCTGTATCGACTACCGGGAGATTAACAAGATCACCATTAAAAATCGGTACCCGCTTCCTCTCATTCCTGAATTGTTCCAACGCTTCCGGTCAGCACGGGTCTTCTCCAAACTCGACCTCCGTGGGGCTTACAACCTTATAAGGATCAGAGCGGGTGATGAGTGGAAGACCGCTTTTAGATCGAGATTCGGGCACTACGAGTACCTAGTTATGCCATTTGGGCTTTGCAATGCCCCGGCCACGTTCCAGCATCTGGTCAACGATATATTCCGTAGGTACCTAGATGACTTCCTAGTGGTCTATCTCGATGACATTCTCATCTTCTCCGCCACTCCCGAGCTCCACCAGACACATGTCAGACTGGTCCTCACCATCCTTAGGCAACACAAGCTCTACCTCAAAGCAGAAAAGTGTGAGTTCGAGAAGACCACCGTACAATTCTTGGGATTTATCATTTCCACCCACGGAGTCGCAATGGACCCACAAAAAGTTCAAGCCATTCAAGACTGGCAGGCTCCCAAGGACAAGAAGGGAGTCCAGAGGTTCATTGGGTTTGCCAACTTTTACCGACGCTTCATCATTGGTTTCTCCTCCATTGTAGCTCCAATCACTCAGTTAACCCACCAACATAATCAGTTCCATTGGTCCCCTGAGGCCCAGGCGGCCTTTACCCAGTTAAAAACCCTGTTCTCATCTGCCCCAATCCTACGGCACCCGGATCCCGGACTACCCTTCGTGCTGGAGGTGGATGCCTCCGAGACAGCTCTCGGGGCTATCCTCTCTCAGCGTCAGGGTGCTAAGGCCCTCCTTCACCCAGTAGCCTTTGCTTCTCGGAAATTGAGCCCTCCAGAGAGGAACTATGATGTGGGAGACAGGGAGCTGCTGGCTATTAAATTTGCCCTTGAAGAATGGCGGTATCTCTTAGAAGGAGCATCTCACCCTGTCATGGTCTGGACCGACCATAGGAACCTGGAATATTTGAGAACAGCCAAACGCCTTCGGCCCAGGCAGGCCAGGTGGGCCCTCTTCTTCTCAAGGTTCAACTTCCTTATTGCATACCGACCGGGTTCCAAGAATGGGAAGGCAGATGCGCTCTCCCGCATGTTTCTAGACACCCCTCGGGAAACTGAACCTAGCACCATTTTATCCCCCCAGAACTTTTGCCTAATTACGGAAGTGGATCTCGTAACTGCCATCAAGTCAGCTACCAGGCGCCATCCGGTGCCCACCGACCTCTCCCTGGTTGAACATAACGACCTACTTTGGTCCAAGGAAAAAATTTTCGTCCCTCAAGAGACAAGGCCATTGGTTCTCAAAACCTTCCACGACCATAAACTGGCAGGCCACTTCGGGTCCACGAAGACCACTGAACTCGTCTCCCGTTCGTTCTGGTGGCCGGGTTGGAGACGAGATTGCAAGGACTATGTTGCCTCCTGTATTACGTGCCAGCGCAGTAAGGGCCCAAAGGCCAAGTCTTGGGGGCTGTTAAGACCGCTACCTATCCCTGAACGTCCATGGGCAGAGATTTCCATGGATTTCATTGTAGAGTTACCCCCTTCAAAGGAATTCACCACCATCTTTGTCGTCATCGACCGGCTCTCTAAGATGGCCCACTTCATACCTTTGGTGGGTACTCCTTCTGCTTCCACCACGGCTGATGTGTTTTTTAAGGAAATTGTAAGGCTGCACAGGGTACCTAAAAGCATCACCTCAGACAGAGGCACGCAGTTTACGTCAAGATTCTGGAAAGAGTTGTGCAAATCCTTGGAAATTAAGGTCTGCCTCTCTTCCGCGTATCACCCCCAAAGCAACGGGCAGACAGAGAGGACCAACCAGACCTTAGAACAGTACCTCCG
The DNA here is from genome assembly GCA_028564925.1 of Lithobates sylvaticus. Lineage (NCBI taxonomy): Eukaryota > Metazoa > Chordata > Amphibia > Anura > Ranidae > Lithobates > Lithobates sylvaticus. Next base: position 318,764,187 of record CM053029.1, on the reverse strand, counting down.
ATGCTTCTGCTCTGACTCTCAAAGCGACTGGTCAACCTTGCTGCCGTACGCTGAGTTTGCATACAACAACTCCATCCACTCCGCCACCCAACAGACACCTTTCTGGGCAAACTTCGGCTTCCATCCCTCATTCCTCCCTGCATCACCCCCGGAAACCTCAGTCCCGGCAGCCCAGGACCGGGTGAATTCTCTACAAAGCAACTTTCAAAAACTTCAGGAACTAATGCAAAGGGCCCAGGAGGGGTACAGTAAATACTACAACAAGGGGAGGAAGGTGAATCCGGCTTTCGAGGTCGGCGAAAAGGTTTGGCTGTCTTCCTCCAATTTAAAGTTACCTGTTCCTTCCCACAAATTGGGGCCGAAGTTCATCGGCCCATTCAAGATAAAAAGGGTTGTGAACCCTGTGGCCTTTGAACTCGAGCTTCCCCAGAGCTATAGGATTCATCCGGTCTTCCACGCCTCCTTACTGAAACCCGTTACTCCCAGTCCTTTCCCCGGCAGGGAAGAACCACCGCCACCACCTATCCTAGTTGAGGGCGAAAGGGAGTTTGAGGTGGAGGAAATCTTGAACTGCAGGAAAATGGGCAGACAGCTTCAGTACCTAATTAGGTGGAAGGGTTACCCCCCTGAGGACAATTCGTGGGAACCTTCTAGGAACCTGCACGCCCCACGCTTAATTCGGGCCTTTCACCAAGCTCACCCAGAACTGTTGGCCAGCTTGGGTGTCCAGAGGCCACCCCTCGGGGGGGGGGCACTATCAGGAGAGCGGCATCGGACGGACGGCCCGCTCTCTGGTGCGCATGCGCGGGGGCTCGGCGCTCCGGCGCATGCGCACTCGCGGCTCGGCGGTCCGGCGCCGGCGCATGCGCACTAGCGCCCACCTGGCGGCGGTGACGCGCAATTAGCGTCACTCGGGCGCCTATTTAAAGAGCCCTGACGCACAGGCACCTTGCTGGTCTGTCTCTCCAGCTAAGTGCCTGTGTGTCCTGTATTACTGAAGATCCTTGACCTTGTACCTACTGTTGCCAACCCGGATTGCCTGACATTTCCCTGATATCTCCTGTGTTTGACCCCCTGGCTTGCCCTACGGACTCCCTGCTTATCTCCTGTGTTTGACCCCCTGGCTTGCCTTACGGACTTCCTGATATCTCCTGTGTTTGACCCCCTGGCTTGCCTTACGGACTTCCTGATATCTCCTGTGTTTGACCCCCTGGCTTGCCTTACGGACTTCCTGATATCTCCTGTGTTTGACCCCCTGGCTTGCCTTACGGACTTCCTTGATATCTCCTGTGTTTGACCCCCTGGCCTGCCCTACGGACTTTGCTGACACCTCCTGTAAAGGATCCTCTGTTTGCCTGCTGAAGCCTCCTGTGGTTGACCCTCTGGCTAGTCCACCTGACCTCTACCGGATCCCCCAGTGTCTGCACCCCAGCCGGGCATTTGGTTCTTGCCTCCCTATCCTGCCATCTGCCGGCCACCTGGGCCAGGTCATCATCACCTCCAGGTTCCCCGCCAGTTTCTGCTTACATATCGGAGGTGGCCTGTGCCTCCTGGTGCCGTTTGCTCCCTGTTCCATCTCCAGGGGCTTTCTGCGCTGGGTCGCAAGGGTGAACCGCTCTCGGCATCTCGGCCTCGGTAAGTACAGCTCTGACACCAAGATGGCCCACTTTCTGCCTTTAAGGGGAACCCCATCCGCTGATGAGACAGCTCACCTTTTTATTAAGGAGATAATTAGGTTACACGGGGTCCCGGCCAATATAGTCTCAGATAGGGGGGTTCAGTTCACTTCACGTTTCTGGAGAGCCCTTTGCGAAATTCTGAAAATTGAGCTGGCACTTTCTTCCGCCTATCACCCCCAAACCAATGGGCAGACAGAACACACCAATCAAACTTTGGAGCAGTACATTAGGTGCTTCACGTCGTTTGTGCAGGACGACTGGGTGTCCCTATTACCTTTAGTGGAATTTTCTTATAACAATGTCAGCCATTCTGCCACAGGGCAATCCCCGTTCTTTGCCAATTACGGTTTTCACCTGTCTTTTCTTCCCGACTTTCTCCCAGAATCTCCAGTCCCAGCAGTCCAGGATACAGCAACCTTCCTCAGTCGCAACAACCGGATACTACAGGAGGCGGTAGCCAAGGCCCAGGCAGACAGCAAGAAAATCTTCGATCGGAAGAGATGGGGAGAACTGAACCTGCAAGTGGGTGACCAGGTATGACTATCTACCACTAATCTTAAACTTGCCTGTCCTTCTAAGAAGCTCGCCCCCAAGTTCCTAGGACCCTTTCCAGTGAGGAGGAAGATCAACGAGGCTTCCTACGAACTGTCCCTTCCCGACTCTATGAGAATCCACCCGGTTTTTCACGTTGTGTTCTGTTGAAACCCTCTGTACCCGACCCCTTTCCGGATAGGGGAACTAGGCCACCCGGACCTGTTCTTGTCCAGGGTAACGAGGAGTACGAAGTGGAGGCCATCCTTGACTGTAGGAGGCGGAGGGGGGAGAGACAGTTTCTGATTAAATGGAAGGGGTATGGGCCCGAGAGCAACTCATGGGAACCAGACTGTAATCTCCATGCTGAAAGACTAATCCGCACCTTCCTTTCTTCCCATCCAGAGAAACGGAACCTAGTGGGCACCCGGAGGTTGCCCCTTGTGAGGGGGCAATGTCAGGGCTCTAGCCGCCCTGAACGGGCCAGCCTGAATGTGCACAGGTGCACAGGTATCACTGGCATCAATGGGCATAAGCGCGCGTGTCGGCGCGCGCCACGGGCGCGTGCACGCGCCCGCTGGACATGTGCGCGCGTTCCTGTGCACGATTAGCGGGTGTGCGCCGACGCGCGCGTGCACGTGCGTGATCGGCGCCGCTTTGGCGCCAGTGGCCCTATTTAAAGGGGACAGCTGCCTGCATGCGGCGCTGTCCGTCTCAGCTCCCCACCTGTACCCCACCTGAACCTGCCTGCTGACTTTATCTGTGACCCGGCCTGCCTGACCTTCGCTGCCTTCTCCGTTCCTTGACCCCGGCTTGTTTGACCCTGCTCCTGGACTGTTTATTGCTGCTGAACCTCTGGCCTGCCTCCTGACTATTCCTTTGCCTGCCGTCTCTGCCTGATTACCTGTCTGTTGTGCCCCGGCTTGCCTGACTATCCTTGCTTCCAAGTGTTCCTGCACAGGTCCTGCTGCTGCTGCTATTTGCTGTTGTTCCTGTTACCGGTCTTCCTCCTGTGCTTCTGCTTGCCTGCCGGACCTTCATCTGCAGTCCAACCATCCGGACGGACCAGCACCTACCCTGCATCAGCTGTCATCGCCTACACGGACACTCCTACCCGCTGTGTTCATGGGCTCCGCTGTTCCCAGTCCAGCAGGCCCTGAACCAGAGCTGTAAGAGAGGTCTCCAACCGTCAAGCCAGGCACACAGGTTGAATCCTAAAAAAAGGTCACGGTACTCACTAGGTATAAGTTGAAAGTGAAAGGTTGGTGGGGATGGGCCATCCGGAAACAGTGCAACCGGGGGCTGGGGCGGGCAACCCCACCACGGGGACCAAACACAGGCGTATACTGGGGAGACACAGGAACACGAGGCACTCCAGCGAAGCGATACGACCAATGGGTGTGAAATTGGATGTCTGTAGAGGAAGTGAATGAACATAGATGCAAAAGGGGAATGAAGAGGGGAGAGGGAGATTGGACCTCCCAGGAGCAGAAAGAATTGTGGAGGTAACCAAAATAAGGATGAAGATAACTGAAAAGGTGGAAAGGTGATGGGTGATGAAAACAAAGCATACGTGAAAAGTAAAGGTGAGATCAATCCCCAGTGGCAAAGCGGACATAGGGAAGCAAAATGAAATAAAGGTGACTAGTGTAGTGCAAAAACTACCTGATATGGCGTCAGAAAGAATGTAGTGCAGTGATATGATCCATCTCTCAAGGTGGAGTGTCCCGAGTGCCACATCGCCCCAGCATTATAAGGACGCCTGTGAAAGGGCGCCACCGCGGGAAGGCCCGCCCACGTCACGCGCGCCAAGACTGGAGGCGGGGGAGAAGCCCCGACCAGGTGCCGGCAACACGCCGGCCTCTGTCTGAGCCACCCCCGCCATGCCCGCGAGTGTGGAAACAACAAACGCCGCGGGCGTGACCACGCCAAACAAGGCGCCGCACGTCCGCCGCGGGAGGCATGACGTTGATGCGCGATGGCGGAGCCCCGCCCCCCCGGAGACCCTCCAATCGCCACAACAGAGGGGGGAGGAGCCCGCCAGTGCACATCGCAGCCCCCGGGCAATGCAAGGACCGGACAAATGCAAAAAACACCAGACCAATTCAACAGAGAAATAGGAGTAAAAAAAATTGAATAATAGAAATTAGACCATATTGGGTAGAGATATGGCGTGTCATCATTGGCCAAATAGAAAAACATAAGATAATAACAAAACAGGCAAGGCTCACAATAGATCGATAAGGGCAGGAAAAAGACATAAGCTGAGGTAAACTAATAGAGCAAACCATGAGCTTCCATCCCTGTTCAATATGAAATAGAAGGGGGAAGGGAGTTTGGGACTTTGAGCGAAATTCCGGCCTGGTAGGGTCGTATATTTCCATTTCTATCAAAGTGATATATGCATGAGCACACCGGCCAAAGCCAGTGGGCAACAAAAAAGGGGGGTTTGGGACTTTAAATGAAGCTCATGGTTTGCAACACAGTCATAGGTGGATTGATAAGTCGTTTAATAATTCATATATAACAATGGTGACAGAGATATTCATGATAACGCTTGACAGAACACTTCGACTAAGTAGTGATACTAAATACAGTAGTCAACATACTAGTTACTAGTGTCATGTAACAAGACAAGTAAAAAGGTAATAACATGGGTAAAAACAACATTTGCTGGATAGATCCAGGGAACCACCACATTGCTGAATAAGTAAACAGATATTGCACGGTAATGCCTGCATGATCTATGGCCTAAAAGACACCGAGGGGGGATAGTCCATATAAAAAATATGTAGTTGGGGATTCATTCAAGTAGCTCGACACGTTTCGTGGTTCAAGATCACTCATCAGGAGCAGACACGCCATATTTCTAGAATAAAATAAATATGTATATATAAATCAGCATAATAAAGATGAGTACAAGGGGGACAGGTTGAATCCTAAAAAAAGTCTTGGCGCGCGTGACGTGGGCGGGCCTTCCCGCAGCGGCGCCCTTTCACAGGCGTCCTTATAATGCTGGGGCGATGTGGCACACGGGACACTCCACCTTGAGAGATGGATCATATCACTGCACTACATTCTTTCTGACGCCATATCAGGTAGTTTTTGCACTACACTAGTCACCTTTATTTCATTTTGCTTCCCTATGTCCGCTTTGCCACTGGGGATTGATCTCACCTTTACTTTTCACGTATGCTTTGTTTTCATCACCCATCACCTTTCCTCCTTTTCAGTTATCTTCATCCTTATTTTGGTTACCTCCACAATTCTTTCTGATCCTGGGAGGTCCAATCTCCCTCTCCCCTCTTCATTCCCCTTTTGCATCTATGTTCATTCACTTCCTCTACAGACATCCAATTTCACACCCATTGGTCGTATCGCTTCGCTGGAGTGCCTCGTGTTCCTGTGTCTCCCCAGTATACGCCTGTGTTTGGTCGCCGTGGTGGGGTTGCCCGCCCCAGCCCCCGGTTGCACTGTTTCCGGATGGCCCATCCCCACCAACCTTTCACTTTCAACTTATACCTAGTGAGTACCGTGACCTTTTTTTAGGATTCAACCTGTCCCCCTTGTACTCATCTTTATTATGCTGATTTATATATACATATTTATTTTATTCTAGAAATATGGCGTGTCTGCTCCTGATGAGTGGTCTTGAACCACGAAACGCGTCAAGCTACTTGAATGAATCCCCAACTACATATTTTTTATATGGACTATCCCCCCTCGGTGTCTTTTAGGCCATAGATCATGCAGGCATTACCGTGCAATATCTGTTTACTTATTCAGCAATGTGGTGGTTCCCTGGATCTATCCAGCAAATGTTGTTTTTACCCATGTTATTACCTTTTTACTTGTCTTGTTACATGACACTAGTAACTAGTATGTTGACTACTGTATTTAGTATCACTACTTAGTCGAAGTGTTCTGTCAAGCGTTATCATGAATATCTCTGTCACCATTGTTATATATGAATTATTAAATGACTTATCAATCCACCTATGACTGTGTTGCAAACCATGAGCTTCATTTAAAGTCCCAAACCCCCCTTTTTTGTTGCCCACTGGCTTTGGCCGGTGTGCTCATGCATATATCACTTCTTACTGTAGATATCCATTTTTTGATATGAAGTATAGAGCACAGAAGAACAGACAATTAGATAAAAGAAAAGGTTGATAAATGAATCAATACATTTCTCATGTCCATAACAGAGTCCAGTGCCTGCCCTGCCCTGACCTTTGCATTCATGTGAGAAGGTGTGATTAAATACACTACTACTTTTTAGAACTTTTCACTTCCAGTATATTTTTATTAAGTTTTCAGAGGCAGAGCTGTGTATGTATAAGAATTCCCTGGACAGACAAAAATCCGTTAGCAGGTAAAACTGCTCTCATATAAGTATTTCATCATTTAGTTGTTTGCCTAGACTTCAGCATTAACCACTTCAGCCCCGGACCAATTGGCAGCCAAAGGACCAGGCCCCTTTTTTGCGATTCGGCACTGCATCGCTTTAACTGACAATTGCGCGGTCGTGCGACGTGGCTCCCAAACAAAATTGGCGTCCTTTTTTCCCCACAAATAGAGCTTTCTTTTGGTGGTATTTGATCGCCCCTGCGGTTTTTATTTTTTGCGCTATAAGCAAAAATAGAGCGACAATTTTGAAAAAAATTCAATATTTTTTACTTTTTGCTATAATAAATATCCCCAAAAAATATATAAAAAAACTTTTTTTTTCCTCAGTTTCGGCCGATACGTATTCTTCTACATATTTTTGGTAAAAAAAATCGCAATTAGCGATTATTGATTGGTTTGCGCAAAAGTTATAGCGTTTACAAAATAGGGGATAGTTTTATAGCATTTTTATTAATATTTTTTTTTTTTACTAGTAATGGCGGCGATCAGCGATTTTTATTGTGACTGCGACATTATGGCGGACACATCGGACATTTTTGACACATTTTTGGGACATTTGTCATTTATACAGAAATCAGTGCTATTTAAATAGCACTGATTCCTATGTAAATGACAGTTGTAGTGAAGGGGTTAACCACTAGGGGGCGGGGAGGAGTCAGTGTGACGTGTGTGTGTTTTTTTTACAGTAGGGGGGCGTGGCTGTACGTCTGACATCATTGATCGGCGTTCCCGATGACAGGGAACCGCCGATCACTGACAGTCAGTGTAGGAAGCGCGGGGAGAGGTTTATTTACACAAACCTCTCCTCGTTCTTCAGCTCCGTAACCCGATTGCGGGACACCAGCGGTGATCGGGTCCGCTGGTCCCGCGGCCGGGGTCACGGAGCTCCCGACCGGGTCGCGAGCACGCCGCTGGCGGTGCGCGCGCGACCCACAGGCAGGCACATGCACGATCACGTACAGGTACGTGATTTTGCCTGCCCATGCCATTTTGCCGACGTATATCGGCGTTAGGCGGTCGGGAAGCGGTTAATAATGTATTGCTCCACAGTACCTCCATCTAAAGAGGCCAATGAAGGCTTGTTTTAAACTTACTTACAGCTTGAAAATTGTACATATATTTGCATGGCCATGATTGTATTTTACGGACTACTTGAGTTGAGAGTTGAGAGGTATCTTGATATAGCCAGAAGGGTCCCAACGTGCTTGGCAGAGCCCCTGGAGAAAAAACCCAGGGACTAGGAGGAGACAACAGCAGGGAAGCAGCATGGAAGATGGATCTTTGTCCATAGGGTTTAGTCCATTTTAGTAGTGAGTAAGATAGCTTGGTCATGTTCCTACATACAGTGGGGCCATGGAATATGAATGTAGCTCTAAGAGGAAGTCCAATCACCCCACAAAGAAGGAATTTGAAGATTTGGTGGAGGCCGGGAGCAATAGAAAGCAATAGATATGAATACCTACTTGAATAGATTTTTTTTTAACCAGGGCTTGGTGTCTCTTTCTTACTGTATTACTGTTTATGTTCCAATCCATTAACTTGAAAAGAGTAGAGACTGATACATTTTGCCACCTTAGTAAAGGTTGTATATTGCTGATAGAGCTGAAAATATAGTAACTCCTGATAAAGAGCACACAGTATATTGTCTATCTATGATGGAAATGATGTAACACAGCTTTGTAGTTACAGGGAGGGGAAATAGGTTTCCAGAGTATGTATAGCTGAAATGTACCTCATTTGAACACCACCATGTTCTTGATTTTCCCACAAAACAATGCCAATGGCCTGCAACGTAATAGAACATAAGGCTGTTAATAAAAAAGAGAGTTGAAATGAATGGCAAGAGAAAGGTACAATGATTGAATTCAAGACTTAGGTCATCATTCCACTGATTCCAGGAAAGGGAATAAATAAAGCACTGACACAATTTTTCTTTTTTTTCTTTTCTTTTTCCAATATGCATAAATCACTCACAACAGTGATAATTACAACTTTACAGCTGTCATTTTCCACAATCATTTGCCTTTCTGACGATACCTCTTACTATTTTTTTTTCATACACAATGACATGGGAATCAAAGCAGTCCTTGTCACACAGTCAAAAAGGAACCCCATGGGCAGTAACAAAGGCTGATGCTAGAGAGAGAGGAAAAACTGGCAAAATCAGAGCTGCTTCCTGGGGAAGCAGTTGACAAAAGAATCATAGTCGAAGAGGAGGGGATGAAATAATAAAAGGTCAGATTGCTAACAATAGAGATCTCAATATACAGATGTACATAGGAATGTATTTCCTTATATACTTGTGGCATTATTTAAAATTGAAATAAAAATAGTTGACCAAGTCATTGCTTTCAAGGATCTCAGGAAAACTGGAACTACTTTGATTGAGGGTCCTAATACGTAGTAAGGATTAATTTAAATACTACCTGCTGGTACCTGCTTGAGGAATGGTTTGGTTGTTTTCCAGGGTTATTACTGTGTTTCTCAAATCAAACTTCCATCCACCGAGTGCTGTGATCTTAATAAAACAGGGTACTTCCCATTTCTGTAAAGGAAAATGATACGAGAAAAGGACACCCAAGAATAATCCAAGCAAATTTGTTCTGCAGTTTTGCTCACCAAGGCAACTAACAATGCAGGAGGGCTTTGTACACCATAAAAGAAACAAAGCTTTTCCTTGACCAAGCCACTAACTGAACTCAGATCAGCAACAGACACCCCCCCCCCCCCCCCCCCCCCACACACACACACACACACACACACACACACTAGTTTCTCCAAAGTACATGGATAACATTTTATTTAGAACAAATGTGTGGCAAGTTATCCTTGCTATCTGGGATAATGGGTCTGGCTACCAAGTAAGATATTAATCTAGGAATAGAAGCTTTATATCACCCAAAGCTCTAACTCTCTGGGCTCCAGGTCTCAAAACAGAAAAACCTTTTTCTTCAGATCCGTCAAAATACCCTGGAGCCCCTCACCATGCGTACTGTATGTGAGAAATCTAGGTGGCACATACACACTGTCCACAATCCTGCTAGCCAGTGCCTCGTATACCCTTCCCCTCTGATCAGAGATGTGGGAAGGGTTACATGTTGCCAATGTACATTGGACAGTCCATCAGCATTCCCTTGCTTGGTCCCAGGCCTGCGTTCTAAATAAAATGTAAAATCTTGTAGGGCCAGAAACCATTTTGTAACTCTTCATCCTTTATGTTCCAATTTGTTTGTATTAAAGGACATATGTCACAGTGACCATATACACAGTGAGTAGGGTCAAGTTTTAGGCCATTCCCACTGTTAGAGCAATTTTGCCACACCCACAATTTGTCACAGCATGACTGGTGCATTGTCTAATTCTTGTCCTTTGGATACCCAAGGCTGAACCCCCCCCTTAAAAAAAAAAATGATATGGCCCTGTGTTTGTTAGTCCTTACAGTGATGTTGCAGACTTGGGCAACTAGAAGGTAATCAGAGGTGTTAAGCAGGTGGCTGCATTTTTCTTCTAATTATGCATGCATATTTTGGTGTTTCTTATTTGAAATGTGTGTATTATTTTTTTATACCTTAAAAGTCTACCTCTTGTTCTAAAAGTCTGTGGCCAATTGTTTAAGGGTGTGATTTTGTGGGGGTAGCTATAATGGGGTAGTATTTTTTTGTAGGTGTGGTTAAAAGTAGGAGTGGTCAGTTGGTTGTCTTCAGATTTAATTTTTAAAATCTGGTCACATTATCATAAAAAGCTACCATCAAGTAAAGGGCATGGGAAGCCAGCACTAACACAGGAAGTATGAACTAAAATAAAGAACAGGATCTCCCTACACAGAATTATAAGCTCTCCCTAACATCTGCACCACACACTGACAATATGGCTACTGTCCCTCATTGTAGAAAGTGGGCTGAGTTATCAATCCTTACAAATTATTGGCTCTTGTGACTCATCCAACTAGGGGCAAAGGATATGCACTGCATTATGAGGTTCTGCCTCATCTCTGGCAATGAATTTGCAAAGTTTTCGTCTAAAAGTTCATGCTTTACAAACTTCGCAAATCCTGAAGATACACTGAAAACTTGTGATACCGGCAAACCCAAACCTCATCCCTACATCTGACCTGCTTCAAGCGAGTTTAGCCAGGGCCAGATTAACATAGGTGCTATTGGAGCTGCAGCTCCAGGCCTCTTACCTTAAGATAGGCCATTTAAAAAAAAAAAATCCCCCCAAAAAAACGATTGACTTCGAGGGTTGTGGCTCGGCGACCAGGGATCACATAGAGCCCAAATGTGGGGGTTATGTAGCTGAATACCTACTCAACCACTGGGCTCCTATCATCTATGGTTCCGGGGATACGGGCTCCTTGTGCAGCCTGTCAGAAGCTACATACAGAGCGGCCAGTTTAAATACAAGCTGGCACACTCTGTTTGCAGCAGACTGAGAGGATGAGCTCACAGTGCCTCTCCTTACTTCTTGTCAGAGGCACTGAGCTCATTGGACAGCTTGGAGCCTGCAAAGTTTGACAGGCAGCACCGGCTGTAAAACTCACCTATTGATTTCAAAAGGCCCACTCTGCAACTGCAAGCCAAACTCGCTCGCAGTAGTAGCATAGTGCAACAATGTAAAACTACCATTCAGCAATGTTATAACATTTTGTAAATAAGTCGATTTTCTCCTTCACTGATGGGCACTGATGAGGCTGCACTGCCAGACACTGATAAGGTGGCACTGATGAACACGGATGAGGTGGCACCAATGAGGTGCCACTGATGAGGTGGCACTGATGGGCACTGATGATGGGCACTGATATGCGACCTTGATGGGCACTGATAGGCAGCACTGATGGGCACTGATATGTGGCACTGATATGCAGCACTGATGGGAACTCATGGGTGGCACAGATGGGCACCCATAGGTGGCACAGATGGGCACTCATAGGCAGCACAGATGGTCACTAAAAGGACATACCTGATTCAATTTAAGGCTCGGCTCACATCTATGCGTTTTGCAGTGCATTTTCAGAAATCCACTACAGTCCATTTAACATGATTTCCAATAGGTCAGGTTCACATCTGTATATTTTCAACCAGTGCATTTTTTGAAAAAGGTCAGGGACTTTTTTTCCCGCAGCACGTTGCATTTTTGGTTCCATGGACTTCAATGGAAATGCATCTAAAACACAGTGCTTTCATTTTTGATGTGTTTTTTCTAATTTCTCACGCATGACAACAGACTCTGTCTAACAAAAAAAAAGCAAAATGCATCAAAAACGCATTAAAAATGCATCAAAAATGCTCATGAAAAAACTCAAACCCTGCCAAAAAACACACCAGAAAACACATCAACTGCAACATAATGCCCCATACACACGGTCGGATATTCCCATGTAAAAAGTCAGATTGGATTATATTGTCGGAAAATCTGATTGTGTGTGGGCTCTAGCGGGCTTTTTCCATCGGAATTTCCGACAGAAAAAATTTGAGAGCAGGATCTAAAATTTTCCGACAACAAAATCCGATCAGACTTTTGCCACGCATCCTCAGAAGAAATGTGGAGACGAAAGCTATTGGCTACTGGCCTCTACGTAGTCCCGTCGTATGTGTTGTACGTCACCTCGTTCGTAACGATCGGATTTTCCGACAACTTTGTCTGACCGCGTGTGTGCAACACAAGTTTCGGACAAAATCCGTCGGAAAAAATCAGACGGATTTTGTGGTTGGAATGTCCGACCGTGTGTATGGGGCATAAGAGAGCATTCGGAAGAAATGTGTGGCTGCAAAGTCCGCATTTAAGGCCCATGTCACAATAGCAATTTATTAGCAGCTACAGAATGGTTCTCTTTAGCACTTATGTTACTAGGAAAATAATGTATTGCACTCAATTAGAAAGGTGTTTTGTTTCTGAAATTCCAAGAAATATGTACAGTAGCTTTAAGTGGTAGTAAACTCAGCTCTACCACTTGTACCTACAGGCAAACCTATAGTAAGGCTTACCTGTAGGTACTGTGAATATCTCCTAAATTTGCACAGTTTAGGAGATATTGAGAGTGCAGCCGGTGACCAGTGCATGCGCTCTGAAGATCTGGCATACAGTGCCAGACCTTCAGAGCCCATGCCGCAAACGGCAGCTCCCGCGCGCATGAGTGGGAGTGACGTTATCGCGCCCCGGCCACTCATGTAGCCGGAGGACACAAACCCGGAAGGAAGACCGGGGGAAGATGTCAGCCCTCTCATTGGTGACAGAGTTGCACTGGAAGGCTTTGTTCTAAAGTAAGTCTCTCATGGGATGCATACTAGCACATTATGACATTGCCCTGCAGGGGATTTTTTTTTCCATCCACTGCAGTTTACTACCACTTTAATTGCTGAGTGGTTGACTTTATGCAGCATTTGAAGCTAGCGACAGAATCTCCAGTTTCAGAAGCTGCTCATGTTATCCAACACATCAGCAACTTTGTATCCAGACACAAATCGCCAGAGAAAACAATCAGAGAGATTTTTAGCTACAAAAAATTACTGTTACAAAGTTGTTAGTATGACAAGGCCATAAGACGAAGATCAAAGTTCTCCACTGAGTAATGCATGCTGTTTGTTTGTGGTCACAAGTTTGTACATACATAGCATGAACTTAAGACAAACCATTATGTTATACCTATTTTTCCAAGCCATTTTTATTTTAAGGTTTTCTTTTTTTTGTTTTTTTTTCTAAGCAACTGACTTGTATTTGATACAGTAGAACCAGTAGATTAAAGAAAATATGTCACTAGAGATCATAGGAGCTGCAATTTCTGATCTCTTCTGAAATTACGAGTTGTCTGGCTGTTGGCTGTCAGAGATACACAGAAAATAGGAGACTAAAATCACGTGATAAACCACCAGCGTTGGAACATATTTGCTTTTTATTCAGTGAATTTTCATGGGCAATCTTTATATTCACAATCAAAGAATGTGGAGCAATGTTCCAAATAAGCAGCAATTAAGTTGGTAGTAGTAGCAATTTGTTTCCCTATTTTTTTCAATTGGCAACTGTTATTAGTCACATATATGATATTGTGTGATAGATACAGCAGAAGATATGAAACGAAGATATAAAAACTCTCCTCTTTTATTAAAAGCAATTGATCGGCTGAACAAAAAAAATTTACAGAAATCTCACATGGTTATAGTTACAAGAAATCAATGATTTATATAATATTAATAATTTATTTTGGTATACAGTCAATAAATGCTAGTGTAACCCTAACCTGGAACAAGTGTGCAGTTAAAGATCATCTCTTAGCATGGCAAGCTCATTTACTATTTATTAACCAATTCTAAACAGAAGAAAATGCTTTCTAAAGCCTTTATAATACTCACAGAAGTTCACCATTTGTGTTGCTGGTGCTGCTTCAGAGAGCCATGACTGGGAATCCAGGGCTGCAGTCTATGCCAACCAACTGGCCGCTTCTTATGGAAATCATCTCTCCACTGCATTCATAGTTTCATAGTTTCATAGTTAGTAAGGTTGAATAAAGACATCAGTCCATCCAGTTCAACCTGAGTGTCTACAATTGTCCCTATCCCTGTACATTGCACACTCACATTGGTCCCTACCCTCAAGGAGCCCCCAATCCAAGGTCCCCATTCATATACTAGGGCCAATTTATTTTTGGACAGAAGCCAATTAACCTACCTGCATGTCTTTGGAAGGCCCCGCAAATGAACAGCTATTGAGAAGTGTCCAAGTCACCCAGGCTGTGACATGGGCAAGCAAAGAAGGACCAATCCTCCTCTGCAAGGAAGAAGAATGAAGCTTCAAGAGACAGTGTCATGTGACCATGGATTTAAATAAATGTGTTAGGCATTTAGATATGATTTTTCTTTTTAAATGAACCCAGCAATGAATTGGAGGTTGGAGGGGAGTGGGGGGTGCCTGTAGTTCAGATTTGGAGACTTATGACTGTACAGTATATTTCCCTGTGATTTTGGAAGTACAGAAACATGAGGGACATCATAATAGCCAGGCAACTAACATTTTAAGGAGAAGGTAGTCATCGATATGCCTCACGTTTCTTTTATGACAGGTTATAGCTAGTCACATTTTACTGGACTTCTGCAACGTTTAAGAAATTTTTTAGCTTATCTAGGCCAGTTCTCCAGTTCTAAAGAGGACTAGGAACATACTCCAACATTTATAGCCACACAAGTAACTCTGTCAGCTTATTTCAATCATACATGGAATAACTGATGACTTGGATTGTCCAAGAACAGGATGGGAGGTGTGAAAGTTTGTGAAACCATCCTAATCCTTGATGCCAGGACGTCTACCTCAGGTATTCGATTTGCATGAGTCAAGGTGTGAATTGTTGTCAAATCACAGGAGGAAACATGTTAAAACAGCATTATATGGGGATTACAGATGATGTTAAAGGCTTTTACCCCTGTATAGCAATGGTTGTTTCAGGTTGACCTAAATTGCCTCTTTCATGGCTCTTGTAAACCATTTTTGATTTGTGTTGAAAATCTGCACCTCTTTGTCCTCATAATAATGTCCCTTTTTCTTAACATATAGGAATGCTGCTGAGACCTGAGTCCCAGGAGTCTACTAGCTATACCATGGCCTGGATAAATGGGAAGTTTCACAGGCATACATATGTTCATGATAGATTTATTTTACTTCTATGTACAAAGATATAGAAGTTTACTGCAAATTCATTACTCCAATACCTTCCATATCAATCTCAAAATATACAATATACAAAGAAATTTACTTAGAAACATCCAACGTCTCTTGAGATATCAGTTGGGTAAACTTTCATGCTATGTTTTTCTTTTTTTCAGTTGCCAGCATGCCTTTTGAACATTCAGCCTTGTTGTATTATTTATAAAAAGTGACAGAGGATTTCTATGAGTTGAAAATGAGAAAGGAAACACACAGAATATAATGTGCAACCCTTATATCACAATCCCTGGTAAAGTCCAGGCAATCTTTTTAGTATTTTTTGTAGTAATACGAAGGAATCATGTCAGACTCTTTGGTATAATGACACTTTCAGGCAACATGAAGCAATTTTTAAAAAGTTGATCACCATAGGCATGCACACGGGATGTGCTGAGTGTGCCTGGGCACACCCTAATGCCCAGGCACAACCGACGCAAGTCAGGGCTTTCTTGCTGTCAGATTGTGTTAGAAGTCTTTTTCTCACCTCTGCCTAGTGACACTGGTAGCTGCAAGTGGGACTGTTTGTCATTTGGATGTGTAACTCCCGTGACTAGGGATGAGCCGAACACCCCCAGAACTTGCGAACAGGCAAACAATTTGTGTGAACACCGTTAAAGTCTTGTATGCAAGTTATTGCCATAAAAAGTGTTTGGGGGCCCGGGTCCTGCCCCAGGGGATATGTATCAATGCAAAAAACTGCAGTTTTTTCAGGAGCAGTGATTTTAATAATGCTTAAAGTGAAATAATAAAAAATAAATATTCCTTTAAATATCATGCCTGGGGGGTGTCCTTAGTATGCCTGTAAAGTAGTGCATTTTTCCTGTGTTTAGAACAGTAGCACAGCAAAATGCCATTGTTAAAGGAAAAATTTTAATACAAAACTGCTCGCAGCTGTAATGAATTGTCGGATCTATATAGATAAAAATCATTGAAAAAAATGTGTAGTGTGGGGCGTGGACTCCCTTGAGCCATGATGGCCCCTTGAGCCCCTTGAGCCATGATTGGACAAAGGCACCCTGCCTTTGGCCAATTATGGCTCTAACAGAAGAGCGGGCTGTGATTAGCAAAAGCATGCAGGTCAGGTGCATGCTTTGGCCAATCAGCAGCCATCAATGCCCTGTGAGAGCAAGGTCTTCATTATAGCACGTTACGCGGGTGCTCAAATTTCCTGCGAATGCCCCATAATGTTTGGTTTTCGCCAAACGGGCGAACACCCCGTGTTCGAGGCGAACTTACGTTCGCCTTCAACATCGGGCTCATCCCTACCTGTGACCACTGCAGCCACCAGCTGCGGAGTAAGCAGGCAGTTTGCCGCATTTTCCAAATACTGACTGTAGTTCCAGCCCAACTCCAGGAAAGTAAAAGAGCCCAGCCTTGCAGTGTGTGTGTGTCCAAGCTGTCTTCATTCACCCAAAGCCTTAACATTATCACATACCATAGAGGAACATTAACTCTGTATGGTATGTTGGGTAGGCTGGTGCATGACTACAGCCAGTAACTTAGAAGCTGAAGGGAACAAGTCACAGCAGTGAAGGGAGCCTGCTGAAAAAATAAATATGGTAAAGCTGGGTACACACAGAGTAAGGTTCATCCAATTGAACAGGGATCGCCTAAACTTCAGTTTGTGTGTAGCCCTTCCTGCTAGACAAAAGCCAATCATTAGATCAGCTTCTCTTGAAAAGGACTGCTGGAAACCTTGCTCAATTAGTGGCTTGCAGCCAATCAGCTGCAGCACTAATCAGTGTATTCTGATAATGGGGAGTCCCTGCGATTTTTAGTGGGACTGCGACACCTAATTTACTTTTTTGACACTTTTTTGGGAACCAGTGACATTAATACAGTGATCAGTGCTAAAAATATGCACTGACATTGTACTAATGACACTGGCAGGGAAGGGGTTAACATCAGGGGCGATGAAGGGGTTAAATGTGTTCCCTCTTTGTGATTACTACAGTAACTGTATGGGGCATTGTGTGGCTGGGGAAACACACAGATCCATCTTCCTGCTTAGCAGGAAGACAGATCTCAGTGTCATCCCCTGATAGAATGGAGACCTGCCTTGTTTACTTCGGGGAACGATCATGGGTGAACGGCGGACACCCAGTACGGCGATTTGCGCAGAGGAGCCACCTCGCCACAGTACATCTGTGGTGGGTGGTATTGGGATGCCTATCTTTACACGCACATGAACTTTAATAGCATCCCAGTCTAGGGTTCAATATTGAGTTGGTCTGCTCTTTGCAGCTATAACAGCTTCAACTCTTCTGGAAAGGCTGTCCACAAGATTTAGGAGTGTGTCTATGGGAATGTTTGAGAATTCTTCCAGAAGCGCAATTGTGAGGTCAGGCACTGATGTGGACGAGAAATCCTGGCTCGCAGTCTCTGCTCTCATTCATTTCTTTATGGACCTTGATTTGTGCACTGGTCCCAAATCATTTTGTAGAGGGGGATTATGGAGTGAGGGTTGTTTTTCAGGGGTTGGGCTTGGCCCCTTAGTTCCAGTGAAGGGAACTATTAAGGCATCACCATACCAAGACATTTTGGACAATTTCATGCTCCCAACTTTGTGGGAACAGTTTGGGGATGGCCCCTTCCTGTTCCAACATGATTCTGCACCAGTGCACAAATCAAGGTCCATAAAGACATGGATGAGTGAGTTTGGGATAGAGTAACTTGACTGGCCTGCAAACAGCAATCCTGACCTCAACCTGATAGTCATCCTCCAGGACTGTGACATCATAGGGGGGCGGGGTCACCATGTGACATGATCATGTGACCCCGCTCCCTTGTCCCTATATAAGTCACAACACCGCGTGTCTCTGCCATTACGGCCAGAGACAGCGACGAGTCAACATCAGAAGAAGAACAAGAAGAAGAAGAAGAAGAAGACGGCGACAGCGGAAACGTACAGAAGAGACCCCGGAAGACACCGGAAGACCCCCGTAGGCGGAACGAGACCCCCAGACGACGGCGGCGACGACGAAGAAGAAAGCCGGGCTCCTCCGCTCGGTAAAAGAGCAGAAGAGAGCGGAGGAGTCCGGCGAGAAGACCCCTCAAGACGGAAGACCCCCGGAGCAGTGCAATAAAATATTTTTAAAAAATTGTGTGTTTTTTTTTTTATTGACACTTTTACACCTTAGGTGAATGGCCCATACTCATTCACATAGGGTGGGGGGCCGGGATCCGGGGGCCTTTTTAAAGGGGGCTCCCGGATTCCCATAAGCCCCCCGCCCGCAGACCCTGACAACCAACGGCCAGGGTTGTCGGGAAGAGGCCCTTGTCCTCATCAACATGGGGACAAGGTGCCCAGGGCACCCCCCATGTTGATGGCACGTGGCCTGGTACGCCTCAGGAGGGGGGGCGCTCGCTCATCCCCACCCCTTTCCTGGCCAGCTGGGCTGCGTGCTTGGATAAGGGTCTGAGATGGATTTGGGGGGGACCCCCATGCCGTTTTTTCAGCGTGGGGATTACCTTTAAATCCATGCCAGGTGACGGGGCTAGCGCGGCGGCATTCACTGCCTTCACTAGTCCCGTCTACCTGCAGTTACGTTCTAAATGAACGGACTTTCCTCCGTGTGTGGGGTAAGTCCGTTCATTTCCAAAAGTCCCGTGGACTTTTTCCCGCGGATTGTCCGCCGGAGAAGTCCGGGCGTGTGTGGGCAAGTCCACACGCTCGGAAAGTCTGGTGGACCTCCGCTGGAAAGTCCGGCGGATTGTTCGCTGGACTAGGTCCGGCGGACAATCCCGCCATAAAGTCCGAGCGTGTGTACGCCGCATAATTCTTGTGGACAACCTTCCCAGACGAGTTGAAGCTGTTATAGATGCAAAGGGTGGGCCAATTCAATATTGAACTCTACGAACTAAGACTGGAATGCCATTAAAGTTCATGTGCGTTTAAAGGCAGGAGTCCCAATAGTTTTGACAATATACAGTGCCTTGAAAAAGTATTCACACCCCTTTAAATTTTCAACAATTTGTCATGTTCCAACCAAAAACTTAAATGTATATTATTGGGATTTTATGTGATAGACCAACACAAAGTGGCACATAATTGAGAAGTGGAAGGAAAATTAAATGATTTTTCAACATTTTTTACAAATAAATATCCGAAAAGTGTGGCGTTCATTTGTATTCAGCCCCCTTTACTCTGATAACCCTAACTAAAATCTAGTGGAACCATTTGCCTTCAGAAGTCACCTAATTAGTAAATAGAGTCCACCCGTGTGTAATTTAATCTATACATACAGCTGTTCCGTGAAGCCCTTTAGAGGTTTGTTAGAGAACCTTAGTGAACACACGGCATAATGAATGCCAAGGAACACACCAGACAGATCAGGGAAAAAGTTGTGGAGAAGTTTAAAGCAGGGTTAGGGTATAAAAAAATATCCCAAGCTTTGAACATCTCACGGAGCACTGTTCAATCCTCCATTTAAAAATGGAAAGAGTATGGCACAACTGCAAACCTACCAAGACATGGCTGTCCACCTAAACTGACAGGCCCATTGTAACTCTAGAGGAGCTGCAGAGACCCACAGCTCAGGTGAGAGAATCTGTCCACAGGACAACTATTAGTCGTGCACTCCACAAATCTGGATTTTGTGGAAGAAAGCCATTGTTGAAAGAAAGCCATAAGAAGTCCCATTTGCAGTTTGCCAGAAGCCATGTGGGGGAAGTTTCTCTGGTCAGATGAGATCAAAATTGAACTTTTTAGCCTAAAAACACAATGCTACCTGTGGCATAAAACTAACACTGCACATCACCCTGAACACACCATCCATGGTGGTGGCAGCATCATGTTGTGGGGATGCTTTTTTTCAGCAGGGACAGGGAAGCTGGTCAGAGTTGATGGGAAGATGGATGGAGCCAAATACAGGGCAATCTTAGAAGAAAACCAGTTAGTCTACAAAAGACTTGAGACTGGTAGCGGAGGTTTACCTTCCAGCAGGACAACAACCTTAAACATACAGCCAGAGCTACAATGGAATGGTTTAGTACAGGTGTCTCCAAACTTTCTAAACAAACGGGCAGTTTACTATCCTTCAGAGTTTAGGGGGGGCAGACTGTGGCTAGTGGGAGTAGAAAATGCCCCAGCTTCAGTGGAAGTAATAGTGCCCCATTGTTGGTATCAGTGGAAGTAATAGTGCCCTATTGTTGGTATCAGTGGAAGGAATAGTGCCCCATTGTTGATATCAGTGGCTAGAATAGTGCCATATTGTTGGTATCAGTGGAAGGAATAGTGCCCTATTTTTCGTATCAGTGGAAGGAATAGTGCCCTATTGTTGGTATCAGCGAAAAGAATAGTGCCTTATTATTGATATCAGTGGGCAGAATAGCACCCTATCATTGGTATCTGTGGGAGGAATAGTGCTCCACCACTGGTGTCAATGGGAAGAATGGTGACCCATCATGAGTGTAAGTTGTGGATAGAATAGTGCTCCAATGGCCGGTTAGAGGCAAGCAAAGGGCCACATCTGGCCCCAGGGCTGCAGTTTGGAGACCCCTTGTTTAGATTAAGCATATTCATGTATTAGAATGACCCAGTTAAAGTCCAGACCCAAATTAATTGAGAATCTGTGGCAAGACTTGAAAATTGCTGTTCACAGACGCTCTCCATCCAATCTGACAGAGCTTGAGCTATTTTGCAAAGAATAATGGACAAAAATGTCACTCTCTAGATGTGCAAAGCTGATAGAGACATACCCAATAAGACTTGCAGCTGTAATTGCAGCAAAAGGTGGTGAAAGGCGGCAAAAGGTGGTTCTACAAAGTTTTGACTCGGGGGGGGGGGGGCTGAATACAAATGCACACCACACTTTTCAGATATTTATTCGTAAAATTTTGAAAACAATTTATAATTTTCCTTCCAATTCACAATTATGTGCCACTTTGTGTTGGTCTATCACATAAAATACATTTACGTTTTGGTTGCAACATGACAAAACTTGGAAAATGTCAAGGGGTATGAATACTTTTTCAAGGCACTGTAGTGTATCTTTCTTCCAGCTGTCTTCTCCTTGGTCACGTGATGCACAGTGTTCTCTTTTTTATTCTGGTGGTGAGTGGTTCTTGGCCCTCTGCTGAATGGCATCCACATAATGATTTGTGATTCAGTACAGAAGGGCTGTGAGCCCAGGTGCAATGGCATGCCCACATGGGTGGGCACATGATATCCTGAACTCATGGGAAGAGAGTTGAATGACACTATGGGGTTTATTTACTAAAACTGGAGAGTGAAAAATCTGATGCACCTGTCTATGGTAGCTAATCAGCTTCTAGTTTTAAACTTGAAAAATGTCTTGCGAGTTATTCACATAGACTATCCTTTATGTATATCTGTGCAGCTATTTCAGCTGCTGGCACCCTTAACACTCCCATATATTTGTGCTTTAAAAAATACTTGAATTAAAACAATGCGCCGTGCTGTACACTGTAACCAAATATCCTTACTGTGCAATAAACTATCCAAAAACAAGATACTGATCAATAAATTGCATACTATTCAAGTGCTAACATGCTCGTTATATACTGTAAATAAAGATAATAAGAAAAAGGTGTAATAAAAGTGCTCAAAATACATAATTCATCCAAAAAAAGTCCTTGTAAGATTTTCAATGTGATTGAATCCTTGTAACGATGCTTCAAACTAATCCAAAGTGACAGAAAACTTGTGCTCCCCGTGTGATTCTGCTCACCTCAGGGCCTGTGACCACATACTTATGTTTGGTCTATAACCGCAGTTGAACCACCTCTTGGCTCTATAATAAATGGACTCTGCAGGATTCCAGGCTGTTCAGTGATGTAATCATCTGTACATATATGAAAGATAAGGCTGGATAATGCTTTATGTGATGACATCAAGTCAGGCTGCATTTATGGGACTGGCGAGGCTGCATTTCTTTGGCACAGGTCAGGCTGCATTTCTTTGGCACAGGTCAGGCTGCATTTATGGGACTGGTAAGGCTGCATTTCTTTGACACTGGTAAGGCTACATTTATGGGACTGGTAAGGCTGAATTTCTTTTGCACTGGTAAGGTTGCATTTATGGCAATGGTAAGGCTGCATTTCTTTGGCACTGGTAAGGCTGCATTTATGTGACTCGTAAGGATGCATTTCTTTGGCACAGGTCAGGTTGCATTTTATGGGACTGGTAAGGCTGCATTTCTTTGGCACAGGTCAGGCTGCATTCCATGGGCACTGGTAAATATTTTAGTACACCATTTGGTTCAGAATATTTTTTTTCTTGTTTTCCTCCTCTAAAACCTAGGTGCGTCTTATGGAGCGAGAAATATGTTAGATTGAAGCACTATCACAAGGATTCAACCACATTGAAAATCTTACAAAGACTTTTTGGGATGAATTATGTATTTTGAGCACTTTTATTACACCTATATGATTACGTTTTTCTTTATTTATATTACAAGCATGTAGGCACTCTATGAATAGTATGCAATATTCACTTTATTGATCAGTATCTTGTATTTTGATATATGCTTTATTGCACAGTAAGGATATTGAACAGTGTACAGTGCAGCACATTGTTTTGATTCAAGCTTCTAATTTTAGCTTGTTTAATTAAGCTTTGAAAAAATAATGGGAGCTGATTGGTTTCTATGCAGGGCTGCACCAGGTGTTGAACCCTCCACTTTTAGTAAATCAACCCCTATGCATCTTTAAAGTGGATGTAAACCCCACATTTTTTTATTTATTTTTGTCTGGCACAATATATAGTATGGGATTTCAGATCAGCTGTGCCCAGTCTTGCCACAAATAATAAATCCAGCTCTGAGCAATCCTCATATCTTTTTTTAGTGAAATAAAACAGACAAACTGTGAAAACTTTGTCTGTTCTTCCCCCTTGCTGTCACTGACAGGTGATTTACATATCTCGTGCACTAGCCTAAGACATACATTATTTTTTAATTCCCACGCCCACTCCTTTCTTCAGCAGCTCTGCAAGGATTGGCTGTTCAACAACTCAGCATGATTTGGCATGCTGAAGTCATGTGGGGACTTTTCTGGGTTTTGACTGGATGTTAGTGATCATAGCAGAAGTTCAGTGTAAGAAATACACAGGAGAAAATGCATGTTGATAAGGGGAGTGTAGAGGTGGGCGGGGAGTCTACTGACATCACGACTCCACCCACTGAGCCCTGAAAAACAGACCCACCCACAAAATCTGCAGTTTTTCGGGTCTCATAGCAGAGGGGAGACATTTGACAGATATATATACATGCAGGAGGCATGTATATCCTTCTAGATAACCAATATTGCAGTAGTTTAGAAAGGATGAGAGTGGGTTTACATCCACTTTAAGCCCAGAATTCCAGAGACAGCACCAGGATGAGGATTTAGCCATCTGCGATGGGCAGTGCACGAGAGGAGCAGTGAAAGCTGCTTTTTTTATATATAGCATATCAGAGAAGGATTTCGGGATTTTAAAGGTGCACAAATAAAACAAAAAAAAGTAGAAAAAATATCAATATATTAAAGAACATTAAAAGCAATATGAAGAAATGAATATGTCCAATATGATCAAACAATACATAGAAAGGTACAAACTGATTAAATCTCTACATGTTTCGCCATACCAATGGCTTCTTCAGGAGAATTATTATCAGGCACTGTACAAATGATCACTAAAGAGTAAAAAGTTTGAAAAAGATTTTTAGAAAGACAAAAAGTATAACAAATATAAAATACGCAAATATACATTTTGAATTTCATTTCCTGGGTTGGCAAGAACCAAGTGACAGCAAGACTTAGGTCAATTAATTACCTGTATATTCAATTAATAAATGTAAAAGATTTTAAAGGCTCCAGAGTCAAAGGGATGAATCAAATTGGATCAATTGGTGTAACCATAGAGAGAGAGATATATGTATAAACAGATGCCCACTTTTGGTCCATCTATGGGGAAAGACAATAAATAATCAATATCAAGGATAAAAATCCATTAATACAGAAAATAAGGCAGAACGGCTTACCTGAGGCTAACAATGTGGATGACAAATTCCATAGATTTTAAATCATTCCTATTGTCCACATTAGTATTCCCTTCTCGGATAAATGGAGAAACCAAGAGGGGAGTGGAGGGGAGAAAAAGGAGTTTTTTTTTCCCTTAGAGCTCCAACTCATCAGAGGCCCCCTTTTAAACCAAGAACAAATAACCAAATCAATACGAATAATTCTCCTATCAATCAAGTATAAAAACCAGTAAAGCATTGCCTCCAAAGTAGCTTAACTACCTGCCATGAAAAGACCACCATGATATCTTCTCCCCCTTCTATGCTGGACCATAACAACTAACTGTGACTGGCATCCTTTTAAATTCCCCTCCACCAGCAATGGAGACATTTGGCACCAAATGGGGGTGAGGATGCCTTGTTACGGCAGTGCACATGCAGAGGTCGCACTGAAAATTACATCAAACGTCGAGGACACGCCAGAAATTAAACGTCAAAGACAATATCGTTAAAGACGCCAGACGTCCAGCAGTGGAAATGATGCCAGACGCGTGAAACATCAAAAGTTGTGTGTCAAAGATGTCGGACGTTAGAGGAGAGCAATGCCGATGTCAGCGCCCTAATGGCGTCAGACGTACAATGTAAAAACGTGAAACCGGTGCCATGATGACACCAATGTCCAGAGGGAGGCACGATCAGGGGAAGCCTAAACCGCCCTCCACAACCGTGCCCAAGATGAAAGAGGCCACAGATTGTCATGGAGATCATGGAATGGGCAATTGGAAACAGCGCCATCCAGTGGAAACGGAGAAAACACAAAAAATTATGTCCATAAAAAAAAAAAACCTTGCCAATCCAGGTTACAGGTTGATTATAGACAAAATTAGAATTTCAAAAATGTCAATACAAAATATGATTAGCGAGAAATGTATCTCATAGATAATGTCTAAATTTAACCTATAGAAAAAGGCTTAAAGCTGATGGATTCATTCAAACCCAGATGGACAGTGGCAGCCAGGGTATTAATCCATTTGGTCTCACATTGTAGGAGAATTGTATCCACATCTCCCCGTCTTTCATGAGTAGGCACATACTCAAGAGCAAAGAATTTCATCTTTGATGCTTGGAAAGAATGGTAAAAAAAAAATATATATATATATATATATATATATATTTTTTTTTTTTAATATATACCTGATGTGCATTTTATAACATTTTTTTTAATTATTTTTTCAAAGCATGAGTTGGTACAACACACTTAAAGGAAAGGTACACTGGTTTTATATAAATGTTCTTTATTTGTTATGATCAGAAGTTAAAAAATAACATGTACAAGTGTTGCAGAAAACAGTTCAGGGAAACCAGTTATGGACACAGACTTCAGGAAAACAAATCTTTTATTTGCTAGTGTGGCCCACTGAACTCGCATTCAAGAGAATGAGCCCTGTATATAGGACGGTCACAGCATATATACCGACAGTTGCAACACAATACATATTTCCTTTGTATACGCATTTCCTTATACAACTTTAAGTTAGTTAGCAAGTAGCATTTGCGGTTTCAATATACACTGTTGTAAACAGTTGTAGTGGTTGTAAACCCTTACAGACCACTTTAACCACTAGGCGCCCACGCTATAGCCGAAAGACGGCTGCAGCGCGGACGCTCCCTGCCGGGAGGACGTCCCTGGACGTCCTCCTGTTTACTTCCCTGATGCGCGCTCCTGAGAGCGCGCATCGGGGAAGTTCTGTGCTGGCCGTGTCCAGCGGCCGTTTACAGCGAGATCGGCGTGTCCAATGAGAGATGATCTCATATGGAAACATATGAGATCATCTGTCAGCGCCGCTCTCTCTCCTCACACAGACAGCGTGTGAGAAGAGAGAGAGATGAACGGCCAAGCGGCCGTAAGTAAAAAAAAATAAAAATAAACGTGCGATCTGTGCCCGCTGCCTGCTGCCCCCATCTGTCCCCATCTGTCCCCCCCTGCCCGCTGCCATCTGTCTTCATCTGTCCCCCGCTGCCATCTGTCTTCATCTGTCCCCCCCCCTGCCCGCTGCCATCTGTCTTCATCTGTCCCCCCTGCCTGCTGCCATCTGTCTTCATCTGTCCCCCCCTGCCCGCTGCCGTCTGTCTTCATCTGTCCCCCCTGCCCGCTGCCATCTGTCTTCATCTGTCCCCCCCCCCTGCCCGCTGCCATCTGTCTTCAGCTGTCCCCCCTGCCCGCTGCCATCTGTCTTCATCTGTCCCCCCTGCCCGCTGCCATCTGTCCCCCCTGCCATCTGTCCCCAGTGCACCTGTCCCCAGTGCCCCTGTCCCCAGTGCCACTTGTCCCCAGTGCCATGTATAAGTGCCACGTGTCATCAGTGCCATGTCAGTGCCATCTGTCATCAGTGCCATATCAGTGCCATCTGTCATCAGTGCCACATATCAGTGCCATCTGTCATCAGTGTCACGTGTCATCAATGCCACGTATCAGTGCCATCTGTCATCAGTGTCACGTGTCATCGGTGCCACGTATCAGTGCCATCTGTCATCAGTGTCACATATTAGTGCCATCTCTCATCAGTGCCACATCAGTGTCGTGTGTCATCAGTGCCACGTATCAGTGCCACCTGTCATCAGTGCCACGTCAGTGTCACGTGTCATTGTCCTGGTGCTCCAGGGCCTTCAAAAGTGTAATAGGTAGTCAAGAAGTTAGATGTGTAATTTATGCTCCTAGAACACGTGATGGCGCTCCCTGCATGTTGGGCCTCTCTAAGTGGCCAGGCTGAGGAAAAGTCCCACACATGTGGTATCGTAATACTCAGGAGGAGTAGCAGAATTTATTTTGGGGTGTCATTTGTGGTATACACATGCCATGTGAGAGAAATAACCTATTACAATGACAATTTTGTGGAAAAAAATAAAAAATAAAAAAAAATTAATTTTACAAAGAATTGTGGGAAAAAAATGACAACATCAAAAAGCTCACCATGCCTCTTACTAAATACCTTGGAATGTCTACTTTCAAAAAAGGGGTCATTTGGGGGGTATTTGTACTTTCCTGGCTTGTTCGGGTCACAAGAAATGAGATAGGCCACCAGTACATCAGATGTGATGAATTTTGTATAATTCGCACCACAGTTTGTAGACTCTCTAACTTTCACAAAGACCAAATAATATCCACTAATTTGGGTTATTTTTACCAAAGATATGTAGCAGTATAAATTGTGGCCAAAATTTATGAAGAAAAATGAATAATTTGCTAAATTTTATCACAGAAACAAAGAAAAATGCTTTTTTTTTCCAAATTTTCGGTCTTTTTTCATTTATAGCGCAAAAAATAAAAAACCCAGAGGTGATCAAATACCACCAAAAGAAAGCTCTATTTGTGGGAAAAAACGGACAAAAAATTTATTTGGGTTCAGTGTTGCATGACTGAGTAATTGTCATTCAAAGTGTGAGAGCACCAAAAGCTGAAAATTGGTCTGGGCAGGAAGGGTGTTTAAGGGCCCAGTAAGCAAGTGGTTAGCCTACAGGTAAGCCTAGATTAAGACTTACCTGTAGGTGCAAGAAATATCTCCTTAACCTACATGGTTAAGGAGATATTTTCCAAAAAGCGGGCACCGAAGGCACGGCTAAGGCACACTGAGCGTGCCGTTAGTGAATGCGATCATGCCGTCACTGATGGCTCCCGTGCGCATGCGCCAGAGTGACGTCATCGCTGCTCCAGCCAGTCACAGCACGGGAGCAGTGATACCCGGAAGTTACTCCGGAAGATATGAACGAGGAGGTGAACGAGGGTCGCTCCAGGCACTTCAATCTCAGGTAAGTAATTCATAATGAGCTAGTATGCTATACATACTAGCTCATTATGCCTTTGTCCTGCAGGGTGTTTTTTTTTGTTTTTTTTTTGAGAAGATTTACTTCCTCTTTAACTTCCTTTATCTGTCTGACAAGCTGCCATGCACATTGTCTGACAGTAAGAGAAGGGATGAAGGGGGGAGGGGGTGTGATGGTAGACGCGCTGCTGGTGGCATTCCCACCTGACAGCGGGGGTACAGTGGAAGCACAAGTCGAAGGCAGAGGAGGAGGAAGAGGTCGCCAACGCAGCCGGGCACCGCCAGCACCTCAGAAGGCAGGGTTAGCATGGCCGAAATGTGAAAAATCTTTGTCAGCACGCCACAACAACCAGCACCACCAGCAGAGATGGAACGTCTTAGCAGGAGGCAGCATTTCACCAACATGGTGGAGCAGTATGTGTGCACACGCCTACACTTACTGAATGATGGGTCTGCCCCCTTCAACTTCTGGGTCTCCAAATTGGGCAAATGGCCTTAGCTTGCCCTTTACACCTTGGAGGTGCTGGATTGGAAAGCAGAAATGGACTCCGGACACAGACTTCAGGAGAACAAATCTTTTATCCGCTAGTGAGGCCCACCCCTATTCAAGAGAATGAGCCCTGTCTATAGGGCAGTCACAACATATATACCGACAGTTGCATCACAATACATATTTGCTTTGCATACATATTTCCTTATACAACTTTAAGCTAGTTAGCAAGTAGCATTTGCGGTTTCACTATATACTGTTAACTCCCTTTATTTGTCTGACAAGCTGCCTTGTACAGTGTCTGACAGGAAGAGAAAGGAAGAAAGGGGGTGACCTAGTTCTGCGTAGGTGATGGATATGTCAGAAGTGTCAGAAATGTCAGGGACTTTCCAAAACTAGAACCATTTTGTCAAAAGCAGCCATCTGAGGTTTTTAGGTGCTGTCCAAACAAGCAGTAGTCTTCTTTTAGTCAGATAAAAAGTCTTTAGTCATTTTCTGGTCAAGGAAATTTGAAAAACTGCATGTAATTAAGTTGTGTTTTCATATCCAGCCACTAGGTAGATTTCTTGGATCCCCTTTTCCATGCTGTCCAAGCTCTTCTTATCTAGTTTGTTGGGAAAAGTCTGTTGTTTACAGAGTTGGGAAAAGTCTGTTGGGAAAAGTCTGTTGTTTACAGAGTTAAACAACTCAAGATCATATTTACACATACAACTGAATAAGTCAGAACAGAGACTCATTCCCCCTCCCAGTGTCCTTGTGTAGGCAGAAGGGAAGTGAATCACAGGAACCACTATATCAATAAGTATAATACTGGTTATTTCTCTGTGTTCCCTGCGTCAAACAGATTGGTCAGGGATTCTGAGTGAGCAAAATACAAGCTCACTTTAATTTTACAAATTAAAAATGTCAGTCTACATTTTGCTCCTCATGAAAATTTGTAGCAAAATCTGAGGGTTTTGGCAGATTATTGCCATTTCTGTGAAATGCTTTGGGATCAAATGGGAAGATGAAATTAGGTGTTTTTTAGTGTTTTTTAAGGGTGCAATGGGCTTTAAACAGCTCTGGACTTTTACGGAAGCTCCTTTTACCCATCCTGGACCATGTAAAGAATATCAGTATTCCCGACTAGCCCAGGTGAAGAAACGATAAAGAGCGGCCTCACCAAACCTTGTCGCACCTTGGACCTTGTTGTAAAAAAATAGCCCCTCAACAATTATTTTGTCTTTTTTCACAGAAGGAAAAAAGACAGACAGTGAAACACACAGATAAAACACATATGAGAAGGAGCGCATGCGCGGAGGACTCCAAGATGGCCGCTTGAGCCCGGAGCTCTGTGACACCCCGGCATAATGGCACACAAAGCTACCGACTGTGGCCAGCGAAACAGCTCTGGACCGCACCATCAGCTGGGGGAACCACCCGGGAACCTTTCCATGCCATGGGGCTCGGCCAAACGAAATCTTGGGCCTCATTTCAGCCCGATTCCAGAGCCGCTCAAACCTAAGATGGCGGCTGCAGCACACTTATGTGCTGACATGGAGGAGGAGGACACAGGGCTTCCAGCTCACGCCCCCCCCCCCCCCGCAGACCCCCCTGGGGCACACAGTGAGTACCCAACCCACCACGACACCCTCCCCAGCATCCACAGAATCCCTCATCAGTCACACAATGGAGGATTATCTGTTATCCCCCCTGAGGCAAACTGAGGCCTACTCGGCCCCCCGCACCACCTTATACAGGCCAGCTCAGACTCCCTCATAAACACAGCGGACCTTTTAATCAAACTGTCCAAATTACTTGACAGAGGACTGACCACAATTGCAGATAAGATCACAGGGGACATTAAGGCTGATTTCCAAAACCTTGGTTACCGCATAGAAGCCATTGAAACCAAGCTAGACACCACAGTGGCCAGGACCAATCAAAACTGTGACCATATTCATGTCTTACAAGAACAACTGGACAATGCTCTGTCCAAAATCAATGATCTCGAAAACAGATCTAGACAATATAATTTCAGATTGAGGGGGCTCCCAGAGTCCATCACAGACGTCACAGCAGCCGTCCAGGACTTCATTAAGGACCTCATTCCTGACATTCCACCTCATAAACTAGAACTGGACAGAGCTCACAGGGCCCTGGACCCTCCGAGAAAGGATGGGGCCCCAAAAGATATTGTGGTGAAGCCGCATTTTTATTCGGTGAAGGAGGAGATCATGAAAAGACCCTGCAAGCAAACGTCTCTCCTTTGTCGGAACCATCCAATCCAAATCTTCGCTGACATATCTCCATTGACTATCCAGAGGAGAAGGTCATTAAAACCCCTGCTCACGGTCCTCCTACAGAAGGAGAATAAATATTGGTGGGCTTTTGCATTTGCTCTCAAATTCACCTTCAAATCTATAACATACTCCTTCTCCAACCTCCAGGAAGGAGAGAAGCTTTTACTTGGATTTCCTTTGGCCCACCACAAACCTCACTGAACTCCCAAATGGGAGCCACGAAACGCCAAACTCCTTCCAGCCCTATCTCACCGGTGTGAAATAACTCCAACTTCAAGCACTTTAAGGAAGGATGCCCCCCCTGACGCAGAACGAGGACTACATGGTCACTATTCTTCTTTCCAAACCTGCCCAGGATTTGGACATTCCTCTGTTGATCAATTTTTTCATAGCACCTCCAGAGGGGAAAAAGTTACGCATTTAAAATGTTTTATTTTTGTTGTTTCTCCTTATACCAAGTTAGCTGCCAGTTATGCAGGTTGACTTTGTTTTCGAATATTTTTCATCTTTCCAAGACTGCACAGAGCACGCTTTGTTCCAATGATAGCTAAACTTAATAGATTGTTTTTAATTCAATTTACTGAATCAGGGTCATTAAGTGGGGTACCCACTCATCAGTACCTTTATGAAGGTTCTCCCCCAGACCCCTTCACAAATGGTTCAAGGACTTCCGTGCATACCCCCCATAACAAACCCCCCCAAATATCTACCTTGATATTTTATGTTTTAATTTTTACAGAAATTTTATGTTTTGGTGTGCCTCGGCCTCCATGCACTCCACCAACCCTATGGATCTGGATTTCCTGAGTCCATTGGGTAGGACCTCGGTCTCTCTAGTGGAGACTGATTCCACTGTATTTTTTGTGGACAGCGAGTAATGCCGCATACGATCTGAATTTTAGTCGGAATTCCGCTCAAGCTTGTCTTGCATACACACGGTCACACCAAATTCCGATTGTCAAGAACACAGTGACATACAACAGGTACAACGGGACTATAAAGAGGAAGTTCAATAGCCAGTGCACCACCCTTTGGGCTCCTTCTTCTATTCTAGTGTTTATCTCGTGTTAGTAGAAGTTTGGTGAGAGACAATTCACGCTTTTCAGACTCATGCTTTTCAGATCGTTACTGCTCTTCAGTTTGTGCTTGTGGGTTTGTATCTGGGTTTCAGTGCGTGTAGTCAGTTTGTATCTGTTTTTCAGTGCGTTCTTGTCCGCTCGTTTTCTGATTTTCAGCTCGCTTTTCACAGGCCGTTCTGTTCTTCAGTGCGTTCTGTTAGTTCATTCTGACCAACCGACCGTTTTGAAGCCATGTTGCGGGTACGTACTCATCGTAGAGTTCGTGCTATGCGAGGGCTTGGTGTTGGGGTTCTTGCTTTGACCCAATCCAAGTCCATGAACAGGGTGGGGAGGAGTTCATGGACCAAGAATTGGTTACTCCAGTGTGACCAATTCTCTCATATGCCTTTGCTGTGTGAAATCCAGGAGAATAATCCTGATGATTTCAGGAATTTTCTCCGGATTACGGACCCCGTTTTTCACCGACGGTTGGCTTTGCTGTCCCCTTATATTACGAAGCAGGACACCTGCATGCGGCAAGCCATCACTCCCGAGCAGAGGCTAGTTGTCACGTTGCGGGACTTTGCGACAGGGAGAAGTCTACAGGACCTCAAGTTCTCTACAGGCATCTCCCCCCAGGCTCTGGGGATCATTATTCCAGAGACCTGTTCTGCCATCATTCAGGTCCTGCAGAAAGAACTATATTAGGTTAAGTTTTATCCTTTAAGATCACATTCTATGTATTTAATGTATTCTAATGTTTTTTATTTCTTTCATCGTTCTCTAATTACCATGTTTGTAATATGCTGTGAATGTGCTCTTCTACCCATTTTGATCAGAAAAGATCACTTGAGGACATTTCAAAGCAAAATGATAAAATTCATTTGGGGCTCCTCAGGTCATCGCCTATCGAGGAAAGTGTTCTACAGACCAAGGAAGTGGGGAGGGCTGGGGGAGGGCCCAAAATCTCCTGTGGTATTACCATGCGGCTAGATTAGCACAATTATCAATTATCTACACACACAGAGAACAGCCTGATTGGGTGCAGGTTGAGAGGCAAGCTGTACCAACGCAGACTTTAGACTTCCTCCTCTGGTGCCCAGTAAAGGATTGCCCTCCTATTATGTCCCCTGTGCTCTCTAATGCCATCTCCCTGTGGGACAGCCTGAAAAAACACTCATCGCTGACATCGGACATGACACTGCTAGCACATATTTTTCACAACCCCAAATTCCCACATGAATATCAAAGCCTTTAGATTGTGGTTGGATAAAGGACTATACCGCATTGGACACTACTTAACACCCCGGGGCCCGCTCTCGCTTAGTTTCTGTAAGAGCAAGCTGGAGATGCCCGAATCTGAAAAATTTAGATTTTTGCAAATCTCCCATTTCCTAAACACGCAATGGCACAACAAACCATTACCTCTGCCCATAACAGCTTATGAACAATGGTGTGGCCAAGCCACAGAGCACAGGAGGGGCATCTCCGTAGTTTACCTATCCCTGGCCTCGGACGACTTCAAGCTCCCATGTATGTTGACCTGGGAGAAAGAGGCCCAATAAGTATAATACTGGTTATTTCTCTGTGTTCCCTGCGTCAAACAGATTGGTCAGGGATTCTGAGTGAGCAAAATACAAGCTCACTTTAATTTTACAAATTAAAAATGTCAGTCTACATTTTGCTCCTCATGAAAATTTGTAGCAAAATCTGAGGGTTTTGGCAGATTATTGCCATTTCTGTGAAATGCTTTGGGATCAAATGGGAAGATGAAATTAGGTGTTTTTTAGTGTTTTTTAAGGGTGCAATGGGCTTTAAACAGCTCTGGACTTTTACGGAAGCTCCTTTTACCCATCCTGGACCATGTAAAGAATATCAGTATTCCCGACTAGCCCAGGTGAAGAAACGATAAAGAGCGGCCTCACCAAACCTTGTCGCACCTTGGACCTTGTTGTAAAAAAATAGCCCCTCAACAATTATTTTGTCTTTTTTCACAGAAGGAAAAAAGACAGACAGTGAAACACACAGATAAAACACATATGAGAAGGAGCGCATGCGCGGAGGACTCCAAGATGGCCGCTTGAGCCCGGAGCTCTGTGACACCCCGGCATAATGGCACACAAAGCTACCGACTGTGGCCAGCGAAACAGCTCTGGACCGCACCATCAGCTGGGGGAACCACCCGGGAACCTTTCCATGCCATGGGGCTCGGCCAAACGAAATCTTGGGCCTCATTTCAGCCCGATTCCAGAGCCGCTCAAACCTAAGATGGCGGCTGCAGCACACTTATGTGCTGACATGGAGGAGGAGGACACAGGGCTTCCAGCTCACGCCCCCCCCCCCGCAGACCCCCCTGGGGCACACAGTGAGTACCCAACCCACCACGACACCCTCCCCAGCATCCACAGAATCCCTCATCAGTCACACAATGGAGGATTATCTGTTATCCCCCCTGAGGCAAACTGAGGCCTACTCGGCCCCCCGCACCACCTTATACAGGCCAGCTCAGACTCCCTCATAAACACAGCGGACCTTTTAATCAAACTGTCCAAATTACTTGACAGAGGACTGACCACAATTGCAGATAAGATCACAGGGGACATTAAGGCTGATTTCCAAAACCTTGGTTACCGCATAGAAGCCATTGAAACCAAGCTAGACACCACAGTGGCCAGGACCAATCAAAACTGTGACCATATTCATGTCTTACAAGAACAACTGGACAATGCTCTGTCCAAAATCAATGATCTCGAAAACAGATCTAGACAATATAATTTCAGATTGAGGGGGCTCCCAGAGTCCATCACAGACGTCACAGCAGCCGTCCAGGACTTCATTAAGGACCTCATTCCTGACATTCCACCTCATAAACTAGAACTGGACAGAGCTCACAGGGCCCTGGACCCTCCGAGAAAGGATGGGGCCCCAAAAGATATTGTGGTGAAGCCGCATTTTTATTCGGTGAAGGAGGAGATCATGAAAAGACCCTGCAAGCAAACGTCTCTCCTTTGTCGGAACCATCCAATCCAAATCTTCGCTGACATATCTCCATTGACTATCCAGAGGAGAAGGTCATTAAAACCCCTGCTCACGGTCCTCCTACAGAAGGAGAATAAATATTGGTGGGCTTTTGCATTTGCTCTCAAATTCACCTTCAAATCTATAACATACTCCTTCTCCAACCTCCAGGAAGGAGAGAAGCTTTTACTTGGATTTCCTTTGGCCCACCACAAACCTCACTGAACTCCCAAATGGGAGCCACGAAACGCCAAACTCCTTCCAGCCCTATCTCACCGGTGTGAAATAACTCCAACTTCAAGCACTTTAAGGAAGGATGCCCCCCCTGACGCAGAACGAGGACTACATGGTCACTATTCTTCTTTCCAAACCTGCCCAGGATTTGGACATTCCTCTGTTGATCAATTTTTTCATAGCACCTCCAGAGGGGAAAAAGTTACGCATTTAAAATGTTTTATTTTTGTTGTTTCTCCTTATACCAAGTTAGCTGCCAGTTATGCAGGTTGACTTTGTTTTCGAATATTTTTCATCTTTCCAAGACTGCACAGAGCACGCTTTGTTCCAATGATAGCTAAACTTAATAGATTGTTTTTAATTCAATTTACTGAATCAGGGTCATTAAGTGGGGTACCCACTCATCAGTACCTTTATGAAGGTTCTCCCCCAGACCCCTTCACAAATGGTTCAAGGACTTCCGTGCATACCCCCCATAACAAACCCCCCCAAATATCTACCTTGATATTTTATGTTTTAATTTTTACAGAAATTTTATGTTTTGGTGTGCCTCGGCCTCCATGCACTCCACCAACCCTATGGATCTGGATTTCCTGAGTCCATTGGGTAGGACCTCGGTCTCTCTAGTGGAGACTGATTCCACTGTATTTTTTGTGGACAGCGAGTAATGCCGCATACGATCTGAATTTTAGTCGGAATTCCGCTCAAGCTTGTCTTGCATACACACGGTCACACCAAATTCCGATTGTCAAGAACACAGTGACATACAACAGGTACAACGGGACTATAAAGAGGAAGTTCAATAGCCAGTGCACCACCCTTTGGGCTCCTTCTTCTATTCTAGTGTTTATCTCGTGTTAGTAGAAGTTTGGTGAGAGACAATTCACGCTTTTCAGACTCATGCTTTTCAGATCGTTACTGCTCTTCAGTTTGTGCTTGTGGGTTTGTATCTGGGTTTCAGTGCGTGTAGTCAGTTTGTATCTGTTTTTCAGTGCGTTCTTGTCCGCTCGTTTCTGATTTTCAGCTCGCTTTTCACAGGCCGTTCTGTTCTTCAGTGCGTTCTGTTAGTTCATTCTGACCAACCGACCGTTTTGAAGCCATGTTGCGGGTACGTACTCATCGTAGAGTTCGTGCTATGCGAGGGCTTGGTGTTGGGGTTCTTGCTTTGACCCAATCCAAGTCCATGAACAGGGTGGGGAGGAGTTCATGGACCAAGAATTGGTTACTCCAGTGTGACCAATTCTCTCATATGCCTTTGCTGTGTGAAATCCAGGAGAATAATCCTGATGATTTCAGGAATTTTCTCCGGATTACGGACCCCGTTTTTCACCGACGGTTGGCTTTGCTGTCCCCTTATATTACGAAGCAGGACACCTGCATGCGGCAAGCCATCACTCCCGAGCAGAGGCTAGTTGTCACGTTGCGGGACTTTGCGACAGGGAGAAGTCTACAGGACCTCAAGTTCTCTACAGGCATCTCCCCCCAGGCTCTGGGGATCATTATTCCAGAGACCTGTTCTGCCATCATTCAGGTCCTGCAGAAAGAACTATATTAGGTTAAGTTTTATCCTTTAAGATCACATTCTATGTATTTAATGTATTCTAATGTTTTTTATTTCTTTCATCGTTCTCTAATTACCATGTTTGTAATATGCTGTGAATGTGCTCTTCTACCCATTTTGATCAGAAAAGATCACTTGAGGACATTTCAAAGCAAAATGATAAAATTCATTTGGGGCTCCTCAGGTCATCGCCTATCGAGGAAAGTGTTCTACAGACCAAGGAAGTGGGGAGGGCTGGGGGAGGGCCCAAAATCTCCTGTGGTATTACCATGCGGCTAGATTAGCACAATTATCAATTATCTACACACACAGAGAACAGCCTGATTGGGTGCAGGTTGAGAGGCAAGCTGTACCAACGCAGACTTTAGACTTCCTCCTCTGGTGCCCAGTAAAGGATTGCCCTCCTATTATGTCCCCTGTGCTCTCTAATGCCATCTCCCTGTGGGACAGCCTGAAAAAACACTCATCGCTGACATCGGACATGACACTGCTAGCACATATTTTTCACAACCCCAAATTCCCACATGAATATCAAAGCCTTTAGATTGTGGTTGGATAAAGGACTATACCGCATTGGACACTACTTAACACCCCGGGGCCCGCTCTCGCTTAGTTTCTGTAAGAGCAAGCTGGAGATGCCCGAATCTGAAAAATTTAGATTTTTGCAAATCTCCCATTTCCTAAACACGCAATGGCACAACAAACCATTACCTCTGCCCATAACAGCTTATGAACAATGGTGTGGCCAAGCCACAGAGCACAGGAGGGGCATCTCCGTAGTTTACCTATCCCTGGCCTCGGACGACTTCAAGCTCCCATGTATGTTGACCTGGGAGAAAGAGGCCCAGATTAACTGGAGCATAGACACTTGGCACAACAATGTCTTTTGGTCTTATAGAAAAATAAGTAAAACAATCTTAATTGAAGCAAATCTCAAACTCATAACCAGATAGTACCTTGTTCCAGCGAGATTAGCCATAATGTTCCCCTCCTCCTTACCCTTATGCTTCTGAGGTTGCAATATATATACGGTTCCATGCTACACACCTGGTAGGGGTGCCCGAACATTAGGGGACTTTGGAATAAAATTTTCTATATGATCCGCAAGGTTACGGGTTGCAAAATTCCAAAAGACCCATCCATTGCCCTACTCAATGGCCATGTACCTAATGTCTCCAAAGCAATACAATCACTGATCTGTTTCATCCTCTTGGGCACTAAATTGACCATTGCTAAGGCATGGAAACAGCATAGTGTATCTTTCACTGCAGCCAAGAGAAAAATCTCTTGGATAATGGCTCAAGAAAAAATGGTAAGCTCCCTAAAGGACACTGTGGTGAAATTTGAGTCCATTTGGGAACCATGGGCCACCTACATTGATAGCCCCAGGTGATTTGGCGTTTTTGAACAGATTGGGTGGGCCCTGGGGGCTGGCAAGGAGGAAAGAGGAACCTTACCTATTCACTTTTCTTTTTCTCCATTCCTCTTTTTTCCTACTTTCCTACTCCTCATTCCTTTCATTTCACACTTTCTTTTAGAGCTCACAGTGGGATCTACAATGAGTCCAAGAAACGCACCTTATATGGTCTCTTAAGCAACTTCCTGAAAATGTTCAAGGTTAGGCTAATCATTTTCTTTGCTGACAAACTGGGCAGAGTTTAATCCCCATTGGGTGAAACTAGCATCTCACATTTACAATACCCAGAGAAATAAGCCTGACTACATAAGCTATGTTTTACACTTTTGAGTCCAGAACATATTCAGGAAATATTCGCCTAAACTCTAATGTTCTCTACTTTATATAATGTTCTTAGACTTACTGATGTAACGATGTAATGATCACCACACCTATTGTATGTTTTTCTTTTTATGAACATATATAATAAACATTTTGAAAGAAAAAAAAAACACATATGAGAGCCGCATTACTTGCTAAATTAATTATATTTGTGTCTGCACAGCCTGTCTAGCAGGGGAGGGGACTTTCTCTTTCTCTTCTACAGTTTCACTTTAACTTACAGTTCTCCTTCCCATCCTTCAGCATATGACTGGACAGTAAAAAGAGAAGAAGCACATTGATGAGCTCATCTCTCTGTCAGTCTGCCCTCTTCCTATCAGCTGCTTGAATTGCATTGATTGGTCGCTTCTCCTTCCTCCACTCTGAACTCTGCAAGAGGCTGCACTGCAAGTGGTTGAAACCAATTCAAATACATGTACTTACCCTGCTTACATTAAAATTACATTTAATAAAGTACTAATGTAGTACATTGCCAAGTAATTAAACTTTTGCATACAGGAAGTGTTTTTTTTTTTTTTATTGCACAAGACATATACAATGTCTTTTCTGTGATAAAAGCTTATTAGTCTATAATAAAAATTGTAAAATTAAATACAGCTTTAGTCCCATCCAGCATCCTATATAAAAACAAATGTAACTACACAAAACACACACACAATATAAACAACGTCTCAGTCTAGGTCATCTGAAACCCCTACCTCCAACATAAATTCAAAAACCATACAGCTTGAGGGAAAACTTATTGTGAAGCCTGGTGGGGCGGGAGGCAATATTCTTGAACCGCCTGCCAGAAGGTAGTCATTTAAACATACACATAACCGGGTGGCAACTATCCCCAAAACACTGTGGGCTCCTCAAAGACATTTCATTTCCCCCAGTTTCTTTACTTTTCTAGGTAAATCTGTGCCTGTGATTATTTTCTGTGCCATTTTTATTACCCTCTGTAATGCTTTTATAGGCTGAACTGTGCATGACCATTGACACAGAGAAATGTGATAAGTCAACACACTCTCCATGGCAGCCCATAGGTGACTATTTGATGCGGTGATATGAACAAACCAACATCTAATCTAAAATATGCTGCACATTCCCCCACTGAGTTAATTTTAACATGAACAGTATCATGTCATTTTGCCTGTTTGTGTCTGAATATTTTTGCATTCCATCATATTTGTTCATTTTACATGACTTTTAACAATATAATACAAAAGAACATCATTCATGGTGTACTCCCCAGACTCGTCCTGACTTTGCCGCTAGCCATTGTGCATTTTTTGCTTTCTACTGCCTCATTTGACAAGATGATTTCTCTGTTCACTGGCTTTCCTTTTCTTCCACCACGCATTGCAAAGTTGTGACTGACATGCTAAATATATCAAAATCTGGCATTTTTCCCTTAAAAGAAATGCTACATTATACCAACAATGATTTTCTTAAAAAGAATGTATATTCTTTTCAAAATATACATACAGTTGAAAAAGAAAGTGATGGCAGAAAAAAGACTGAAAAAACATCAGGTTTGCCGATTTCTTTTTTATACGTTTTGTATTGAGTATAGATCTATGTTTGTCCCAAGCATGGTCAAAGCCATTTATTGTTGACTTGCTTACTACCTCTGCTGAAAGTTTATTCCAAGCATCAACTACCCTTTCAGTAAAATAATACTTTCTAAGATTAGTTTTGAACTTTCTTCCTGTTAGTTTGACATTATATCCCCATGTTCTTGATTTACATTTATGTATAGAACAGTAATCAGCTTGGCGCAAATCATTTTATCAATATCTACTAAGGTGTAAAAAATGGGAAAGCCATATTTACTTATTATATATGCAGCATCTGATACTTGCTCCCCTGTAGTACACAGTATTTGTGCTTTATTGCTTCTACTTAAAGCAGAACTTTCCGCACCAACACTAAATGCCTGGGGCATGCAGCTCTGCATGCTGGTTTCAAAACATCTTACAGTTACTTGTAAAAATAAAATATTTTTTTCTATTACTACACTGTACATTTAAAGGGGTATTAAAACCAAAATTTAATCAATGCATGTTACCAATCTTTACCCATTTCTATACTGGACACTTCTTGCCCAGGCCAATTTTCAGCCTTCACTGCAGTTGCACTTTGAATGAAAATTGCGTGGTCATGGAACACTGCACCCATATGACATTTTTATATATTTTTTTTCATACAATTAGAGCTATTTAATGACCACTAGGTTTTTATTTTTTTGCTAAACAAATAATAAAAAGTCCAACATTTAAAAAAAAAAAAAAACTTTTTTTTTTGTTTCTGTTATAAAATTTTGCAAATAAGTAATTTTTCTCCTTCACCAATGTGTGCTGATGAGGCTGCACTAATGGGCACTGATAGGCACTGATGAGGCTGCACTGATATGCGGCATTGATGTGGCTACACTAATATTTCTGTTGTGTCTATGGAAGGAGCCATGGTTATCACAGAGGCTGGACTTCAAACATGCCTTTGTCTGCTTATGTTCATCTCTATTAAATGGTGGATTGTAGGGAGACAAGAAAGATAATTATATTTCTGCTTTCTTTTCAGCCTACAGGAAGTGAAAAGAGCATTGCATATCTGGAGGTACTCATTGTACTTGCTGAAGCTTAGTCTGTACTGAAAACAATAAGCCATCAATAACTCATATACAGTATGCACAGTCCTTTCACTCTAATCAAATGTGTGGCTGGGGGCAGTGGTGTCGCTAGGGGGGCGGGGGGTGCGGCCCGCACCCGGGTGACACAGAGGGGTGACACCATCATAGTTGCCAACATTGTAAAAAAAATTATAGGAACACTTTTTTATCTGTAGGCAGAGTCTTATTATAATTAGGGGGCAGGGCATTTTTAAGGCGTGGTGTAGAGGAAAAAGGAAAATGTGTCGCGCGGAGCACGCTGCTGCGGAAAATGGGCATGGTTTAAACTAAATGGTGGGTGTGGCTTAAATGGGGCGTGGCTCAAAGGGGGGCGGTCTGAGTCTGAGATGAACGAGGGATGGATGGAGAAAGAAAGAATTAGGGAGGGAAGAAGAGAGAAGGTAGGAAAGAAAGAGGGGTGGAGGGACAGCAGGCCCAGATCCTACATCACAATAGAAATATGTGTATTCCATAAAGTTTAACAATCAGCAGATGAAGATACTCCAAACACCTGATGTTAATGCTTCAATAATCCCAGCACCATGGTTGGTATGGTGTCAGGATGATTAGCGCATTATTTCTATTATTACATTATAATATAAAATGAAATAGTTCAACTCACCATAATGCCAATGTCAATGGGAGCCCTGAGCGTGTCACTTGCCACGTCGCCTGCCACCAGATGCCATCAGGTGTCCCCTGCAGAGTCCCTCCTTACATCAGGCATCCCCAGCGGAGTCACTCCTTACCTCAGGCATCCCCAGTGGAGTCCCTCCTTACATCAGTCGTCCCCAGTGGAGTGTCTCCTTACATCAGGTGTCCCCAGTGGAGTGTCTCCTTACATCAGGTGTCCCCAGTGGAGTGCCTCCTTACATCAGGTGTCCCCAATGCAGTAGAGTCCCTTGGCTCTGCCTCTCACAGACCGGTGTTGTGCCGAAATCAGTATCCCCCAGAAAACGTGTTTCCCTTGGCTCTCGGCTTGCTCTCAGCTGAGATCGGAACTCCACCCCTCCAGCCAACTGCACTTTAGCTCCTCCCAATCTCCGCCCATCCAGCCCTCTGCACTGCAGCTCCTCCCACTTTTACTCGCAATGTTATTCCGCCCGCCTACTGCCCCCGCCCCTGTGCACGTCCCTAGTTTTCATGGGGGAAACCTGTTTCGTTACAACACCATGAAAACCGGGGGCGTGGACGGGGTGGGGGCAGTAGACAGCTGAATAACAATGCGAGGGAGAGTGGGAGTAGCTGCAGTGCAGAGGGCTGGAGGGATCGAGTTCCGATCTGAGCCGAGAGCACAATGGGGGTTATTTATTAAAGGCAAATCCAGTGCACTCGTAGTGCAAAGTGGATTTGCCTTTAGTAAATAACCCCCACTGTGCTGTAAAATTTGCCAAAATCAGGCCATTTTAGGGACTCTTAATTCATGGATTCAATTAATTCATGGAGTTGAAAGGGATGATTATTTTTATCATTAATGCATTACATACATTAACAACAGTAACATTGTATGTGTGTAGAAGACCCACAGCACAACATAATATTTAGCTGAAGAAGAGATTGTCACTTCATGTATCAAATAAGTTACCTTTGCACAATTGTAGAAAATGGCCAAAATTAAA
Source organism: Lithobates sylvaticus (assembly GCA_028564925.1). Lineage (NCBI taxonomy): Eukaryota > Metazoa > Chordata > Amphibia > Anura > Ranidae > Lithobates > Lithobates sylvaticus. Next base: position 318,721,379 of record CM053029.1, on the reverse strand, counting down.
AGGCCATTTGAGTACCTAGGAGACAGATAAGAAACACAAACAGTAATTCAAATGAAATATGAGTAGTTTTTCCAAAAAAATGTATTCTGATGAAAAAGGAAAAGCCTGAACCGGTAATTAAAAACCCTCTGCTCTGGGGTCATGTTCCTCATGGGGAATGGCCTCTTCAGATGTTCCCCCAGAGCAAAGGCCTCATCTGCCAGAAACACAAAATTGAGGCCTGCAACATTCTTCTCCAGAGGTGGCAACCTCAAGGTGCCATTTTGTAGATGCCGGTAAACCTCCGTCTGGGCGATCACTCCTCCATCAGATTTACGGCCCTTCTTCCCTACGTCCAGGTAGATAAATTCATAATTGGCCGTCACCACCGCCAACATACCAATACTACTGAATCCCTTATAATTAAAGTAGTATGACCCAGAGTTGGGTGGTGGGACGATCCTGACGTGCTTCCCGTCGATAGCACCACCACAATTGGGAAAGTCCCACTGGTGGAGAAACTGGGAAGCCACAGTCTGCCATTCCTGTGGGTTGGAAGGAAACTGAGGAGTCAAACAAGAAAAAAAATTAACAGTTTTGCACATAACATTGCAAGCAGATTAGACACAAACATTCTTGGCCAACATAAGTATAACATTTATTGAAATTAGTATTTAAAGACAAAAGTATAAGGTCAACTTATCAGATTCCTCACCCCCTCTGGTGGCCCATTGGAAAAATGTTATGGGGGGGTAGATGTTTTGGACAGGTAACCCTCTCCACTTCATTGAGAGCTGAATGCATAAATAATGTGTGTTACTTTGGCCAGCCCCTCCTTACTTACACTATTGGCAGCCCTCTGGACAGGTAAGGCCCCATGCACACGAGACGCAGATGCAAACTCTGCTGAACGCGTGTTTTAAAAAGCAGAAACCTGCGTTTAAAAACGCGCGTTTGGCTGTGTTTTCATGCCGCGTTTAGACGCGTTTGCGTCTATAAGCATTTGTAAAGATAACATCATACAGACCCTCCCCAAGCTCAGAAAGCATGTATTATTAACTATTTCTGCCATTCTGATCAGAGTGAGCAGCAGAGAGAGCAGTTGTACACTTGCATTTGCCTCTCTTTCTGTGTTTTTTTTTTTTTTTTTTAAATGGATCCCATATTGATTATATGTCAGGAAATGCTCCTGATGTTCTCTTCATGAGGCAGCAATGTCATCGCAAATTTGTATGAGAGGTCCAGAATCAGAGCTGGTCGATATTGGACCCATCCGTTGATGGCACAGCGAATGTCCGTTGGATATTTCACAAACATGTATGCATTTCACAAACATGTATACATTAGTGAGTATATATGCTCTATGAACTATCTAAACTAATTATGACATTTTAAACAATTTTTTCTAGTATTTTTTATGGTTTACCATCATATTTCTGAGTTTTCTGGTCAAAAAAATTGGGTTCCTTTAAAAAGGCTTATAAACGCAAACGTGGCTAAACGCAGGTGCCTGCGTTTAGACGCGTTTAGACGCGTTTTGCGTCTGAAACGTGGAAAAGCAAAGTGTCTGAACGCATTTTTTTGCTTCTGGAAAAACGAGGTTAAACGCAAATGCATAAAAACGGGAAAAAACTAGACTGTGTGCATGGACACATAGGATAACATTGCATGCGTTCAGGTGCAGTTGAAAAAAGTGTCCAACTGCCTCTGAACGCGCGTTTAACTGCATCTCGTGTGCATGGGGCCTAAGAAGTGTCATAATCCAAAAATATGAATACACACTGTCCAAATTGAAGCACATTTTTACATTCTGCAATCACCTATCAAGATAATAAGAGAACAAAACCTTAAACAGTACCAATTGAAAGTATTCAGGCAGGCACTTGCACTACATGCTTTGGTGAATTCATCCATAAATATGACCACAAAAGAGGTAGGTATAGTTTGTATGGGTTTGGTAAAGTCAGCAGATAGAGCATTGGTATCGGTTTACTGAGCGGTTGGGGGGGAGGAGGGTTCAAAATGAGTTTGGGCCCCCAAAAAAAAGCCTTGTGCACTCTGCCTGAATTTAAGGACAACAATAACATTTGGACACATTTTAACGGGTGTTTAGGGTAAGCACTACAATGGCGCTGACAAAATACATTGTTAAGTGACTAGGCTAGGTGTGTGTGGGCCCAGGATAGCATGCTGGGGAGATTAGTGAAGGCAAATATGCATGAAGGCAAAAAAAAAAGGAGCATTAAAAGCTTTTTTAATAAAGGACTTGTCCCCAAGCCCCAAGTGTCATGTAATTTTTACCATTTTGACACTTTTTTTGTGAAATGGTAGCGGTACATTTGTACCCCGTTACCATTTCACACAGGGGAGGAGGCTGGGATCTGGGGGTCCCCTTGTTAAAGGGGGCTTCCAGATTCCGCTAAGCCCCCCACCCGCAGACCCCCACAACCACCGGGCAAGGGTTGTGGGGATGAGGCCCTCGTCCCCATCAACATGGGACAAGGTGCTTTGGGGGCTACCCCAAAGCACCCTCCCCATTTTGAGGGCATGTGGCCTGGTATGGTTCAAGAGGGGGGCGCTCTCTCATCCCCCCTCTTTTCCTGTGGCCTGCCAGGTTGCATGCTCGGATAAGGGTCTGGTATGGATTTTTGAGGGGGACCCCACGCAATTTTTTTTTATTTTGGCAGGGGGTTCCCCTTAATATCCATACCAGAGCCAAAGGGAAATTTAAAGGAATATTTCACTTTTATTGTTTCACTTTAAGCATTATTAAAATCACTGCTCCCAAAAAAACTTCAGTTTTTAAAACTTTTTTTTGCATTGATACATGTCCCCTGGGGCAGGACCCAGGTCCCCAAACACTTTTTATGACAATAACTTGAATATAAGCCTTTAAAATGAGCACTTTTGATTATTCATGTTCGTGTCCCATAGACTAATGATGTTCGCGTGTTCGAACTAATTTTTTGCCTGTTTGCATGTTCTGCTGCGAACCGAACCGGGGGGTGTTTGGCTCATCCCTACTCTAGACCAGCTTCTTGATAGGAACAACCTTGAACAGTGCTTATGTGGGTCCCCATCAGGGATAAGTTGACAATGCAAGAGCACAACTGTAAGACAGCTGTCACCCCATAACATAAAGTGCCTGAATAAGGACCTTCAAAGTAGGATCACTAGGAATAATTTTAATGAAAGTGACAAATTTCAAATAATTAAAAACAACTTAAAAATTATAGTAAAATGTTAAAGATAATATTATATTTTATTGATTGGTTTACATTTTCTTTAATTGTGCATGTTTATCAATTGTTTTTATTTTAATATACATGTATTAGCTTTTTAAAATGCTGAGTGTTAGTGCTAACATCTGCTCTCTGTGTTGCAACATGTCAAACTCCTACTAACGAAATACACAAAATAAAATGAATGTATCAATTTCACAGTAAGAGTACATCCATAAGGTGTCAATCTGGAATAAAAATATCATCAAAACAACTTATCTCATTAGTAGCTGTAAGCAGAGTGTTAAAGTACTGTGTACATTTCCATATGTAAAAGGAATCTAATATAAGAATGCAGAAGGGTGATTTCTTTCAACTTCCAAAACAACTTCTAAAAGTTGTATTAACAGAATGTTCTTTCTGTGCATACAGTAGCTTCTATTCTCTCTTCTATACTGCTTTTCTAAGAGACATGATGACTAAAATGACTGACTAAGGATGAGGTTAGGGTTCACTGCTACCATGGGTTCGGGGTTCACAGACTCTATGAACTAATGTGGAAATTATCCAGACCAAATTCTTTGTAATGCATTGCTTGTGTCACGGTCCCTACCGTGCCAAGCAGACGGCCAGACGAGGTCGCATCCCAGGTGGCCCTGGCTGGTCTTGAACTCATGGCCTTCTGTTTAATGCTCCTATTTCCTACCTCTGAGCCACACCTCAGTTCCTTTCAGCCTGCTTTCCAACCATGCCTAGTTCAGCATGAAGTATTGAGGGTGATACTCTGATTGCACCTGTCACTCTTGGATCAGCTGAGACAGGTTGCCTAATCTGCTGGGTATAAAAGACTGCCTCACTCTGAGGGCCTTGTCAGTTCATTGTCTCATGTTTGCCAAGTGTTCCTGGTTTCTGTTGCAGTGTTTCAAGACTGACCCCGGCTTCTGACCCTGGCTCTGTTTATCGTTTATCCTGTCTTCCGGAATCCTTGACTACGGCTTTACCTTGACTATTCCTTGGCAATTTCCTGTTAAAGCCCCCGTGCACAGATTCACAGCTCAGGTAGCTTCTTACCTTGCTACCGAGTGCTGTGTGTATTTGCAAGGGTGAGCATACATCTCTGCAATATGGACTCCAACAAAGGTAAGCCCTTACAGCTTGGCTTTTGGACTTAGGTCAGCTGGCTTAGAAGGGCCAATAAGGGTGGTCTGGGTTACACTAGCCTTCTCACTTTAAAAGGGTGAGGTCACAGCATCTATACAGATAACATGCTTTAGTTACTATAGGGAAAGCATAGGAAGTGTTGCTGATGAAGTGCTTACAGAGAGATTAGTGTACAGCTTGTAGGTACTGGAAGGCCTGTTAAAGAAATAATTACCATTACAGTGGGGTAACACCTTACACCTCACCGCGGCAGGCTCCCTCCATCTATGTGACTGAAGTCTCTTTTTTCTAAGACGCTCTGGTCAGCAGTAGCACACTTGCATCATTAATTACAATGCAGGGCCAATAGTCATTCATTGTATGTGAGGCCTCACCCAGACACCCACATCCTGGGGTGTTGAAGAGAAAACAGAACTACTGATCCTCAACGCAAAGACGAAGACCCCATGGACACCACCAACCATCCTTGGACAGACCATCCTCCCAAGCACCAAAGCGAAAAGCCTCGGAGTAATCTTTGATTCAGAGATCACCATGGAGGCACAAATACGATCGGTAATCAGCGGATCCCATCATCTCCTCTGCATGCTGCGCAGACTTATCCCATTCATCCCGGAAAAGGAAAAAGCGGTAGTAGTAGGAACTATCATCAACTCGCGTCTCGACTACGCAAACTCCCTCTACATAGGATTACCGGATTACCAGATTGCGCGCCTTCAAATCGTCCAAAACACAGCAGCAAGACTAGTCACCGGAATGAAACCTTGGGAATCCATCTCCTTATCCCTAAGGACCCTCCATTGGCTCAGGGTAAAAGACAGGATCACATTCAAGACCCTCTGCCTCACTCACAAATGTACACAAGGAAATGCTCCTCAATACCTTTGTGAGAAAATAGAAAAATACATACCAAATCGCAGCCTTCGATCGACAAACCAAAACTGCCTTCTCATCCCCAAAGCCTGCTACAAATCAAAGGGAGAACGAAGATTCGCAGTAAAGGGACCTCGGCTATGGAATGCTCTACCAAACAACACCCGCTTGGAAGAAAACCATCAGGCCTTCAGGAAAAAACTCAAGACCCACCTCTTCTAAATATTGCATGACAACAAGAGCAGTCAAGCGCCTTGAGGCGATTCAGTTCGCATTTGTAGCGCTATACAAATCATTCATTCATTCAGAGCACTGGAGCCTACAGAGGTGATGAAAAAGGTAAGTATTATACCTTATTATTCTACCCCTAGACTTAATGAGGGTGGAGAGGGAGCACTGCATTGATAGCTTTTTTAAGAATCTTGGAGATTAGCTTTAAAGCAGATGTAAACCCTCACTGAATGTCATGTAGGTAGTAAAATGTTGTATTCCTTGGAGAATTTGGGGTCTGGTTAGGAAAGGGTTTTTACATCTTATTACTGCTGATGTCCTGCAACAGGCAAACAGAGGGTAATAATGCCACCTCCTGAATGTCTGTTTTTTATCCCAAGGTGATTCCACTGGCTTAGACATCTGCTAAACGTCACATACCAAATTAAAACTAGTGTGCCATGCCACACAGCAACATGAACAATTAGTCTTAACTGCCCTATTCGGCAGTAAGGTAAACAACAGACGTAAGCTTTGCTGCCGGGATTAAAAAGCATGTGTTTTACTGCCCACTTTTGCCTGTGTGAATGAGGCCTAACTGTAATGTGATCTGCAGAGATGACACAACAATGACCGGTTTCTAGATGGCCAGAATGGCTGAACAAATTTTGAAGAATTATAAAGTCATCAGGAAGTGATGGGGGATAGGTAAATTTACAAAAAAAGGAAATCATGCAGTGCTCTACAGCCAGGCCAAATGCCCAAAATGCCACAGTAGTTGTGCATCTGTAAACTGGTCAGCAGACTTTTTATTAAGTTTAACATAAAATTGCTGAACTACAGTCCCCAGTAGCTGGAGTGGCATTAGGTAAAGTACCGTATATACTCGAGTATAAGCCGAGTTTTTCAGCACATTTTTTTTTGTGCTGAAAGTGCCCCCCTCGGCTTATACTCGAGTCAAGCACTTTTCTGTAGCAAAAAAAAATGATTTTCCGACCTGACTTTGCGGCCCCGTATCTCGGGGCCACTTAGTGCTAGGAACCCCATTTGGTGTGCAAACCCAGTGGAACCAACACTACAACATATCCAAATTTGGAGTTCCTAGCACCAAGTGGCCCCGAGATACGGGGCCCCAAAGTCGGTTCGGAAAATGTCATTCTCTGCTGCAGAAAAGTGCTGCAGAAAAGTGCTTGACATTTTCTGACCCGAATTTGCGGCCCTGTATCTCGGGGCCACTTAGTGCTAGGAACCCCAAATTTGGTGTGCAAACACCAAAACATATCCAAATTTGGAGTTCTTAGCACCAAGTGGCCCCGAGATACAGGGCCCCAAAGTTGGTCAACTGTGTCCATCTGCAGCAATGTCATTTTGGGACCCTTTGGATCCAGAGACCCCAAATTTTGGCTGCAGCTAGGGGGCATCTAGGAACCATTAACTACCAAGTTTGAGTTCAGGGGACATATGGCTGCAAATAGGCACAGTGAGGCATGCAAATGGGCACAGTGAGGCTGCAAATGGGCATTGTTGACCCTTTTTTCCACTTACAGTAGCTGCGCATTTCTCACTCTAGGCTTATACTCGAGTCAATACGTTTTCCCATTTTTTTGTGGTAAAATTAGGTGCCTCGGGTCGGCTTATACTCAAGTATATACGGTAATCTGGAAATGAAGTAAAAGCTGGTTATACTCAGTGTTACTAAATCCAGGACCCTGCATTCACAATATCTGGTCTCCCACAGTACACAGAACAAGGGAATGCAATTGTTTTAGTCTGGGTTCACACTTATGCAAATTGGATGCGGGTTTCCCCACATCCAATTCGCATTACAGGAGAGTGTGACCGGCTCTCAAAGGAGCAGGTTCACACACCTCCGGGAAGGCCGTGGTCTGCACTGGAAAAGGGTCCTGTGCTGCTTTGGCTCTGTTTCAGGTCTAAATTCAGGTAAAAATTCTAACCTGATTCGCACCTGAAACAGAGAACATGGATGCACCCCCTGCTGTGAGCCGTGGCCGCAGGTAGTGTGAACCCAGCCTTAAGAAATAAACTGCTAAATACCTGTTCTCATCAGCAGTTAGAGCAGTCTTGTGTCCAGCCAAGCACTAGTTAAAGTTTGTAGGAGGAGTTTTCATACTGCACTGAGCTGTCCTATCAGGATACAGGACCCCTGACCCTCTGTCTGGATTGGCCCTGTGCTGATCACATGCACCTTCCCAGGAAAAAAAAAACCTCTCTAGCAATGCACACCAAACTGAGCATGTGCAGCCTGACTCCATATGCTCTGTGTTATCAAGAAATTATCAGGGGACAGTGGAAGGAAGGGAGGATCTGTGCATACAGGATCAAACAACCTTTTTATACAATGCAGAGGATTAACCCCTTAGGTTTCACAGTGAGTCCACAGTGAGTATAACAGGCATGATTTACTGCATATACAGACTGATTTTACTGTTGTGGTTTTAGTAACCCTTTAATTCAATAATGTATTAATAAATACAGAGCTGCATTAATTTGAAACGTTTTATATTTGTCTTGAGTTGAGTTTTAGGAGGGTGTGACTTTTCCTCTCCTAGCACAGTAATGTGATGTGAACTCATACACAGCCTAACTAAGAAGTAAAGGCATTGCATTACAAGGTGTTCCAAGTGGACCAAGACTCAAATTCAGTCATTTCATCATTCTAGAATTATCAGCACTAACAGCACTTTTAAAAAAAAATCACACATTTTAAACAAAGCCATGTGCCTAAAGTATATTTCAGGCATTCTACACAACCACAATGAAGTATTTTAGCCGTGAGTGTAAAATGAGTGCCAAGGTAAACAAATAGATGTACTGCACACCATTATTTCCTCTCTGTATCAAACAAATGTCATCATGTCTAATCCCGAGGGGAATTAAAGCTTGGTGCCAAACAGCAGAAACAAACATTTAATATGACAGAAAATGCATTGAACCAAAATATGAAGAGACAATTTAATAGGATTAAAAATAGATGGCCTAAGGACACCAAGCAGGGAACTAAGCACGCTAATGCTCAAATCAATGTCCATCATGTTATTGGCTTTACTTGGAGATTTGTAGACACGTTCTTGCTAGTGTGTTACCGAGTACCTTGGCAACATACAGAGCAGTAGTTGTTTCATCCCCAGCCAAAATAATTTTTTATCCTTAGCTAATTGGTTAACTTTTTGTTTTTATGGAATATGAACTTGTTTTATAGCTATGGATCATACAACATTCAAACTATCTAAGGGGAAAACATGGATGCTCTGATAGAAAAAACAAAGTCAGTTAGCAAAAGGGCTAAAAAAAATGTATTAAAAAAAAAAAAAAGACAAAAAAAATCACAGAAAGCTTTGCTCTACATCATTGCAATATTTCTTCCAACGTTCTAGAGTTTAGAGTTTATTTTTGCAATTATGAATACAACCCAGTAAGGACATATAGCAAAGTCTGTTAATGTCTGCTGAATGAATATTATTGAGCATGTTGATAACTTTGTATCAGCTTTAGGTTAATATCATGTTTTTGTTATATAAGTAGTATTATGCAATTGCACAATGTTGAGACTTTATACTGACAGTATTAACTTTGAATTACATCTGTCTGCATGTAAGTAAAAAAGCTGAAAAAGAATAACAAAAAAAAATATTTTTTTAATTCAATATTCTATTGTTGTTCTGAAATCATGCCTAAACGTCACCAGTGTTCATGGCTAAGGAGAAAGATCTTTCTGTAAATGGATCTTTTGCTAATGATATATTTCTTTAGGCAGATGTAAAGTGGATCTCTACTTTACATATATTGAAGATTAGACTATACAGTGCCAAGCAGTCCGCACAGCGAAGAAATCAGAGGAGCAGAGTCGGAATATTATCAGGGCCCATTCAGATTTGTCAGCTCTGGTATGTTTTATTAAAGGAAGTATGCTAACCTGCATTATGTTGCACATTACCATGCATTGTGCTAAGGCAGGCCATTTAAATGAATCATCAGAATCTTTTCTGATCCAGCAGTGTCTTGAAATGCTGTTGTTAAAAGAATGTCTCTGCAACACACCAACATGTGTATTATGTGTTGTTTAGTGCTGCTGTAATGCACACTCACTACAATGGATAGGTGTAAATGGGCCCTTGGACTTGTTGGGAGTGATGAGGGAGGGTATTGAAGTCCATAAAAAGTGAAGTTACACTTTAAAGCTGAACTTTAAGCTAACAGTTAAATACACAGTTACACAGATATATTTTTTTTCTTCGTGAAAATATGTAATTTTTTCCAGCAACTTCTGTATTTCATATTCTTCACAGACAGTACACAACCACAAGGGTGACACCACTTTCTCTGTTATGCCATGTACACACGGTCGGAATTTCCAACAACAAATGTTGAATGTGAGCTTATTGTCAGAAATCAGAAATCTGTAGGCTCCATCGGACATTTTTTTGTCGGGATTTCCAACAAACAAAATTTGAGAGCTGGTTCTCAAATTTTCTGACAACAAAATCTGTTGTCGTAAATTCCGATTGTGTGTACACAATTCCACGCATGCACAGAATCAAGCTGAAGAACTTCACTGGTTATTGAATTTCATTTTTCTTGGCACGTGGTACATGTTGTATGTCACCACGTTCCTAAAGTTTGGCATTTCCAACAACATTTGTGCGACCTGTGTGTATGCAAGACAAGTTTGAGCCAACATCCATCGGAAATAAATCCAGGATTTTGTTGTCGGAATGTCCGATAGTCTGTATGCGGCATTAGCGTTAGAGCCTATTCACACTTGTCCATTTTGATACTCTTGTATTTTGCAGCAGGAAAATGCATGTTAAATAGAAATTCCATTATTTCCTAAAAGGCTAGTTCATACCTGTGTGCTACAGTACAGTGCGAAAAGCAAAAGGAAATTCTATGAGCCCATTCATACCTACACTTGGGGGGTTCCTAAGTCATCAACTCTGCTCTTCCTCCGATGGTCATAGAGATTACTGGGGACCATCTGGTCTCCAGAAATCTCTATGTCCAACTTCCGGCAGTGACCGATTCGTTCTCCGGCTCGCAGATTGCACGGACAAGACGGTAGAAGCACCGGAGGGTGGCGGGAGGGGGGATGTCCCCTCCCGCTGCCTGTAAGAATGATCAAACGGCTGAACTGCCACTATGATTGTTCTTATAGTGCAGGGAATAGCCGGCCAAAAAATATATATGGATGATACCTGTAGCTGCAGGCATTATCCAGATATTCCCACTCAAAGTCCAGGACGACATATGACATACCTTGGGTGGGAAGTGGTTTTAACCACTTGCCGACCGATGTCAGCAAATATACTTCGGCAGAATGGCACAGCTGGGCAAAGTAACATACCTGTACATTACTTTGAATTTCCAGCCGTGCCTGCTCGCCTGCCGCAAGCTCCGTGACCGCGCCTGAGAGAACAACAAAGCCCACCCCTCCCCACAGTTAGAAACACTCCCCTAGGACACACTTAACCCCTCCCCGCCCCCTAGTGGTTAACCCCTTCACTGCCAGGGACATTTTTTACAGTAATCAATGCAATTTCATAGCACTGATTGCTGTATTAATGCCAATGGTCCCAAAAATCTGTCCAAATTGTCCGATGTGTCCGCCATAATGTCGCAGCCATGATGAAAATCGCTGATCGCGACATTACTAGTAAAAAAAAGATTTATAAAAATGCCATAAAACTATCGCCTATTTTGTAGATGCTATAATTTTTGCGCAAACCAATCAATAATCGCCTATTTTGATTTTTTTTTTTACCAAAAATATGAAGAAGAATACGTATCGGCCTAAACTGAGGAAAAAATAAATGTTATATATATTTTTGGGGGATACTTATTATAGCAAAAAGTTAAAAATAATGCGTTTTTTTTTATAGCGCAAAAAATAAAAACCACAGAGGTGATCAAATACCACCAAAAGATAGCTCTATGTGTGGGAAAATAAGGACGTCAATTTTGTTTGGGAGGCACGTCGCACAATCGCGCAATTGTCAGTTAAAGCGACACAGTGCCAAATCGCAAAAAGTGGTCTGGTCAGGAAGGGGGCAAATGCTTCCGGGGCTGAAGTGGTTAAGATATAACTTATGCCACTTTTTTTGCACAAATTAATTGTAAGGGATAGTGACAGAGCCTCACCATGTCATAATATTTTATATATATATATATATATATATATATATATATATATATATATATATATATATATATATATATATATATACACACACACACGGCTTTTTTCTCAGAGAAAAGGTGCAGGAACTCACCCCCCTCCCCTAGATCACGCTGTCTCCGCCCCCTAGAACCGCTCATTGTCTCCACCCCTACAAACCAAGCACCGCCCCCTTTAGAGAACAGGAAACCAAGTATATTTAGTTGGATATACAACAGATTTTTGTATGGAATTTGTTAATAAAAATTGAAGAAGTAAAATGTACAAAACATTAGAAATATCAAGCAACCAAAGTAATCTCAGAGGCAATTTCATATATCCCCATATTCAGCAAGAGACAGTCCGCATATATACACACAGCAAGAGACAGCCCACATATATACACACAGCAAGAGACAGCCCACATATATACACACAGCAAGAGACAGCCCACATATATACACACAGCAAGAGACAGCAAACATATATAAACACAGCAAAAGACAGCCCACATATATACACACAGCAAGAGACAGCCCACATATATACACACAGCAAGAGACAGCCCACATATATACACGCAGAGCAAGATACAGCCCACATATATATACACACACATCAAGAGACAGCCCACATATATACACACACACAGCAAGAGACAGCCCACATGTATACACACAGCAAGAGACAGCCCACATGTATACACACAGCAAGAGACAGCCTACATATATACACACACAGCAATAGACAGCCCACATATACTGTATACACACACAGCAAGAGACAGGCCACATATATACACAGCAAGAGACAGCCCACATATATACACACACTCAGCAAGAGACAGCCCACATATATACACACACAGCAAGAGACAGCCCACATATATACACACAGCAAGAGACAGCCCACATATATACACACAGCTAGAGACAGCCCACATATATATATATATATACACACACAGCAAGAGACAGCCCACATCTATACACACACACAGCAAGAGACAGCCCACATATATACACACAGCAAGAGACAGTCCACATATATACACACACAGCAAGAGACAGCCTAGATATATACACACACAGCAAGAGACAGCCCACATATATACACACACACAGCAAGATACAGCCCACATATATACACACAGCAAGAGACAGTCCACATATATACACACACAGCAAGAGACAGCCTACATATATACACACACAGCAAGAGACAGCCCACATATATACACACACACAGCAAGATACAGCCCACATATATACACACAACAAGAGACAGCCCACATCTATATACACACACACAGCAAGAGACAGCCCACATCTATATACACACACAGCAAGACAGCCCACATATATACCCACACAGCAAGAGACAGCCCACATATATACAAACAGCAAGAGACAGCCCACATATATACACACACAGCAAGAGACAGCCCATGTATATATACACACACAGCAAGAGACAGCCCACATCTATATACACACACAGCAAGAGACAGCCCACATATATACACACAGCAAGAGACAGCCCACATATATACACACACACACACACAGCAAAAGACAGCCCACATATATACACACACATCAAGAGACAGCCCACATATATACACACAGCAAGAGACAGCCCACATATATACCCACACACAGCAAGTGACAGCCCACATATATACACACAGCAATAGACAGCCCACATATATACACACAGCAATAGACAGCCCACATATATACACACAGCAAGAGACAGCCCACATATATACACACACACAGCAACAGACAGCCCACATATATATATACACACACAGCAACAGACAGCCCACATATATATACGCACAGAGCAAGAGACAGCCCACATCTATATACGCACAGAGCAAGAGACAGCCCACACACACACAGCAAAAGACAGCCCACATATATACACACACAGCAAGGGACAGCCCACATATATACACACACACAGCAAAAGACAGCCCACATACATACACACACAGCAAGAGACAGCCCACATATATATACACACACACACACACACACACACAGCAAAAGACAGCCCACGTATGTACATACACAGCAAGAGACAGCCCACACATATACACACAGCAAGAGACAGCCCACACATATACACACAGCAAGAGACAGCCCACATATATACAGACACAGCAAAAGACAGGCCACATATATACACAGCAAGAGACAGCCCACATATATACACACACAGCAAGAGACAGCCCACATATATACACATAGCAAGATACAGCCCACATATATACACACACACACACAGCAAAAGACAGCCCACATATATACACACACACACAGCAAGAGACAGCCCCCATATATACACACACAGCAAGAGACAGCCCACATATATACACACAGCAAGAGACAGCCCACATGTATACACACACAGCAAGAGACAGACCACAAATATACACACAGCAAGAGACAGCCCACATATATACACACAGCAAGAGACAGCCTACATATATATACACACACAGCAAGAGACAGCCTACATATATACACACACAGCAAGAGACAGCCCCCATATATATATATATATATATATATATATATATATATATATATATATATATATATATATATATATATATATATATATACACATATATACACAGCAAGAGACAGTCCACATATATACACACACACAGCAAGAGACAGCCCACATATATACACACAGCAAGAGACAGCCCACATATATATACACACACACACACACACACACACAGCAAGAGACAACCCACATATATACACACAGCAAGAGACAGCCTACATATATACACACAGAGCAAGATACAGCCCACATATATATACACACAGAGCAAGATACAGCCCACATATATATACATACACATCAAGAGACAGCCCACATATATATACACACACAGCAAGAGACAGCCCACATATATACACACAGCAAGAGACAGCCCACATATATATATACACACAGCAAGAGACAGCCTACATATATATACACACACAGCAATAGACAGCCCACATATATACACAGCAAGAGACAGCCCACATATATACACACACTCAGCAAGAGACAGCGCACATATATACACACAGCAAGAGACAGCCCACATATATATATACACACAGCAAGAGACAGCCTACATATATACACACACAGCAAGAGACAGGCCACATATATACACAGCAAGAGACAGCCCACATATATACACACACTCAGCAAGAGACAGCGCACATATATACACACAGCAAGAGACAGCCCACATATATATATATATATATATATATATATATATATATACACACACAGCAAGAGACAGTCCACATATATATATACACACACACACAGCAAGAGACAGCCCACATATATACACACAGCAAGAGACAGCCCACATATATATATACACACACACACAGCAAGAGACAACCCACATATATACACACAGCAAGAGACAGCCTACATATATATACACACAGAGCAAGATACAGCCCACATATATATATACACACACACATCAAGAGACAGCCCACATATATATACACACACAGCAAGAGACAGCCCACATATATACACACACAGCAAGAGACAGCCCATATATATATATATATATATATATATATATATATATATATATATATATATATATATATATATATATATATATATATATATATACACACAGCAAGAGACAGCCTACATATATACACACACAGCAATAGACAGCCCACATATATACACACACAGCAAGAGACAGGCCACATATATACACAGCAAGAGACAGCCCACATATATACACACACTCAGCAAGAGACAGCTCACATATATACACACAGCAAGAGACAGCCCACATATATATATATACACACACACACACACACACACACACACACACACACACACACACACACACACACACACACACACACACACACACACACAGCAAGAGACAGCCCACATATATACACACAGCAAGAGACAGCCTACATATATACACACAGAGCAAGATACAGCCCACATATATACCCACACACAGCAAGAGACAGCCCACATATATACACACAGCAAGAGACAGCCCACATATATACACACACAGCAAGAGACAGCCCACATATATACACACACAGCAAGAGACAGCCCACATCTATATACGCACAGAGCAAGAGACAGCCCACACACACACACACACACACACAGCAAAAGACAGCCCACATATATACACACACAGCAAGAGACAGCCCACAACTACACACACACACACACACACACACACAGCAAAAGACAGCCCACATATATAGACACACAGCAAGAGACAGCCCACATATATACACACACACACACAGCAAAAGACAGCCCACATATGTACACACACGGCAAGAGACAGCCCACATGTATATCCAGCAAGAGACAGCCCACATGTATATCCAGCAAGAGACAGCCCACATGTATATCCAGCAAGAGACAGCCTACATGTATATCCAGCACGAGACAGCCTACATGTATATATCCTGGCAGCAGCATTAATAGACACATATCTATAAAGCAAGACTAAAATGACAGTTAAACAATTACGAAAGCAGTCTTGGTCTGGCAGACAGGAGTCTCAGGACAGGACAGGGCAGGACACAACACAGCAACTCTTCCTCACAAAAGGAACATCCACTCTGCTACAGGGAGAGGCGGAGTGCAGCTGATATCACTCCACCCTCCCTTCTGAGGCTGCAGCCAGAACTATAGGAGCTGTGTCGGCTTATGCGGCTGTCAGCTCACTCCGCCAGCTGGCAGCAGCAAAAACCAACTGTTCCCTGGCAGAGGTGCCGGAACTCAGTTCCGCCAAGTAGTTCCGGCGGCAGAAAAAAAGCCCTGTGTATATATATATATATATATATATATATATATATATATATATATATATATATATACTGTATACCGTATATACTCGAATATAAGCCGAGATTTTCAGCCCTTTTTTTAAGGCTGAAAGTCCCCCCTCGGCTTATATTCGAGTCACCGCCGTCTGCCTACATGAACAGCGTGTCATGCAGACAGACGGCAGTTTTCAAAAGTCGCGCCTCCCCCTCCCGCCCAGCCGTGATAGGTGGACACTCATTTTCCCAGCAGTAAGTCAGTGTGCAGTGTTCCGCCTATCACGGACGTCCTGTCATTCTCATCTCATGGATGAGGATGAGAGGACGTCCGTGATAGGCGGAACACTGCACACTGACTGCTGGGAAAACAGCGTTCCTCCTATCACGGACGAGGAGGAGGCGCAGCTTTTGTAATTTTAGACTGGCGCCTTACACGCTGTGGGGGGACAGAGCGAGACTGCATCGGCGGAAGACAGAAGACAGAAGACAGATGACAGATGACACAGGACCCGCTGATCGGCTGATCGGCTGATCGGCTGATCGGCGCAGATCGGCACAGATTGGCACAGGTAGGCTGCAATGGGGACACAGGGGGGGTCTGTACAGGGGACATGCACCTGCAGATGGGCATTGCTGACCCTCTTTTCCACTTACAGTAGCTGCTGCATTTTTTACCCTCGGCTTATACACGGGTCAATGCATTTTTCCCATTTTTTTGTGGTGAATCAGGGGCCTCTGCTTATATTCGGGACGGCCTATACTCGAGTATATACGGTGTGTGTGTGTATATATATATATATATATATATATATATATATATATATATATATATATATATATATATATATATATATACTGTTTATATTAAAAAGCTCAATGGGTGAGGTGCATGTCGGTCACAGTAGTATGTGCTAGAGAAATCAAGTCTTCCCAAGGGCTTATATCATAAAAAAAATCAAGAGGGATTGCTGCATAAAAAAGCGTTTTAATGAAAAAATTAAAACATCCGAAATATACAGGCAGTCATAGTAATAACAGTTTTGGACTATTACAGATCATGCCCATCTTCAAAACTTCATGCCTATGAATGACCACATAAATGGTACAATATATATAGAGAACTCATCTGTAATCTATTAAGCAATCAAACAGTCTGTCTGGAATCAATTAATTAATGAATCATAGTAAACAAAAACATATGGTGAAATATACAATGTAATACAATCTCGGAAAACAAAAGATCAACAAGTGTAACAGTATGAATTCACAGATTACATCGATCAATCGGGAATCCTAAAAAATTAAAATAAAACTAAAAATAAAAAATGTATGTATGTGTATATATATATATATATATATATATATATGAATGTATGTATATGTAAAACAAAAAACATATGCAATGTATCAAAATTCTGTATAACACAAACAATATGGAAATATATAAAGAAAAAGTATAATGTGATAATTAGGGATGAGCCGAACACCCCCCCGTTCGGCTCGCACCAGAACCCGCGAACGGACCTAAAGTCCGTGCGAGCTTTAGAACCCTATTAGTTATAATGGATGCGAACGTTCGAAATTTAAAGTGCTCATTTTAAAGGCTAATATGCATGTTATTGTCATAAAAAGTGTTTGGGGACCTGGGTCCTGCCCCAGGGGACATGTATCAATGCAAATTTTTTTTTTAAAAACGCCCGTTTTTTCAGGAGCAGTGATTTTAATAATGCTTAAATTGAAACAATAAAAGTGTAATATTCCTTTAAATTTCGTACCTGGGGGGTGTCTATAGTATGCCTGTGAAGGGGCGCATGTTTCCCGTGTTTAGAACTGTCTCTGCGCAAAGTGTCATTTTTTGAAAGTAAAAAAGCTATTTAAAATCACTCGCGGCTAATGTTAATTCACGGCTCCCGTAACACAGAGAACAGTGATTCATTGAAACTCATTCATAAAAAAAAAGTCATTTATAAAAAATAAAAAAAATTAAAAAAAAAAAAGCGTAGGGGTCCCCCCAAATTCAATAACCAGGCCCTTCAGGTCTGGGATGGATATTAAGGGAAACCCCAGCCAAAAAAAAATGGCGTAGGGTCCCCCTCAAAATCCATACCAGACCCTTGAGGTCTGGTATGGATTTTAAGGGGAACCCTAGCCAAAAAAAATGGTGTGGGGTCCCCCTCAAAATCCATACCAGACCCTTATCCGAGCACGCAACCTGGCAGGCCGCAGGAAAAGAGGGGGGGACGAGAGCGGCCCCCCCTCTCGCCTGAACCGTACCAGGCCACATGCCCTCAACATTGGGAGGATGCTTTGGGGGTCTAAGACCCCTAAAGCACCTTGTCCCCATGTTGATGAGGACAAGGGCCTCTTCCCCACAACCGTGCCCGGTGGTTGTGGGGGTCTGCGGGCGGGGGGCTTATCGGAATCTGGAAGCCCCCTTTAACAAGGGGACCCCCAGATCCCGGCCCCCCCCTGTGTGAAATGGTAAGCCTACCATTTCACCAAAAAAAGTGGCAAAAATGGTAAAAATGACAGGAGACAGTCTTTGACAATTCCTTTATTAAAATCTTCTTTCTTCTTTCTTCATCCTTTTGGATTCTTCATCTTCTCCTTCCTTCATCTTCTTCCATCTTCTTCTTCCATTTTCTTCTTCCTCTGATCCGCTTCTTCTTGCGCTGGTCTTCTCGTCCTTCTCGTCCGGCATCTTCTTCCGTCGGTGTCGGTGTCTTCTTGGGCCACTCCGCACAGTGGGAGGCTCCCGCTGTGTGAGGCTCCGCTCCATCTGACAGGTCTTTTAAAACGGAGGGCACCTGGTGACCCCGCCCCCCTCTGACGTCATGGGGAAAGCCATCATGGAATTCCCCATGACGTCCCTGTGCGTCAGAGGGGGCGGGGTCACCAGGTGCCCTCCATTATAAAAGACCTGTCAGACGGAGCGGAGCCTCACACAGCGGGAGCCTCCCATTGCGCGGAGCGGCCCAAGAAGAGACAGAGACACCGACACCGACGCCGACGGAAGAAGATGCCGGACGAGAAGGACGAGAAGACCAGCGCAAGAAGAAGCGGATCGGAGGAAGAAGAAAATGGAAGAAGAAGATGGAAGAAGATGAAGGAAGGAGAAGATGAAGAAACCGAAGGATGAAGAAAGAAGAAAGAAGATTTTAATAAAGGAATTGTCAAAGACCGTCTCCTGTCATTTTTACAATTTTTGCCACTTTTTTGGTGAAATGGTAGGGGTACTTTTGTACCCCCTTACCATTTCACACGGGGGGGGGGCGGGATCTGGGGGTCCCCTTGTTAAAGGGGGCTTCCAGATTCCGATAAGCCCCCCGCCCGCAGACCCCCACAACCACTGGGCACGGTTGTGGGGAAGAGGCCCTTGTCCTCATCAACATGGGGACAAGGTGCTTTAGGGGTCTTAGACCCCCAAAGCATCCTCCCAATGTTGAGGGCATGTGGCCTGGTACGGTTCAGGCGAGAGGGGGGGCCGCTCTCGTCCCCCCCTCTTTTCCTGCGGCCTGCCAGGTTGCGTGCTCGGATAAGGGTCTGGTATGGATTTTGAGGGGGACCCCACGCCATTTTTTTTGGCTAGGGTTCCCCTTAAAATCCATACCAGACCTCAAGGGTCTGGTATGGATTTTGAGGGGGACCCTACGCCATTTTTTTTTGGCTGGGGTTTCCCTTAATATCCATCCCAGACCTGAAGGGTCTGGTATGGATTTTGAGGGGGACCCTACGCCATTTTTTTTTTTTTTTTTTTTTGGCTGGGGTTCCCCTTAATATCCATCCCAGACCTGAAGGGCCTGGTTATTGAATTTGGGGGGACCCCTACGCTTTTTTTTTGTTTTTTATTAATGAATGACAGTTCTCTGTGTTACAGGAGCCATCAATTCATTAGCCGCGAGTGATTTTAAATAGCTTTTTTCCTGCAAAAATGACACTTTTTTGCAGGGAAAGTTCTAAGCACAGGAAACCTGCCCCCTTCACAGGCCACCTATAGACACCCCCCAGATGTGATACTGCAATGCTGTTCTAACAGCATGCACACACATATCCCCAGAAATAAAGCACATATTGTCAGCAGCACACTAACACGCTGACACTGACTGAAACATAATATGCGAGGCCGCCGGCGCGGCGGCCTCTTATACCGTGGGGCGTGTACTAAAGCCCCTGAGCTATAATTGGCTACAGGCATCCTGCCTGTAGCCAATTATGGCTCTCCTTGCTGCCGGCGCTGTGATTGGCCAAGCATGCGGGGTCACAGTGCATGCTTGGCCAATCATCAGCCAGCATTGCACTGCGCGGGCCGCAATGCATTGCGGGGCCGCTCGCATCACACGAATTTGATGCGAGCGGCCCCAATAGTTCTGGGCTCGCCGAGCGAGCGAACACCCGGTGCTCGATTCGAACATGGGTTCGAATCGAACACCGGGCTCATCCTTAGTGATAATGAACACATTGACAAGGAAAAATAATAAACGTATACCATTAAAGGAATAACTACAAATCCCTATTGCCACCCCGTCTGTTTTTTGACACACCATCAATCACCATAAATCTGAGCTGAGAAACTGTATGACCTTTTTCCATGAAATGTCTGGCTAGTGGTAATTTATCCAACTTATCCCTAATGGAATAGTTGTGTCCTGCTATGCGATCTTTTATTTTTTGTGTAGTTTCCCCCACATAGAGGAGACCACATGGATATTTGATGATAAAAATGACATGAGGATTGGCAGGTGTAGTAATATTTGATAGGTATGCCATAACCCTTTTGAGGGTGTGAAATACATTTGCCCTTGATCATACTAGTGCATTGTATACAGCAAAGACAGGGGAACAATCCCCTGTTTTTGGGACCTAAAAAGGTCACATGAGGGGTAGGTACAGAGTACTGATCAGATTTTACTAGTCTATCATAAATACTCTTCGCTCGATGGTATGACGGAAGGGGGATGGTAAAACTCTGGGACCGAATGGTAACTGTTGTTCAAAATGGACCAGTGTTTTTTTTTTTTAATGATGTTATTTATTTTGTAAGAAAATTGATGAAATTGAGAAATGAAGGGCATTCTGTGGCCAGAGATAGGGATTTTGGTATTATCATATAAACCAATACGTTCTTTACGAAACATGTCTTTGGGATATCCCCGTTGTCGCAGCCTATCCTCCATTTCTGTTAGTTTAATCTATCGGGTTTCAGGATTACTAGTGATCCTTGCTACCCGTGTAAATTGACTTCGGGGAACGGATTTAAAAACTCAGAGAGGATGGAAACGACAGAATTTTAATAATTGGTTACGGTCAGTTGGTTTCCTGTATAGGTCATTAACAATATGTTCTTCTTTAATTGATGAATGAATGAATAACTTGTATAGCGCTACATATGCGAACTAAATCGCCTCAGGGCACTTTTGCCGCCAGTGTCCATCTGTGTTTTCAGAAGAGATGGGTCTTAAGCTTCTTCCTGAAGGCCAGATAGTTTTCTTCCAAACTGATGTCCGCGGGTAGAGCATTCCATAGCCGTGGTCCTTGGACTGCGAACCTTCGTTCGCCTTTTAATTTACAACAGGTCTTGGGGATGTGGAGGAGGTTCTGGTTAGTTGACCGGAGAGTGCGACCTGGGGTGTAGTGCTTTATTTTGTTGCAGGGGTATTGCGGGGCTTTTCCTTGTATACATTTATGAGTGAGGCAAAGGGTCTTGAATGTAACTCGACCCTTCACGGCTAGCCAATGGAGGGTCCTCAAGGACGGGGTGATTAATTCCCATGTTTTTTTTCCAGTTACCAGTCTAGCTGCTGTGTTCTGGACGGTTTGTAGATGTGAAATTTGGTATTTTGGAAGTCCTAGGTAGAGGGAATTTGCGTAGTCGAGTCGGGAATTGACGATTGTTCCAACTACTGCTGCTGTATCTCCTTCCGGGATAAAGGGGATGAGTCTATGCAGAAGGCGAAGAAGGTAGTGGGATCCGCTGACTACTAATCCTATTTGTGCATCCATTGTCATGTTTGAGTCAAAGATGACTCTGAGGCTTTTGGCTTTAGTACTGGGGGTGATGTGTTGTCCGAGGATGGTGAGTGGTGTGGACATCGTGCCAGGGTTTTTGTTTCGGTTTGCATGGAGGAAGAGGAGTTCTGTTTTGGATCCGTTTAATTTAAGGGAGCTCTCCGTCATCCAATCTTCGATCAATGAGAGACAGTTTTCCAGTGCCTGGTATTGGTCTTTTTTGTTGGTGATGCGTAGGTAGAGTTGGATGTCATCCGCGTAGGAGTAGGAGTGATAAAGTAGATCCTGGTTGCTGATGATTTTGAGGTGTGGGCAGAGATAGATTTTAAAGAGCACGGGCAACAGGGGTGATCCTTGAGGGATCCTTGAGGGACTCCGCATGTAATTTTTTGCGCTTCCAAAGTGAACGTTCCCGGTTTCACTTTCTAAGATCGGTTCTCTAGGAAGGATGCGAACCAGGATAAGTCTGAGTCTGCAACTACAGCTACTTCTGTGAGACAAGTGAGCAGGGTTTTGTGATCTACTGTGTCTAACGCTGCACTAAGGTCCAGCAGCACCAGGAGACATGATTCTCCTTCATCTGCTGCTTCTAGGGTGTCATCCCAGATTTTGAGAAGTGCAGTTTCTGTCCCGTGGCCGGGGCGTAAAACAGATTGTAGTGGGTCCAAGAGTTTATGGGTGTCCAGATGCAGATGTAGCTGTTGTATTACTGCTTTCTCGTTCATTTTGGAGAAGGTGTTGAGGCTTGTGACAGGTCTGCGGTCGTTTGGGTCTTTGGGATCGAGGTTAGGCTTCTTTAGGAGGGGTTTGATTGTGCCTTGCTTGAGGGAGGTCGGGACGATTCCTTCTCTAAATGACTGGTTTATGAGGTATGTTATGATAGGTGCCAGGTTGTCGGTACATTCTTTTGATAACAATGTATCTAAAAATGGAATTTCCTCATGATTAACAGATATGTTGAATTTTATCAATCAATAGATTTAAATATGTATTGAACAATGATAGAGATTCAAGATCGCCTACCCAAATGGCGAAGGCGTCATCAATGAACCTGTACCAAACTGTACAGTTATCACTGAAGAGTTTACAATTGTAGATGAATGCCACATTTGAGCCCATAGTAGCTCCAGCGAGCTGCAAATAGAATGTGTCTTTGAATAGAAAAAAATTATCTTCCAAAACTATCTTCAACAAATCAAAAAGAAAACAAATTTGTGCAGAGGTGTATACTTTAGACCTGTCTAATAGACGTTGACATGCTTCCAAGCCAAGAATGTGTGGAATGGCCGTATATAAATAAGTCACGTCCCATGTGACCAGAACCAAGCCTGGAGGTAATATAAGATTTTGGATCTTGCTTAAAAAATCCTGAGCATCCCGTATATATGAACGGGTGTGGACAATTAGCGGTGTTAAACACTTGTCCAAATATTTAGCTAACGGCATAGTCACTGAATCGGTGCTGGACACAATAGGGCGTCCAGGTTTGTTTGTTTTTTAATGTATTTTGTATATATACATACATACATATATAAAATATCTCACAAAAGTGAGTAGACCTCTCACATTTTTGCAAATATATTATTATACCTTTTCATGTAAAAACACTGAAGAAATTACACTTTTTACTCAGAGAATTTACTGCTTGTATAACAATGTAAATTTGCTGTGCCCTCAAAGCAACTCAACACACAGTCATTAATGTCTAAACCGCTGGCAACAAAAGTGAGTACACCTCTAAGTGAAAATGTCCAAATTGGGCCCAATTAGCCATTTTCCCTCCCCGGTGTCATGTGACTCGTTAGTGTTACAAGGTCTCAGGTGTGAATGGGAAGCAGGTGTGTTAAACTCTCATACTGGTCACTGGAAGTTCCACATGGCACCTCATGGCAAAGAACTCTCTGAGGATCTGAAAAAAATAATTGTTGCTCTACATAAAGATGGCCTAGGCTATAAGAAGATTTCCAAGACTCTGAAACTGAGCTGCAGCATGGTGGCCAAGACCATACCGCGGTTTAACAGGACAGGTTCCACTAAGAACAGGCCTCACCATGGTCGACCAAAGAAGTTGAGTGCACATGCTCAGCATCATATCCAGAGGTTGTCTTTGGGAAATAGACGTATGAGTGCTGCCAGAATTGCTGCAGAGGTTAAGTGGTAAGGGGTCAGCCTGTCAGTGCTTAGACCATACACCGCACACTGCATCATATTGGTCTGCATGGCTGTCGTCCCAGAAGGAAGCCTCTTCTAAAGATGATGCACAAGAAAGCCTGCAAACATTTTGCTGAAAACAAGCAGACTAAGTATGTGGATTACTGAAACCATGTCCTGTGGTCTGATGAGACCAAGATAAACTTATTTGGTTCAGATGGTGTCAAGCGTGTTTGGCAGCAACCAGGTGAGGAGTAAAAAGACAAGTGTGCCTTGCCTACAGTCAAGCATGGTGGTGGGAGTGTCATGGTCTGGGGCTGCATGAGTGCTGCTCTCACTGGAGAGGGAACCATGAATGCCAACATGTACTGTGACATACTGAAGCAAAGCATGATTCCCTCCCTCCAGAGACGGGGCCGCAGGGTAGTATACCACCCCAAACACAGCTCCAAGGAGATCACTGCCTTGCTAAAGAAGTTCAGGGTAAAGGTGATGGACTGGCCAAGGATGTCTCCAGACCTTAACCCTATTGAGCATCTGTGGGGCATCCTCAAACCAAAGGTGGAGGAGTGCAAGGTCTCTAACGTCCACCAGGTCTGTGATATCATCATGGAGGAGTGGAAAATGACTCCAGTGGCAACCTGTGAAGCTCTGGTGAACTCCATGCCCAAGAGGGTTAAGGCAGTGCTGGAAAATAATGGGGGCCACACAAAATATTGACACTTTGGGCCCGATTTGGACATTTTCACTTAGGGGTGTACTCGCTTTTGTTGCCAGCGGTTTAGACATTAATGGTTGTGTGTTGAGTTATTTTGAGGGGACAGCAAATTTACACTGTTATACAAGCTGTACACTCACTACTTTACGTTTTAGCAAAGTGTCATTTTTTCAGTGTTGTCACATGAAAAGATATAATAATATATTTACAAAAATGTGAGCTAAGTTGCTCGTATGTTTTCATTTATGTTTGCTAAATGAAGTTGAAACCCCTGGATGGAAATCCTGGAAAGACTTTTGTTTTGTTTTTCCTTTTAATAGCCAGTTGAAATAACATCGCCATCTTCTGACGTACGTGCATGCTGGAAGAACAGCATCCAACCGACTCCCAATCAGCGATCTCAGCCATTGGCAGAGAGCGCTGAACGGAGTGTTCTGGTGGGGGGCCGCCCTCCTGTCAGAACATAACAGCTCAGCGGGGGAGAACACTGAACTAAAAAAAAAAAAAAACAGAAGTGTGTGTACCCAGCTTAATGCATTAAGGTAAAACACCTTCTGTGTCGCAGACTCCTCCCCCTCCCTCTTTTATACTTACCTAAGCCCCATCGCAATACAGCACTGTTCCCGAGAGCTGAGGCTCTCCTGGCTTTGTCCCTTCTCCATGGGCAGATTAATAGCAACGCCCACTCTTGTGGGCTCAATCAACTCCAGTGATAAAGTTGCAGGGGGGGTGGCTGTCTGTTACAATGAACGCAGCAGCGGGAAGGATGCAGAGACTGCATATATATTATAAGTAAATATCATTGGACAAATATTAACAAATAGGACATTGAAACAAGGTTTCTAATACATTTTACACAAAAAAAAAGTCCACAATTACACTTTTAAAAGCAACTCCAGACAAAAAGATATCCAGTCAGTGCTGCTGGATAGAGAAGGAAAGACTTGGAAATCCTATCCTTTGACAGAAAGTGAATGAAGATTTCCCAGCAGAGATACAGGCAGCTATAAAAAACCTGACAGTGGGTTCTAAAACTGAGTATACACGTATTAAAATCTGTATTTACCCTTCTCTATTTAACAGAAGCTGTTTGTTAGACTGGTTTCTGTTGAACAGTCCTGCTGAAAAAACAGCATTCAATCAGCTGCTGCAGCCCATGGCTACAGAGCTGATCAGTGTATTCTGACAGGCGGAGAAGACCCCTCTCTCAGAATACAATAGCGCATTGGGGAAAATCCCTGAATCCACATTGTTTGTGTGGATGAAGCCCGTTGGTTTTAACTAAAAAAAAAACTCAGTGTGTACCCAGCTGAAACCTAGGGCTACATGAATGATTTTTAATCTCAGAGTAACTAACCCTCTTACAGATTCAATTTTTCTATAGTATTATGGCAGGAAATTGTAGACAATTGTTAGAAGATTAGTCTCATGAGATTTTCCCCATGAGGTATACTTGCATGGGAAAAATAACCCAAGAAAATGAGTGTATAATAATGTCTTTATTGTAGAAAAGAGGCAACAAAACAGTTGGGCAAGTGGCCTGCAGTTGGGCACTTGACCTGTGATTGTGGCACTTTGATTGCTCAGTTGTCCTACTGAAAATGTTTTAGCTCATGTTCAAGTAATGTGATAAAAACAAAAAATACCAATCCCTTGAGATTTTAACAGCACAATTAAGCTACTAAAGATTGCCCCTGTAGCCCTAGGGTGACCTCTCCCTGCTCTACCAAGGAAAAGTGTGTGTATTATTGCATGTGTGCTGTTAACAAGGTCTTCACTCACTTCCTGTCCCAATAAAAGTTAGGGAACATATTCAGTTTTGTCTGGAGTACCACTTTAGGGGTTAATTTAATGCTTTCATTACCGCATTGTGTGGGCCTTGTTGTGCTGTGGTGAATGGCACCCAAATGTACCAGCGCAATGCACATGCGCTGCA
Organism: Lithobates sylvaticus; assembly: GCA_028564925.1. Lineage (NCBI taxonomy): Eukaryota > Metazoa > Chordata > Amphibia > Anura > Ranidae > Lithobates > Lithobates sylvaticus. The sequence goes on along the minus strand of CM053029.1, from coordinate 318,694,078 downwards.
GGACACCCCAATACATGTATCAACACATTGTGTTAAAAATTTTGCAACACATCCAAATTTTGGGATGTTTTGGTGCTTTGGCAGTCTATTGGTTTCAATTAGTTGCCCAAACATAACGCATGACATAATGCACATTAAGACATGTATGTTACCCTAAGAAGAAATATTTCCCGGAACTGCAAACATGGCAATGCCTAATTTTATTTAATGGTAGCAGAAGACATAGATGTAAAGAAAGGTAAAGTATATAAAATATCAGAGAAAAGCACAGCATATCCATTTGTCTGGTTTTATCAATAAAAATTCCATCAAGTGCAATTATGCAGTCTCGCTACCTTGTTTTCTTACTTAGAGCCATTCCCTAAAATGAAATGAGTTCTCATGCAGTGACTTGAAAATTAAATTAGAAAGGAAAAGATGTCTGGAAAAAGCTTAAAATGTAGCATATTCACCATATGTTCCATGGATAAATGCTAGAGCTTGGTTAACAGCCCTGAAATAGCTTTTGTCATTTTTTTAAAATGCTAACATAAGGTACAAGCAAAACCACATGGCAAGAAGCAGACATTTTATTTGTATCAAAAATGGATAGAAATCATATTTCCTTCTCATATAGAGTATTAAATTCTTAAAGTACAATAGAGTTGTTTTTCTTATAGTAAAATGTGCTTTACCTTTGCAGAAGCATAATGTTTCTATGATCTCTTCTGACATTTAAATCATAACTAGTTTTACATAAAAATGAAAAAATAGGCCAGCACCTGATAAAAACAAAAAGCAGCTTTTATTGCAATACTCACCTCTTCCCTGGTGCTCACAGACTGAGCACTCCAGTCCAGTTGTCAAGCAGCCCTATTTTTTGGGGTTAAACGATCCCTATTTTCCTATAGCCTGCTGCCTGTAAGCCCAGGCTATTATAGAACAGCTGTTTTTTTTGGGGGGGGGCAACAAACAATCCACCCGCCGTCACCCCCCTCAGTCGGGTCATGGATGGCCGGGTCATGGGGATAATGGTCAGCACCCACCCAGTCAGTGAGTCAGTCGGGGGCCCATCTTGCGGGCAGCATGGCGGGTGTTGGTGGCTTCTCTCCGGGCTGCGGGTTGCTTGCTTGCTGCTCGGTTCCCCTGCATGCTTCTCCCTCCTCTCCTCCGTGCGCCATCGGCCAATCGGGTGACCCACTTCCTGATTGACACAGGAGGAGATTCAGTGTTACAATAACCAATATAAATTTGCTATTGTAACACAACTGGGTGGGCTCGGAGCACAGTGCTCTGCGCCCCGAGACCACTGAGTGGGATTATAGGGGTTCAATAATGTTGATATATATATATATATATATATATATATATATGTATAAGAACTAGCACTTTAAGAATTTACAATACGCTTGTTTTTTTCTTTCCTTCTTATATTTGTTCCTGAGAGGCAAACCTGAAGAACGCCTGTGATGACATGAACTGCTGATAAGCATCAAAAATATGGCTCAAATTTTGACTGTCTTATCTAACTAGTTTGAACTAGAACTGTCATGGAGGGGTCCATGTCCAGTTTCACTTTCTATCAGTCACATGGATTTGTCAGTAGGCTATAGTGTGCATAAACACTGGCCAATACCCCTGAGGGATGCTTGGGGTGGAGATAGATACTTGAAAAGTATATGCTTTTGATAAAGTAAAAGATTTATTTAAAGAAAAATTGTACAGATATATAAATGCTGGATAGAATTCAGTATGTTTACATACAAAAATGGGTAGGCTTATACAGTTTTTAACATGTCAACAGCATAAACATACAAAAAACGTTGTGACAATTATAAGAACATGCTTGATACATATATGATAAAGATGATGCCAACATGTTTCGGACTTTGGTCCTTTGTCAAGGCAACTAGATATCCTTTTGATTCACATCTAAATGTGTGTAAGAATCATAGGGTTAGTACATGTAAGTTGAGGCATATAATACAGTTATTTTGACCATTGCTATATACAACCAATGCAGTACATAAAAGTTTTGTGTGAAAAATAGACAGGTACTCACATGTAATGCCAATAGTCATATTTGCCACAATGGGAGCCACTGAACGTGGTATGGAGAAGTACATAGGTGAATGTTTGTAAAAACACAGGAGAGGTAGCCACTAAAAGTGGAAAGCTTGCTGGGATGACCTCAGAAGGTTACAAGGTCCAGTACAGGGCTTGGGCAAAGGCCCAGGTCTTGTAGCAGGCAAAACTGAGCCAGGCAATGTATGGCTGTAAAGATGGAGTATAGGCATGAGAATAGTGAGGGTAATTGTAATGGAGATGCATATGCAGCCCTATAAGCAGAACGCTGTTGTTACCTGGATAAGAATCGCTTGGAATGAGGGATCAGTCAGCTCTGGATCACCAGCAGCATGTACTGAGGCCATCTAATGTGTAGGTTTATAAGTACTGGTCTAATGGCAATCAGCTGGGTGAGAGTATGGGTATTAAGCTGAAGGATGAGCTAATTGGCTGTTTGTCTGTGAGAAAGGCGCCTGAAGCGCCATAGGTGTATCTCCATTAGGACCTCTGACGGGGCGGCGCCGGGCGTGAGCGCGTCATGACGGCGGGGTCACGTCCGGCATCGTGACGTCACCGACGTGGGAAAGAGCCGCTGGCGACCTGATGCGCTCCACTGTGGAGTGCAAACAGGAAGTGGACCGGCGGTTGTTGTCCATAACACAGCGGGAGGTTGACGCATGCGCAAAGACGAGAGCTGCGCATGCTTGCCAAGTCTTACCCGCGCCGGGTAGCCGAACTGAGGAAAAGCAAGCTAATATATCTAATATACACAACGATGTTGAGTATAATTATTTGAGTGGCAATGAAATGGGAAAACATGTGTAGTACCTGAAATATGGATAATAGTAAATATAGTGTATGGTTCTTTATGGTATGTAACATTGGATAGAGTGGACATATCACAGGTTACAACAAATATTGCAAAATACACATTTTACAAGGATTATGGTTTATGTGGGTGCTTAGAATGTGGGGGATAGAATCAGAGATCTAATTCACAGACTCCAGTTTCAAAACCATCAAGGTAAGGTTTGAAGTTAAAGGCTTCGTTGAGGCCAGGTGGTAAGGTAGCATTCAGATGGAAAATCCATCGGAGTTCGCTTTGTAATAGCGCTTTATTGTAGTCACCACCTCGGGCAGGGGGTGGGATATGATCTAGAGCTTTAAATGAAATTTTAGGGATAGCGTCCTGATGCACAATATTGCAGTGTCGTCCTAAAGGTAATTCAGGATCTCTTTGGTTTATACTGCTAATATGGCCATATATCCGCTTCCAGAAAGGTAATTTGGTCTTGCCCACATAAAAGCACCCACATTCACATTCAAGTAGATAAACAATGCCAATTGAGCGGCAGTTCACATAGTATTTGGGAAAAAAACGTTGACCATTTGGTAAAACATTGTGTATATTGGATTTAGATAAATATTTGCAGTAACTGCAGTTGCCACATGGAAAAGTGCCCTTGAGTTGCTTCTGGGATTTATTGCTACTTTTGTATTCACTAGTAATGAGTTTGTCTCGAAGAGATGGAGCACGTCGGTAGGTAATCAAAGGTTTTGGCGGAACAAAAGGGGAAAGGGTCCTATCTGTGGCAATAATATGCCAATGTTTCAATAGTATTTGAGTGATCTCATTGTGTTGTTGACAGTAGTTTGTAATGATTCTAAGGGGAGGTTGAGTGGATGGCCCAGTTTGTTTGGGAGCGAGTAGGACAGAACGTGGTTGGGATTTCGCTTTTTTGTATGCGTCTTTAAGGACGCTGTTCTTGTAGCCACGTGCCCGTAATCTATTACGTAACACAGAGGCCTCGTGTTCAAAGGAGGTATCCGTCGAGCAATTGCGTCGGGCACGGAGATATTGGGCAAAAGGGATAGATTTTAGTAAAGGCTGTGGGTGGAAGCTAGAAGCAGCCAGGATGGTGTTGCCGGCAGTAGGTTTCCGGAACAAATGACTCTGTAGATGTCCATGTCTGTCCTTGCTAAGCGTAAGATCAAGGAAAGAAATGGAACTATAACTATAAGTCATTGTGAATTTCAGATTAAGAGAGTTGGACGTGTTGAGGTAAAGGAGGAATTGTTGTAGAGTATCAATTGGGCCTTGCCAAAGGATTAAAATGTCATCAATATAGCGTCGGAAAGAGGCTATATGTTTGGTATAGATGCTGGCAACATCGTCTCGGAGTAATTCTCGTTCCCACTCCCCCAGGTACAGATTGGCGTACGCCGGTGCGCAGCAAGTGCCCATGGCGACGCCCTGCACCTGGAGGTAGTGGGACCCATTGAAGGAGAAAAAGTTGTGAGTTAAGATGAATTTGAGTGCTCTGACAATGAATAGAGACAACTCACGGGGGTATATATTGGCATTAAACAGAGTATGTTGGATGGCTGTAAGCCCTAAAGAGTGGGGTATAGAACTGTAGAGGGCCTCCACGTCGATGGCGACCAGGACAGTGTCGGCGTCGACATGGAGGTCCGAGAGACCTTGGAGTAAGTGTGTGGTATCACGTATATATGAAGGTAAGGCCTGTACTAAAGGCTGGAGTAATTTATCTATGTAACGACTCAAATTATCAGTAAGGCAGCCGCGTCCGGAGACGATGGGTCTACATGGTGGTCTGGGAAGGTTTTTATGCACCTTAGGTAAAGCATAAAAAGTTGCTTCTCTCGGGAATTTGGTCCTAATATATTCTGTGGTGCCCGACGCAATTGCTCGACGGATACCTCCTTTGAACACGAGGCCTCTGTGTTACGTAATAGATTACGGGCACGTGGCTACAAGAACAGCGTCCTTAAAGACACATACAAAAAAGAGAAATCCAAACCACGTTCTGTCCTACTCGCTCCCAAACAAACTGGGCCATCCACTCAACCTCCCCTTAGAATCATTACAAACTACTGTCAACAACACAATGAGATCACTCAAATACTATTGAAACATTGGCATATTATTGCCACAGATAGGACCCTTTCCCCTTTTGTTCCGCCAAAACCTTTGATTACCTACCGACGTGCTCCATCTCTTCGAGACAAACTCATTACTAGTGAATACAAAAGTAGCAATAAATCCCAGAAGCAACTCAAGGGCACTTTTCCATGTGGCAACTGCAGTTACTGCAAATATTTATCTAAATCCAATATACACAATGTTTTACCAAATGGTCAACGTTTTTTTCCCAAATACTATGTGAACTGCCGCTCAATTGGCATTGTTTATCTACTTGAATGTGAATGTGGGTGCTTTTATGTGGGCAAGACCAAATTACCTTTCTGGAAGCGGATATATGGCCATATTAGCAGTATAAACCAAAGAGATCCTGAATTACCTTTAGGACGACACTGCAATATTGTGCATCAGGACGCTATCCCTAAAATTTCATTTAAAGCTCTAGATCATATCCCACCCCCTGCCCGAGGTGGTGACTACAATAAAGCGCTATTACAAAGCGAACTCCGATGGATTTTCCATCTGAATGCTACCTTACCCCCTGGCCTCAACAAGGCCTTTAACTTCAAACCTTACCTTGATGGTTTTGAAACTGGAGTCTGTGAATTAGATCTCTGATTCTATCCCCCACATTCTAAGCACCCACATAAACCATAATCCTTGTCAAATGTGTATTTTGCAATATTTGTTGTAACCTGTCATATGTCCACTCTATCCAATGTTACATACCATATAGAACCATACACTATATTTACTATTATCCATATTTCAGGTACTACACATGTTTTCCCATTTCATTGCCACTCAAATAATTATACTCAACATCGTTGTGTATATTAGATATATTAGCTTGCTTTTCCTCAGTTCGGCTACCCGGCGCGGGTAAGACTTGGCAAGCATGCGCAGCTCTCGTCTTTGCGCATGCGCCAACCTCCCGCTGTGTTATGGACAACAACCGCCGGTCCACTTCCTGTTTGCACTCCACAGTGGAGCGCATCAGGTCGCCAGCGGCTCTTTCCCGCGTCGGTGACGTCACGACGCCGGACGTGACCCCGCCGTCATGACGCGCTCACGCCCGGCGCCGCCCCGTCAGAGGTCCTAATGGAGATACACCCATGGCGCTTCAGGCGCCTTTCTCACAGACAAACAGCCAATTAGCTCATCCTTCAGCTTAATACCCATACTCTCACCCAGCTGATTGCCATTAGACCAGTACTTATAAACCTACACATTAGATGGCCTCAGTACATGCTGCTGGTGATCCAGAGCTGACTGATCCCTCATTCCAAGCGATTCTTATCCAGGTAACAACAGCGTTCTGCTTATAGGGCTGCATATGCATCTCCATTACAATTACCCTCACTATTCTCATGCCTATACTCTATCTTTACAGCCATACATTGCCTGGCTCAGTTTTGCCTGCTACAAGACCTGGGCCTTTGCCCAAGCCCTGTACTGGACCTTGTAACCTTCTGAGGTCAACCCAGCAAGCTTTCCACTTTTAGTGGCTACCTCTCCTGTGTTTTTACAAACATTCACCTATGTACTTCTCCATACCACGTTCAGTGGCTCCCATTGTGGCAAATATGACTATTGGCATTACATGTGAGTACCTGTCTATTTTTCACACAAAACCTTTTATGTACTGCATTGGTTGTATATAGCAATGGTCAAAATAACTGTATTATATGCCTCAACTTACATGTACTAACCCTATGATTCTTACACACATTTAGATGTGAATCAAAAGGATATCTAGTTGCCTTGACAAAGGACCAAAGTCCGAAACATCTTGGCATCATCCTTATCATATATGTATCAAGCAAGTTCTTATAATTGTCACAACGTTTTTTGTATGTTTATGCTGTTGACATGTTAAAAACTGTATAAGCCTACCCATTTTTGTATGTAAACATACTGAATTCTATCCAGCATTTATATATCTGTACAATTTTTTTCTTTAAATAAATCTTTTACTTTATCAAAAGCATATACTTTTCAAGTGTCTATCTCCACCCCAAGCATCCCTCAGGGGTATTGGCCAGTGTTTATGCACACTATAGCCTACTGACAAATCTATTTATTCATTTTGGGATGCGATAGACTAATTGTATTTCTACCTCACTTGCCCAAAATATATATACTTTTCTCTAATCTCCTAATGGTTACCCCATTCAAATCCCCTACCGGGCAAGTTTAGGTTATACATCATCTTATCAATACCTAGGCTACCTTCTCACACCTGCCTCTGTGAGGCCATACTTTCTATATACATTCCTGTATAAAATCAAACACCCCTGTTTGGTTTCCCATACCACCTCATACAGTTTATTTCCATTGCCATTCCTCCATTACATATACTCTTCATTGTGTTGGTTCAATATGGCTTTGTACCTTGGAGACGAATGGGACACACGCATGTCAAACACCATGCATAATTTTGAGTCTAATGAATATGTTCAGTCACAACTCAAATATACTTTCCTTAATCTTACACACACAGTTCAAAAGAAAGCCTCCCTATTTTGGTATATAAAATCTTTTAAAGAATATATTGCCCATGGAATTAATCCTTTTGGCCTCCGGGTACAAATTTTTCCTACATTTCAGGACATCCGCCCAGACTTCAAGGTTTCCTGGGAGAATGCCCTGAAACAATGCTCCAACGAGCTTATGAAACTACTCATTGTTGAATATGAATCACAAATGACCCTTTTAGATACTAAGCTCGAGCTGATTAACACACAACTCGCGCAATTTCAGACACATCCTCTTTATATTTCATTAGATGAACAATTAAAGACTCGTTTTGATAAATTTAATCATGATATTCTTGCACAAAAGGACAAAAAATTATTTCGTGACAAGAAAGCCTTTCATGAAGAACGTGCATACAAATGGAACGACATAAATCGCACGACTCGCTCTGCGACGTCTACACGACCTGGTTCCAAGGTACCTATTTCTCGTTCTACCACTGACAAGACCCACACCTCATCCCACCCCCCTCACAAACCCAATCTCCCTTTGGGTCTTCGCAAACCCAAACGCGGACGCACACCCAATTTTTCGAGTGACGATGTGTCTGACATGGAGGGGACCCCCGGCGCCTCCCCCTCTGGGGACTCGCCGGCGGCCCCCTCTTTTGCCAAGACAGTTAGATCGCACTCCCTACCTTCTGCATCTCAAAATGCAGATTTTTTAGACAAAATGAGAACCTCACTTCACAACAAACGTTTCAAAACCCAAAACCCAAACGCACAACACGTTAACAGCTTCTTCTGCTAATATTATTAATCTATCCTCTCACAAACTCACATGTCATGAAATTTCTGTCCTCGAAAAGGGACTCACTTTTTGCCCAGTATCACAGCTTGACAAATTCACTGCTATTAAAGATATACACTTATTCATTCGCAAACTATTACTACATAGCATGTACACCCCCAATCCTTTTTCTGACACTGCCCTACACACTGCTACAGAAACCACTGCCCTTCAGCAGCTCATTGAGCTTCTTGAGGAAAACAATCCACCAGGTCTGATTGACACTATTGATTTAGAAAATCTCCTCAACAATTTCGAGGATGACATACCTACCTACCCCCAACACCCTTCTCACCACATTTCTCTTAAGAAAAAATCGAGTTTTTTTCCCTCACCTAGCACCAACCCACGTGCTGCATTATTCCTACAGTCAGTGACTAACGAAATACGTCACCTCAAAACTTCTCCTACCCATCCAAAAATAAAAAACTTCACATACAATCAACACTTGGCCCTACAAAACTTAAAAACAAATCCGTCTATAGTGATTAAACCGGCGGATAAAGGCGGAAATATTGTTGTTCTAGATAGAAAAGATTACCTTGATATGTGTCTCAATATACTACGTAACCGTGAGTGGTATGCCATAGTTTCCAATACATCAATTAAAACGTTTCAACACGAATTGTATACACTTGTCGATGATGCCTCTAGAAAATGCATCATCGACAAGCCCACCACAGAATATATTAGGACCAAATTCCCGAGAGAAGCAACTTTTTATGCTTTACCTAAGGTGCATAAAAACCTTCCCAGACCACCAGGTAGACGCATCGTCTCCGGACGCGGCTGCCTTACTGATAATTTGAGTCGTTACATAGATAAATTACTCCAGCCTTTAGTACAGGCCTTACCTTCATATATACGTGATACCACACACTTACTCCAAGGTCTCTCGGACCTCCATGTCGACGCCGACACTGTCCTGGTCGCCATCGACGTGGAGGCCCTCTACAGTTCTATACCCCACTCTTTAGGGCTTACAGCCATCCAACATACTCTGTTTAATGCCAATATATACCCCCGTGAGTTGTCTCTATTCATTGTCAGAGCACTCAAATTCATCTTAACTCACAACTTTTTCTCCTTCAATGGGTCCCACTACCTCCAGGTGCAGGGCGTCGCCATGGGCACTTGCTGCGCACCGGCGTACGCCAATCTGTACCTGGGGGAGTGGGAACGAGAATTACTCCGAGACGATGCTGCCAGCATCTATACCAAACATATAGCCTCTTTCCGACGCTATATTGATGACATTTTAATCCTTTGGCAAGGCCCAATTGATACTCTACAACAATTCCTCCTTTACCTCAACACGTCCAACTCTCTTAATCTGAAATTCACAATGACTTATAGTTATAGTTCCATTTCTTTCCTTGATCTTACGCTTAGCAAGGACAGACATGGACATCTACAGAGTCATTTGTTCCGGAAACCTACTGCCGGCAACACCATCCTGGCTGCTTCTAGCTTCCACCCACAGCCTTTACAAAAATCTATCCCTTTTGCCCAATATCTCCGTGCCCGACGCAATTGCTCGACGGATACCTCCTTTGAACACGAGGCCTCTGTGTTACGTAATAGATTACGGGCACGTGGCTACAAGAACAGCGTCCTTAAAGACGCATACAAAAAAGCGAAATCCCAACCACGTTCTGTCCTACTCGCTCCCAAACAAACTGGGCCATCCACTCAACCTCCCCTTAGAATCATTACAAACTACTGTCAACAACACAATGAGATCACTCAAATACTATTGAAACATTGGCATATTATTGCCACAGATAGGACCCTTTCCCCTATTGTTCCGCCAAAACCTTTGATTACCTACCGACGTGCTCCATCTCTTCGAGACAAACTCATTACTAGTGAATACAAAAGTAGCAATAAATCCCAGAAGCAACTCAAGGGCACTTTTCCATGTGGCAACTGCAGTTACTGCAAATATTTATCTAAATCCAATATACACAATGTTTTACCAAATGGTCAACGTTTTTTTCCCAAATACTATGTGAACTGCCGCTCAATTGGCATTGTTTATCTACTTGAATGTGAATGTGGGTGCTTTTATGTGGGCAAGACCAAATTACCTTTCTGGAAGCGGATATATGGCCATATTAGCAGTATAAACCAAAGAGATCCTGAATTACCTTTAGGACGACACTGCAATATTGTGCATCAGGACGCTAGCCCTAAAATTTCATTTAAAGCTCTAGATCATATCCCACCCCCTGCCCGAGGTGGTGACTACAATAAAGCGCTATTACAAAGCGAACTCCGATGGATTTTCCATCTGAATGCTACCTTACCCCCTGGCCTCAACGAGGCCTTTAACTTCAAACCTTACCTTGATGGTTTTGAAACTGGAGTCTGTGAATTAGATCTCTGATTCTATCCCCCACATTCTAAGCACCCACATAAACCATAATCCTTGTCAAATGTGTATTTTGCAATATTTGTTGTAACCTGTGATATGTCCACTCTATCCAATGTTACATACCATAAAGAACCATACACTATATTTACTATTATCCATATTTCAGGTACTACACATGTTTTCCCATTTCATTGCCACTCAAATAATTATACTCAACATCGTTGTGTATATTAGATATATTCGCTTGCTTTTCCTCAGTTCGGCTACCCGGCGCGGGTAAGACTTGGCAAGCATGCGCAGCTCTCGTCTTTGCGCATGCGCCAACCTCCCGCTGTGTTATGGACAACAACCGCCGGTCCACTTCCTGTTTGCACTCCACAGTGGAGCGCATCAGGTCACCATCGGCTCTTTCCCGCGTCGGTGACGTCACGACGCCGGACGTGACCCCGCCGTCATGACGCGCTCACGCCCGGCGCCGCCCCGTCAGAGGTCCTAATGGAGATACACCCATGGCGCCTTTCTCACAGACAAACAGCCAATTAGCTCATCCTTCAGCTTAATACCCATACTCTCACCCAGCTGATTGCCATTAGACCAGTACTTATAAACCTACACATTAGATGGCCTCAGTACATGCTGCTGGTGATCCAGAGCTGACTGATCCCTCATTCCAAGCAATTCTTATCCAGGTAACAACAGCGTTCTGCTTATAGGGCTGCATATGCATCTCCATTACAATTACCCTCACTATTCTCATGCCTATACTCTATCTTTACAGCCATACATTGCCTGGCTCAGTTTTGCCTGCTACAAGACCTGGGCCTTTGCCCAAGCCCTGTACTGGACCTGATAACCTTCTGAGGTCATCCCAGCAAGCTTTCCACTTTTAGTGGCTACCTCTCCTGTGTTTTTACAAACATTCACCTATGTACTTCTCCATACCACGTTCAGTGGCTCCCATTGTGTCACTATTGGCATTACATGTGAGTACCTGTCTATTTTTCACACAAAACTTTTATGTACTGCATTGGTTGTATATAGCAATGGTCAAAATAACTGTATTATATGCCTCAACTTACATGTACTAACCCTATGATTCTTACACACATTTAGATGTGAATCAAAAGGATATCTAGTTGCCTTGACAAAGGACCAAAGTCCGAAACATCTTGGCATCATCCTTATCATATATGTATCAAGCAAGTTCTTATAATTGTCACAAAGTTTTTTGTATGTTTATGCTGTTGACATGTTAAAAACTGTATAAGCCTACCCATTTTTGTATGTAAACATACTGAATTCTATCCAGCATTTATATATCTGTACAATTTTTCTTTAAATAAATCTTTTACTTTATCAAAAGCATATACTTTTCAAGTGTCTATCTCCACCCCAAGCATCCCTCAGGGGTATTGGCCAGTGTTTATGCACACTATAGCCTACTGACAAATCTATTTATTCATTTTGGGATGCGATAGACTAATTGTATTTCTACCTCACTTGCCCAAAATATATATACTTTTCTCTATCAGTCACATGATGTATACACCCATTTAATTGTTTGCTTTCTACTAAGAAGATATGAATGCTGATTGGACAAACTATACGTCACACCTAGTTTACAGCCTAAAACATGCCTAGGCCTTATGCATATTCATAACTATAAATTGTTTAACTTAGCAGAGTTGGATATCTGTATGTTGTGTCTCTCCACTGCAGTGTATAAAAAAATTGCACCCTTCTATCGGTTTGGATCTTCTATCTCATCTGAATGGTCTTGTTTAAAGACTCCCTAATCTGGTTTAACAAATGGTGCTGTGACTTGGATTCAGCTCCGGTGGACTCCCGTCCAGAGAGATACAAAACTCACGTTGAGCAGACAAATGGCCATGGTAAGAAACCTTTATTCTTACTTTTTCTGCTCTCCTCGGCAAGTAATTAGTCTGGGTCTTGGGTCCATTGGCTGAAGGAGTCTTGTGTTTTTGATGAGATGGTAAGATAAAAATGAGTGTAAACTAGAGTAATGTTGATGTTACACAGTTTGATCCAAATTTTCTTTACCTGTTGCAGAAATAATAGAGTCGATAATAATTATCAATGTTGATGTTTTTGTTTCTATGCTTGGGATGCCAATAGATTTATGAGACTTGTGAGAAGGTCAAACCAGAGGACTGTAGTGAGAGCCTTTGTGGCAAAGAGTAATGCCTATGTGGCAACAGAAGGCCTGTGTGGCCAAGTGTAATAAAATCCCACTTGACGGCTACTGTGTGTGGCCTGGGGGAAACAATTGGGTGACAACCCAAAATTGTAATTAGAGACTCGAGAGTGAGGACTCTAGGTTGGGAGCACAGCACTCCCATGGACCTCTCAAGCCGGGCGAGGTAAAGATGGCACAAGTAAACTAGGTCCTTTGACAGAAATGACAGACAGATATGGACAGTGGTCAAGAAATTACACCAAGACTATTATAGACTTGACTAAAAATAGACCAGATCCAATACCAGCAGAAGGAGTTATGATCTATCAACTTGAGTCTCTGTGTATGTTAACTTTCATGGCAGATTGACATAGCTGGATAAGGGGATTAAAAATGTACAGTATTGGATTTTTGAAAGTATGCAATGTGATGAAAGTTTAACTAGTTATGAGCCTGTCAAAGTTATTCTAACGCATATCACTGATGGGTCTAGCAAAAGAGAATCAGACCAGGCAATGCAAGTGTGTTATCTAAATGTTTAAGAAATGAAAATATAATGCTAAGTATGGATGATTTGTAAAATACTGATGTTTGAGGGTCATCCTATGTGAGAAATCAATTGGGATTCGGAGGAGAGCCTGCTAGTTTTTGCAGATTCCTCACCCCCTCCCTTCACATTTGTGTGTCTCTGTGAGAGGTGAAGAGACAGGGTCCAGCATCCCCCCCCCCCCCCTTCATATTCCTGTGTAACGTTATGTGTTTGTGTAAGAGAGAAACAGGCGGTTTACAGATATTCCATTAAAAGATTGTGCCTGTCTGTGAAGCCAGAGATTTCTAAACATCTAATAAATAAGTAATATACTGTTTAATGTGATTTCAAAAGTAGGTGATGTTAAAAACTTTGTGAGGTGAAGAACATGAGGACATTGAATGTGACCAAAAATATATAGTAGCGATAAAGACCCTTCCTCCATCCAAAAGGTCACCCCTTAGTATCCTAACCTCCTACAGCACCCTCTTATTCAGATCCTCTTCCTACCAGGCACATCCTGCACCTAATATTGCAGGGCAAGGACCTTACAGGGGAGCTATAAAGGACCTAGAAGATATAACTGCCCAGGAAGAAAATGAAGCTGAATTAGGCTTAAGATACAGTGCATAGAGTTAAGAGAAAGTGGAGAAAGGCCTGCTTGATTTAGTATCTCAGCATGCCAGAATATTAAAGGAACTGTGTGAGTTAAAGCAGATAGAAAACATGAAAGTGAAGAATAGACTGCTAGAGCAGCTTACTTCTCAAGAGTCTGGAATGTAGGGCTTGGAAGGTGAATTGCATAAGAAGGAAGTTATAGCTCAAGATAATGTTCAAGGAGTTAATGTTTTCAAAGAGAAACCAGGAAATGTTTAAATTGTTGTAAAATTGGGCATCTTGCCAAGAAGTGCTAACACAAAAGAATATTGTGACCAAGATTCTATTTCTCTGTTGAATATCTCAGTGAACAGAACTGCAGAGTGTCGAAGGAAAAGGTACAATGGTGCAGACCTCATGTGAAATTCCTTGGTCACTGTCTAGGCCCTGGAACCAAATACATTAACACTGAAAGAAAACGGACGATAACAAAGATACTTCAGCTGAAAAAATCACAAGCAGCTCAGAGAATTCATTGGGATGGTGTCATATGTGAGACAATAGATACCAGATGTTAAGACCAAGTTGAAACCCTTGTATACTGCCCCGACCACACCCTTTGAATGGACAAAGGAACTGGAGGATGTCTTCAATCAGTTGAAAGCTGATATCCAGGTTGTGCCTGCTCTCAAATTTCCTGACCAGAACAAACCCTTCCAACTGTATTGCTCTGCCAAGGGAGCTACAGGCAATGGAGTCTTACTCAGAGGTCTCCATCAGGAATACACACAGTGGCCTATGAAAGCGTACACCTGGATCCAATTCTCCAAGGAACACCAACCAGTGTAAAAGCAGTTGCAACTACTGCATTACTAGTTGAAAAGGTTTCCATTGTAACGAATCAACCTCTGATAGTCTATACGACACATGCAGCAAATTAAATCTTGAAAAGAACAAGTACAAAACATTTGTCACCATCAAGGCTGAGCAAGTACAAAGCAATCCTGCTTGAATCAGGAGAAATAGAAGTGAAAAGATGTGCCACAATCAATCCTTCCAGCTTTCTCCCAGAGAGAGAAGACCTCGAAGAGGAGGGTGACCCCAATTGCTTGAAACTCATGGAAGAAGAAATGCAGCAAATCTCCTCAGTAAAGGACACTCCTCTTGAAAATCCTGATCTGATGTTTGTAGACGGTTCACGCCAGTACAATGATGGAGTCCCAAGAACGGCATATGCGGTGACAACATTGGAGGAAATGATTGAGACCCAACAACTACCTTCATCACTTTCAGCACAGGTTGCCAAAGTGGTAGCACTCACCAGAGTCTGTGAGGCTGCAAAGGATCAAACAGTCAACATCTACACTGAAAGCAGATATTCTCTCGGAGTAGTCCATGATGCAGAAGAACCAATTCAAAACTGGAAATATGTTCAAGAACTTTTTGAAGCAGTCACCCTCCCAAAGGAAGTAGTCATCCTGAAGGTCAAGGCAAATACTGGAGGACAACCCATGGAATAAAAAGGAAACCAGCTGGCTGATCATACTGCCAGGAAGACCGCTGACCACTGAATGCCATTGGAAGCAATCATGACTCTACTGATTTTGCGAAGGAAGAAGAACCCTGTAAAAGATTGGAGGAAAAGAAGAGAACAAATGCAGAAAGCAAAAAAAATTGCAAGAATCTGCAACCGATGATTGGTATGAAATCATGGAAAGGGACAGAGTAAAGAAGAACCAAGATGGGCTCTTGTGCAAGGAAAATGGAATATGTGTCCCACCTCAAATGGAGAAGGTGATCATGCAACTAGCCCATGGCCCAGGTCATGTAGGCCTTAAGGCAATAGAGAGAAATATTAAAAAGGCTGGATAGAAGTATGGCCGGTGACTAAAGCAAATGCCAAGACAACAACAAGGAAGCTCCTTTATGAATAATATGTAGTTTTGTTTATCCCTGAAACCATTGAGAGCGACCAAGGAACACATTTCGCTAAACAAATCATGCAAATAATATACAAGGACTTGGGAACTGAGCAGACCTTTCATACTCCCTAACATCCTCATGGGCCAAGCCAGAAATTGGCCTTAACAAGGCCCCAGATGTTAAACCCATTTACCTTCATTCTGATTTTAAACAATAAAAAGCTGCCCAAATACCAGTATGGCTAGTAAAATTGTGAAAATGCATCTTATGCTAAATATAACCTAAGGCCTTTGGGAATACCCCCTTGTTCAGTAAGGAAAAAGGTATACAATATGGCAAATATGATAGAAAATATGACAAACCTAGATTACACTTTGTTTATAGATGGTACATTTTCATTGATCCAACAAATTTTTTTTGTCCTTATAGGAATCATCATTATAGGATTGCATGCTTATTTGTTATTTTCAGGTGTGCTGAATGTGAAATACAAAAGATTACTACAATGAAAGTTAGAAATAAGGAAGATGACCCCAATAAAGGGATAGAGTGTTATCAGATAGCCAGATTAGCAGATTAATATGATGCCGAGATGGGTGATGCAAATGAGTAAAGATATGTATCCACGTACACCCTAATGCCGCGTACACACGAAGGGACTATCCCGCGGGATTATCCCCTGGCCTCAAGTCCAGGGGATAATCCCCTCGTGTGTGGGCCTCCAACTGACTTTTTTTCAAAAAGTCCGGCGGACTAAAGTTTTAAGTTTTGTTTTAAAATTATCCGCTGGACTTGGCAGTCCAGCGGACAATCCCGCCGTTAGTAGGCTAGTCCGCCGGACTTTTGAAATGAACGGACTTGCCGCTCATCGGAAAGTCCATTCATTTAGCACGTGACTTCAGGTACGTAGCTAGCGTAGGCAGTAAATGCCGGCGCGCTAGCTCCGTCACCTGGCATGGATTTAAAGGGAGTCCCCACGCCGGAAAACGGCGTGGGGGTCCCCCCCAAATCCATCTCAGACCCTTATCCGAGCACGCAGCCCGGCAGGCCAGGAAAGGGGTGGGGACGAGCGAGCGCCCCCCCTCCTGAGCCGTACCAGGCCGCGTGCCCTCAACATGGGGGGTGCCCTGGGGAAAGGGGGGCCGTGCGGCCCCCCCACCCCAAAGCACCTTGTCCCCATGTTGATGAGGACAAGGGCCTCTTCCCGACAACCCTGGCCGTTGGTTGTCGGGGTCTGCGGGCGGGGGCTTATCGGAATCTGGGAGCCCCCTTTTATAAGGGGGCCCCCAGATCCCGGCCCCCCACCCTATGTGAATGAGTATGGGGTACGATGTACCCCTACCCATTCACCTAAGGTGTAAAATGTAAAGTAAAAAAACCACACTTTTGAAAAAATATTTTTATTGCACTGCTCCGGGGGTCTTCTTCCGTCTTGGGGGTCTTCTCGCCGGACTCCTCCGCCATTTACCTAGCTCTTTTACCGAGCGGAGAAGTCCGGCTACCTTCTTCGTTGTCGCCGCCGTCGTCTGGGGGTCTCGATCCGCCTTCGGGGGTCTTCCGGGGTCTCTTCTGTTCTTGCCGCTGTCGTCGCTTTCTGCGCCACCTTCTTCTTCTTCTTCCGCCTTCTTATTCTTCTTCTTCTTCCGATGTTGACACGTCGCTCTCTCTGGCCAGAATGCCAGAGCCGCGCTGTGCTGGGACTTATATAGGGACAAGGGGACAGGGTCACATGCTCATGTCACATGGTGACCCCGCCCCCTTGTGATGTCACAGTCCCGGAGGATGCTGGGACTCTGACATCACAGGGGGCGGGGTCACCATGTGACATGAGCATGTGATCCTGTCCCCTTGTCCCTATATAAGTCCCAGCACAGCGCGGCTCTGGCATTCCGGCCAGAGAGAGCGACGTGTCAACATCGGAAGAAGAAGAAGAAGAAGAAGGCGGAAGAAGTCCGGGCGTGTGTGGGCAAGTCCACATGCTCGGAAAGTCAGTCGAAGCCAGCTGGAAAGTCCGGCGGATTGTCCGCTGGACTAGGTCCGCCGGGAAAAGTCCCTTCGTGTGTACGCGGCATAAGAAGAACTTTGCTCCACTTAGTAGTGAAGTAGCACCGTGAACCCTCTGGTATCATATTAGGCCGGGAAGATATTATAGTGACCCCTCCATAGGGGTCAAGAGGAGGGAAATTAGTAGGATTATAGGAGTTCAATATTGTTGATGTTAAGAATTTATATTACGCTTGGTTTCTTTCTTTCCTTCTTAGATGCCTTGTTTTTGTTCCTGAGAGGCAAAGCTAAAGAACGCCTGTGATGACTAGGGATGAGCTGAACACCCCCCGATTCGGTTCGCACCAGAACTTGCGAACGGACCGAAAATTTGCGTGAACTTTAGAACCATTAAAGTCTATGGGACTCGAACGTTCGGAATCAAAAGTGCTAATTTTAAAGGCTAATATGCAAGTTATTGTCCTAAAGAGTGTTTGGGGACCTGGGCCCTGCCCCAGGGGCCCTTAATATCCATACCAGATCTGAAGGGCCTGGTAATTGAATTTGGGGGGACCCCCATGCATTTTTCTTTTTTTTATCAATGACTTTCAATGACTGTTCTCTGTATTATTGGGAGCCGACAATTCATTATAGCCGCGAGTGCTTTTAAAATACTTTTTTTCCTTCAGAAATTACACTTTGTGCAGGGACAGTTCTAAGCCCCTTTACAGGCATACTATACACACCCCCCTAGGTACGAAATTTAAAGGAATATTACACTTTTATTGTTTCACTTTAAGCATTATTAAAATCACTGCTCCCGAAAAAACTTCCTTTTTTAAAACTTTTTTTTGCAATGATACATGTCCCCTGGGGCAGGACCCAGGTCCCCAAACACTTTTTATGACAATAACTTGCATATAAGCCTTTAAAATTAGCACTTTAGACTTCTCCTATAGACTTTTACAGGGTGTTCCGCGGCTTTTCGAATTTGCCACGAACACCCTAAATTGTTCGCTGTTCGGCGAACGGGCGAACAGGCAATGTTCGAGTCGAACATGAGTTCGACTCGAACTCAAAGCCCATTCCTAGTGATGACATGAACTGTTGATAAGAACCCAAAAGATGGCTTACAATTAGACTGTCTTATCTAACTAGTTTAAACTAGAAATGTCATGGTGGCATCCATGTCCATTTTCACTTGATGATGTATACATCCATTTAACTATTTGCTTGCTACAAAGAAGATATGAATGCTGATTGGACTAACTATACGGTCACACCTAGATTACAGCCTAAAACACGCCTAGACTTTATGCATTTTTATAACTATAAATAGTTTAACTTGATGTTTGTAAGACAGAGATACTTCCTTCTTCAGTCAGCTCAGCAGAGCTGGATATGTGTGTGTTATGTCTCTCCACTGGTGTGTATCAAATAAAATGTCACCCTTCTATCGATTTGTAATCTCTCTAATCTGGTTTAACACCACCCTTGAAGCCTATTAGAGCCTCTGGCTCTAATCATGTGCTTAAAAATAAAATAAAAACACCCCCCCCCCATTGTAATCCATGGTCCGGCGTCCCTGTATGTAAATCAGGGGGCTGGACGCATGGATGGGGGGGCCTAGTGGATGGGCCGCCGCTGATAGAAAACACCCTTTGGGGTTATGTCATCATGCTCACTCAATAAGGACATGGCTGGATTTTGTCTTTGAATGAAAACTCCAATTTGGCCAAAAGAACATGTAATATTTAAATGCTACACAAGCTCTTTTGTAATTGATTGTTCTTAAAGCAAGACTTCACCCAAAAGGAGGTAGTGGGTACCTGTTTTTGAAGGGCACCTGCTCCCACTTCTGGTCAGATTGCCGCGGCGATCAGTGGGGAAGTTCAACCCCCTCCCCCATTAGCCTTCTGGGACACATCACAGGTCCCAGAAGACTTCAGGACCATTCACAACACGCAGCATGGCTCGCTCATGCACAGTAGAAAGCTGTCAGGGCTGGGCCCAGCCCTTCCGTCTCTGAGCTGGCCGCTCAGCTGTCGGCTAATTGCCAGCTCCTATCTCTCCACAGGTACTCAGCTGTTGATGATATCCTGCTCGTCAGTCCTGCCTACTTAAGCCGTCCAGCCCAGAGGATCTCTGTCTTTGCCTTAATCAACATCACAGAGACGCTCTCCTGCATTCCTGTTAAAAGACTTGCTTGGCTGACATCCCTTCTGGCTCCAGA
Organism: Lithobates sylvaticus; assembly: GCA_028564925.1. Taxonomy (NCBI): domain Eukaryota; kingdom Metazoa; phylum Chordata; class Amphibia; order Anura; family Ranidae; genus Lithobates; species Lithobates sylvaticus. Next base: position 318,673,922 of record CM053029.1, on the reverse strand, counting down.
CCCTGCTTGCTGTTTTACTAAGCTCATCTCTGGCTCCCTGACGTTTGGCTTGTCTGGCTATCGGTTTCGGTTCCTGAACTATGGCTATGTTTTGACTACATTTGTTCTATTTATTTTTATTATTAAACAAGTGAGATTTAACTGTACTTCTGTCTCGGTATGATTTCATGGTTTCTGACACAAACCGGCTGTGAAGCCAGAAGGCTTCACTGCTGGTTTCCCTTACCTAAGATACTGGAACCTGCACCCAAAGCTGATTGAAGAATCAGCTCTGGTGAGGACAATGCTGGATCCCTGGACAGGTAAGTGTCCTTATATTATAAGTTAGCAGCTACATTATTTGTTGCTGCTGACCTTTCCTTTTTTGGGAGGGAGACTGGAGCTCCTCTTTAAAAAATACCTTTCCATTGCAATCTGCAGATATATATTTTTAAATCATTAAAAAAGGTTACTTGCTTGCAATAACTAGAGTACAGTGCTGGTATAGAGAATTTAAATCTTAGTTCCTGTTTGTGTGATTGGCTTATTGATTTTCTCAGAAATCAGCAATATGATATACCGTAGATGCAATTGAGATACTCCTTTAGACTTATTCCCTACTAAAGGGATACAATAACTGCAGCTTTCTTCATTACAGCACTGGTTATACCTTTTTAGAAATTAATTTGAGAAAGGACATGACACAAAAGGACAGTTTCCCCAGAACAGGGAAAAGACACCACAAAAAAATTATCATTTACATGGCAGCACAAGGTAAAGTGTGATGTTATACACATATCTCTGTGCCAAAGCCATAATTCATACTTCATTTTTCTTCATCATTATTGGCGCATCTTTAAAAATTAAGGTTTCGTCTGATTAGTTGTCATGGCTTTCTGCACTTTAAACATGGGATTTATGAACTCTACTATATTACTACACAAAGTGGTGTTGCCTTATGAGTTTATGTTAAATCTCCATTAATAACTGTAAAATATTGTAATTATACATTTATTTAATTTAGCTTGTATCTATGGAGTGCGTACAACATAGCTTCACAGAAGTGTCTGTTAGACCAGACAATTTGGTGCCTAGACTTGTGTATCTAAACAATGGGACCCAAACCTCATTGTTCTACACATATTCACTTCAAAGGATCCCATGTTTGAATATGCAATGAGGGGTCGTGGCCAGTCTGTCATGTATACTTAATTTCCCTGAAAATTTAATCTACTTACAAGGTTAAGTTCCCTGCTCAAAATAGTCTGGGATAAGGATTTGCTTTAAAGGGGGCTGACTTATGCAAAGTATAGGGATTGGACACGTAGCCAGTCCTTAACCAGGAATAGGGAAGCCCACCAATCAGAGCCACGCCATGCCAACCAATGAGGCACCAGCCTGTATTGATATACACAGACTAGATGGGAGGGAAACACACACTCTATGGCAGAGCAGTCACGTGAATGGAACCTCTATGGGAATGGTAAATATAGCAAATCTCCCTTGTACTTGTATCTAAATATGTTGGTCTTAAGTCTTTTATGTCCTACTGTTTGTAGATTAATGGTTTAAGGAATATACTCTATATCCCTTCATGTAATCCATGATTTTTACCCTTTCCTTGTACAAATAGATAGATTGTGTGTATTAGTCTAGGCCTACTTTACTATATACAATACATTTTTGCTGTTGTGTTAAAGCTTTCACTCATGGTCAAAGAACTCTCATTTAACCCAGATCATAGCTAAGAGATATTAAATCTCAAATATAGTAAATTGGTAACAGTGTTTTTTTCCAGTGGGGACTAGAGATGAGCTTCATGTTCAAGGCAAAGAAAACCCGTTATCAGTGTGTGGCCCTGGCAAGCTAATGTGGCTGCTTGCCACCATAGCAACCAGCTACCAGCAATGTTCTTTGTGGCTTTCAAACTTAGGTCAGACAGTTTAGAATGGTCAATAAAGGAGGCTTTCTTATGTGTCAGCTTCTCACCATAAAAAGGTAGGTTTCCCAGCAGCCATATTGAAAATGTGCTTAGTTGGGATAGGGACTGCTATTGTAAGTGCATAGGAACAGACAGTGTAAAGCGTGTAGGCTTGTAGGTAGATGTAAACCCTTCTACTGTGTAACTTGGGGGGAAGGGAAGGATTTTTATCTAAATGCACCTGTTGTGTGTTCTGCCTCCCCCTTTACAGCTTCTCCACATGCACTATCAATGCTAAGCAGCTGCATGTGTATTTTCACAGGGCATATTCTAATGGCTGCTGGCTGCAACTTTTTTTTTTTTTAATACCTTTATTTGTAAGTAATATTGTGTACTATTTCTCTGCAATGTGCATTTAAACAGAAGCTTATTTTCTTTTTTGGGAAGACATGTGACAGGTCGATTTTGTACAGGTAGGAGATTGTGGCAGGCAGGGGCAGAGAGTTGTCCATCCATAATACAAAGGGCCCTAGCAAGGACTTTTTATTACAGTATCAGCAGCTGTTAAAGTGGTTGTAAAGCACAATGATTATTTGTACCTATAGGTAAGCCTATAATAAGGCTTAGCTATAGGTAATGTAAATAGCTCCAAAATGTGTACCGTTTAGGAGATATTTACTGTATATGCAGCCAAAGATGTCATCGGCGCATGCGCTCTGAAGGACCTGTGACGTTTCTTTAGAGCCCTTTGCCGTGACCGGCAGCTCCTGTGTGCACCCACGGGAGTGATGTCACGCGGCTCTGGCCAGTCACATAGCTGGAGTCTGCGGACCCAGAAGGAAGACAGGTCAAGGTGGATGCAGCCTCCAGCAGTGACATTGCATCGATGGAGGTCTTTGTTTGCAGGTGTGTTTTACATAATGTGCTACATTATGCCTTTACTTTGCAGGTCAGGAAAAAAAAGGCAGCGGTCTACTTTCTCTAACTGCTTAGCGACCGCCGGCTGTCAATTGATGGCCAGGCGGCGCAGCTCTCGTGGCAGGAGGGTTCATATGACGCCCTCCCCTTCCCGGCCCTCCAGGGAGCGTGCGCCACCAGCAGCGCATGCCCGCCGTGTCACTGGGCACTTGATGCGCATGCCCGGCGGCCGTGATGTTCGCCGGGCACCCGCGATTGCCCGGTAACACAGTAGGACCGTGTATCTGTGTATGTAAACACACAGATCCACGGTGCTGTCAGAGGAGAGGAGACCAATGGTGTGTTCTCAGTACAGAGAAACACTGATCGGTCTCCTCCCCCCTACAGTTAGAATCACTCCCAGGGAACATATTAACTCCTTCAGCGCCCCTAGTGTTAACCCCTTCCCAGTCACATTTACACAGTAATCAATGCATTTTTATAGCACCAATCGCTGTATAAATGTGAATGGTCCCAAAAATGTATCCAAAGTGTCCGATATGGCAGCCGCAATATCGCAGTCACTATAAAAATCGCAGATCGTCGCCATTACTAGTTAAAAAAAAAATAATAATAAAAATGCTATAAATCTATCCATTATTTTGTAGGCGCTATAACTTTTGTGTAAACCAATCAATATACGCTTATTGTGATTTTTTTTTACCAAAAATATGTAGAAGACTACGTATCGGCCTAAACTGAGAAAAAAAAACTTTTTTATATATATTTTTTGGGGATATTTAGTAAAGTTTTTTTTTTAAACTTGTCCCTCTTCTTTTGTTTATAGCGCAAAAAATAAAAACCGCAGAGGTGATCAAATACCACCAAAAGAAAGCTCTATTTATGAGGACAAAATTATAACAATTTTATTTGGGTATAGTGTTGCATGACCGTGCAATTGTCATTAAAAGTGTGACAGCGCTGAAAGCTGAAAAAGGGCTTGGGCAGGAAGGGGGTGAAAATGCCCTGTATTGAGGTGGTTAAAGCTCATATGAGATTTATTTTAATGGTTGGGTTTACATTCAGATTAACAAACTATGCTTGAGTTCTTTTGATTGCAGTGCTGGGGTACATTTTCGTATATGCCCTGCCTGTTTGCACTAATCTGTGCATCAAATCAACTGATTTATATCTAGCCCTACAATGGTAAACGCCTGAGCTACTTTTCTCCTATTAAATGGGGTCCTTTCCCCCTTTTTAAGCATGGATTGAATAGAATTCTCCTGGCAGCTTTTGCTGACAGTCTGCCCAAGAAACTATTTTATTTAATTGTTTGAAAAAAATAAATATATATATTCAAAAATTGTGCACACCTAAACTACTTCACATTACATCACTCACATACACCACCATGCACCAGGCATATTATTCCTAACTAAAACTGCTGTTGGACAGATTTACACTGCTGTATTCTCTTCATTAACTTACTAATAGGGGAATGAAAATAGCCAGTCTGAGTTAACAGAACAAGAACAGAACAAGTAAATTATTCATAAGCTGCCAAAACACTCTTTACACAAGCTGTATAAGCAGATAAGATATATATTTTTTTACTTTACTTTTCCACAACAAAAATTGTGATTCTTCCACAAGGATTGGGTTGTTTAAGCAGCGTGAGCATGGTGCATGCTCAATTTTGTCTGGCAAGAGTGTAATGTCTGCTTTGGCATTGGAAAATGTTCATGAGCTTTGAGTTGCTTGGCCACCATGTGATCACGTAAGCAGGACAGAAGACCTGTTGCTTTGGCATCAACATCAATCCTTTTTAGAACTGGAGTTCCATTTGGTTTGAATAATATATGTGTTATCAGAGTCATAATAAGATCATTTTATCAGTATACATGGCTGTGGCAGCAGAAAAAGGCTATCCTGTCTTTAACTCAGGAGATATGATGGCTTGAAAGTGTTTTACCTACAGCCTTGCCATTCCTGCCTGCTGTGTTTGCATAAACAAGACATTAGCCTAATGCTCAGGCAACAGCTGTTACTCTGATGGCAGCTAAAAAGCCTTACAAGGAAAATAGGATTAATTTAAAAAATAATAAATGAAAAAGTAAAAAAAAAAAAAAAAAAAAAAAGCTATATAGTGTTTAAAAATGTAAAATGATTAAAAAAATTGCAGTGGAAGGTAAGAACGTGGCTGGATCTGGAACAGTGTGTGGCTCTCAGTAATATTAAAGTGTTAATAAACCCACAACAGTAAAATCAGACTGTATATGCAGTAATATCTATATTCCTATCACACACATTCCTGGCAAATAAGGCTCATAAAGTGGTGGGTGCTGCAGTGATTACCAGCTGGATCCTGGAAACATCAAACAAGTGTACATATTCGCAGCTTTCCCCCCCAAGGGTCTGTTCTATAAGGAGATGGTTTGAGGACAGTGGAAGAAGGGGAGGACAGGATCAAACAGCCTTTTTACACAATGCAGAGAATAAACCACTTAGGTTAGATCACAGTGAGTATAACAAGCATGCTTTACTGCATATACAAGTGTACATATTCGCCAGCACACCATGGATCAACAATCACTGTCCAAAAGGTTTATTGCAGAGAGATCACATCACAGAGACAAGTGCGACATTACGAGGACCCCTTCATCAGGCATTTGATAAAGTGTAACAGTGTTAAAGCAGAATATAAATACATCAACCACCAATCAGAACATGGAAAAACTGAAAAACTTGTACCACCCCCATCCTCTGATGTCAGATGATGTCAAATCCCACCAAAAAACATTAAAAACTAGTGGTGACTAAGTTACATATTGCAAGCTTGTACATAAAATTTCTACTACTGGGTAATGCAGCCGCATTGATTTCTTCAATGTGAATGCAGCAGATTGGGTACCTCAGCCAGATGCACCCAATACAAACAAGGACCCAGAGGCACAGCTGCTATCCAGTCAAGCTGGCCACCAATTACAGCATCCCACGCATGCCGCCCATGCATGCCGCACTCTTGACAATGGAGTAACGGGAGGATGCCCACCAGCTGGGCCACTGTCACCATGGAAACCTGTGACATCAGGCCGGCACTGCATTAGGTATATCAGAAAACTAAAAAGAAAATGTTAGTAGTGTAAGTGTGTAGGAGCCAAGCAAGGAAAAGCGAGACCTAATCTGTGTTACAGATCAGCAGTAAAGCATATCTTTTACTTCCAGGAGTGGGAGATATAAGTATTGTGGCAACTCTCTTGCTGTTTTATATAACACCTACAGTATAGGTCCCTGCCCAGTCTGTCAATCAAGCTCACTATTTAGCTGTTCTCACACCAACACTTGTTCAACCAGTTCACTACCTGACCCTGATCCAGCGCTGTATTTTGGCCTAGGCCGACAAGGCCCAGGCTTAGGGTGGCACTTGGCAGGGGGGCGGCAAAAAATCCACCCCCTGCACAAAAAGAACAGCTTCCTCCCGACTCTTGCCCTAAAAGAGTCCCTGGAGGCAAATCAGTCTGGCACCCCCCATAAAGTTGCCGCACTGCTGCCTGCCGGTATGATACTACCAGCTGGTGAAGACGTTCGAGCAGACCAGCGGCCGCACTTAATACTACTGGTCTGGCAGCCACCAATACTAAGTGTGGCACTGCAGCCCAATCCTCCACCTACCCTCCTCCACTGCATCCTTGGGAGGAAGTTACAATGTGTAACTTCCTCCTGGGCTCTGTGTCAGTAGAGTGGAGAAGAGAGGAGGGAAGCCAGAGCCGTATGGCATCACTTCAATTGCTTGAGCGAGCATATTGAGTTGTATCATATACAATTAAGACTTGGTAGTAAGATTTTGAACCTGCTCGCCTCATATGTGCTATCACAATATGTCATTGGATTAGTAAGATTACACCTATCTTATAAGATATTTGGACTTGTGTTTGCTGCCACTGATTATTTGTATGACTAGGGACTTCCCTGATGAGGCGGCACTGATAAGCTGCACTGATCGGGTTGCACTGATAAGGCAGCACTGATATGCTGCACTGATGGGCACTAATGAGGCCGCACTGATGACCACTGATGAGGAGGCACTGATAAGGCAGCACTAATATGCTACACTGATTGTCACTGATAGGGCTGCACTGACAGGGCAGGTTTTAAATAGGAAGGGGCGTGCCCTTGACAGGAAGGGGTGGGTCATATTTAAATTAGAGGGTGCATGAGTTTAGTCAGGCCTAGGGCAGCACAAAACCTAAATACTGTACACCACTGCCCTGATCCAGACCTTTTTCCTGTCCTTGAAATTGTCTGTTGACTGTGTACCATGTCCTGGTTCTATTTCTGTATAGCTGCCATCTGCAAAGGTATCTCTGAAAGACACAACCTGGTACAACCAGCAGTAAAGTCTACCACTCCTTGCAGGATGCTCTGGTAAAGATCTGATGTGTGTGCTTAGATCTCTATGAACACCGTGTCCAATATGCATTGGACACGGCACCTATTTTTTTATTTTTTTTGCTGCAAGGCAATGGACTATTGGCAAGTTTGTTGTATTTATATTAGTCTTCCATGTAGCTTTGTAGCAGTTTCCACCTCAGCTGACCTTTCAGTCCTTTAATTGTCTTTTTGAGTGTCATTGAACAGGGCCAGATCTAGCCTATCTGATCTGGGGGGTGCAGTAGAAAAAGTCAGGGGGCATAATGTCAACATTGTGCATGAGTCACTGGCAGTCTGTCTCAGATGCAGAGAACCAAGATTCCCTTGTCATTAGATTAGGATAAATAAAGAGAACATGTGCCCCCTTATATCAGGTGTTCTTATCAGAGTCCCTCGAAAAAATTTGAAATGAATAAAAATGATATATTAATCTAAATAGATACCAAGTTTCTTAAAAAATCATAACTCCCCCTCAAATCAGATGACCCCCCCCCCCCCCATATTAGTAAAAATAATATAGTGACTGCTTCAAACAAATATTATTAGTCACTAATGAAACAATTAATATCGAACTCAATGTTATTTCCAAAAGGGGAGACAGTTTGTAGTTCGTAAATCCATAGGAATTCACTGTGAGAGTTATAATTCTGTTACTTCTTCTCCAGTGGGGATGATATTTTTCTATTCCCCAGAATTTCAAAGTGGAAGGATCCTTGTTGTAATGGCTTGCATAATGCTTGTAAATACTGTGTTTTTTATATCTATTTCGAATACTCTGCACACAGCCCACATGGACACTGCAGTGCATAAAGAGCTCTCTCTGTTCTACACATAATACAATCTTTAGTTTGGAATCGCACTCCTGTGGTATGTGCAATGAACATTTATTTCTTGTTGTTAATGCCCTTGGTTCTGACACATGCATAGCAATGTTTGCATGTAAAAAGATAGGCAGCTTGAGGATATCCAAGCATATGTGAAGCTACCTTGAAATCCAACAGGCAAATATAAGCAAGATTGGATTTTGTTGAAGAAGGGACTCAAGAAAAATATATATTGAATGAAAAAGAATCTATATATCTGGTTCAAGATACATGTAGAGTACCAGTTATGTACACTATCCCTAAGATTCATAGGAATAGGGAGAATCGGTCAATTGATTGACTATTTCCTTGAACCCATTATACAAAAACAAAATCATACCTTTGTGATACAAAACATTTGATACAACTCCTAGACAAAGTAAGGATTGAATCACACCACGTTTTGTTAGCTACAGTAGACATGCCATACGACAAATGGACATAAAGATGCCATAGAAGTTAAATGGGCAACTAGGGGATTGTGTAACCTCCCATGTACACAAAGGAAATAGTACAATGCCTAGAATATTGTCTCAAGCACAATTACTTTTGCAGTCTTATAATTATTCTCAACAATTTAAGGGAATTGCCATGGGTGCAAGATTTGCACCTAGTGTGGCAAATCTCACCATTCTGTGTCTTCTCCTTTCCGGTATCTTCACGACGGGGTGCAATACAGGCAAGGGGTGTCCATTCACCAGCACACACTCCAAGCAACATATTAACCAACGTTCAGATAAAGAACCTTGAGGAGGGTCTTACTCACCCATATTACTAACAAAATACACATATGTCACACTATACCATCACATAAATCAAACCATTACCATAATATATGCATATATATGTGACCCACCAAATTAGGCATCCCATTCCTAACCTCCTATAACACTTTAATGTAGATACGGGTCAGGATTAGACAGGCTTGCTCAAAATGGCCTTTTCTAACGCACTTTAGGTATGTCAGCGGTACTTCAGGATTCTGAATTGGCAGCAAAGCCTCTAACTTGTACGAAGAGACATTACCGTCAATTCGTCCCTCAACTTGCATAGATACTGTAAATGCGAGACCTTTCTATATAAATGTCGAGTCTGACAACACATGACATAACAACTTGAAACAATATTAAAAATCAAAAGATTACAACCCTGTGCCGTGATTTCAGAGACCATACCAAGGGTATACCATGCAGCTCTATACTGTTAGGTTCGAAGAACTCCCTAGTTCTATGACTAATGTTAAATCTGTACCCTTTAGGACAAAGAAACAAACTCATCTATGTCCCAAATAATGCCCAGGTGCTTCCTTCCCAGCAATGATCTCTCCCTCCAGCACACAGAGTGAAATATCTTTCCAACATTTCCCGTTCACCACCGTATATTGACCTGGCATACAAAGGACATCATGGTCATGCCTCCGACAGAGGGAAACATCAACCTGCCTCCAGCTTCCATCCTCTCTGACCACATGTGGGTAATTTAGGCTCAGATGCAACAAGGTAGAATCCCCAGTCAGTAAGAACATTGATGTCACCAAATATACAGACAAAGTCTGCACTTCTGTATATGGGATCAACGAGGAAGCATAACATCTCTCATAATCCAAACTACCACAGCCCATCTAGGCATTCGACCACCACATTGGATTAGTGTAAGTGACGTGTTTTGGCAAAATCTTACTGAGCTGAGATGCTAATTCATAAGGCCACTGCCCCTCATACAGAGACTCTACAATCAGCTTGATGTTGGTTGATAATTCCGCCTGCCCCTGCGTGCACGCCAGAGCCCATGACAGATTTCTGTCCCGTACCACCACACTCTCTACCAACCTCTCAACATGGTGGACAAAATCCTGAGCCACTTTAACCTGGGTATTTATGTGACTTTGGTGAATGTTATTAAGGATGCCACCAATCCCTCTGAGTAATCAGGCCCCGCTTACTGTCAGAAGCTATGGCTGAGAGTTTGTTCCTCAGGATACCGATGTCCACTCCATTAATAACACCCATCCCAGCTCCTATTTCCCCCAATATAGTGCTGAATACATCCCTCCACTTTCGGTTACTTTTCAGAAATAAGCATCCTGAATGAACTCAGATAATAATCTGCAGGCTATATCATTTACCCAAGGGTGATCAGCTCCTCACTCGCCGGCACACTTGACCAGCTACACAGGCCTAAAACAATTTGCATTAGCAATACAATAAATATTAACACATACACATATACCAGCCAAAATTCTCACCAGGTTTTGCTAGTCCGCTTCACTGATGAAATATTTCATAGAATTTTCAGGACCATTCAAACAGGGCTTCAGAATTCACGAACCAGCACGAATCTTGTCCACAGTAGAAAAGGCTTCTAGTTTTATGTGTAGTTAAGGACTCATTATCTTATAGGGACTCAAGACAAAAATAAATTAGGGTTTGGATTCTGTGCAGAAATAAATTCCACGTGCCTTCTGGGGTGCCAATTGAAAAAAAAAACAATGAAATAAATATTACCCTTGGTAGTGGCTATGGATTCCTTCTATTTATTCCATATACATAATAACTTGTCTATTCCTATAGTTAGCTAGTCTATTAAAACTCTAATAATGTTATTGTTGCTAGTAAAATGATATAAGGTTAGCTATGAAAACAAACACACTGCTTAGTGAAACAACGTCTTATTTATTTCCCAAGAAAATAGGAAATGCTAACATAAAAACACTAAAGGAAAATATTACGGAGCATATAAAATACAGAAACATCAATAATACTTATCGTAAGAGTAGAGTAACATTGCCAGCCCATTTAGTTTCTGACGAATCAAAGTAGTTACGAGGCAGTCCTTCTCAATATATATATATTTCTGCCCATCCTGCTGTATTGGCCTCTAGGGGCAGAATTCGTCCATGTATCATCGTTATGTGACCTGGGTCATTTTCAGTTACTGTTGGTCCTTTGATCTTCTGTAATCAAGGATCTTATCACACCAGTTGTTCCCATCTAGGGGGCATGACTTCTTATGCTACAAAGCTTTGAAGTGCAACTTGTTACATTCCAGTCAGCCCCCAAGAGTGCGGAGGCTCGGTGTATCCAGATTTCATATTCAAACACATCTTGTATTATGAAATAAAACATGTTGCCTTCCAACAAGTATGGAGCAATTGTCCTTCTTTTGAGTTTATATCCAGTTCGGTGGCAATTGGAGGACAAGCATTTATTAGCACTGTTTATGGAGAAGTGTGGTGGCACCTTATGAACACTTTAGTGGACTTTGCACAATTATCTATTTATCATTTATTTATTATTGCAGATTTTGCACATCTTTCTACTGATGAATTGTTTATTTATAATTACTTGATTACTGGTTCATTACTGTGGCTTTTGCATAATGATTTAGTGATGAATTATTGATTTTATTATCTTTCTATTTATTTATTCATTAACATTTTTTACTAATTTGTGATAGCAGCACAGCACTGTTGGTGTTTATAATTAGTACTAGTACATAACATCCAAGATATGTATTTATGTGTGAAAAATGTTTCTCACTTGTCCTTACACAGTAACAGTAACACATAAATGGTATCCCTAATACAGGGTAACATCAAAGTCTTCTGACCAAAGGGTGAATGTATGATTGCATTGTCAGTGTAGAAACATCACATAGGAGACACCCCAAAAAAAATATGAATTATTAGTTTATTGATCTCAGAGGAGACAGGAGTTATTTTCAAATACAGCCCTAAAGGAGGGATCAACCTTAGATGGTGCCAGGTGACCTTACTCAGTGAACAAGAGCTTATACTTCTCCTATTGATAGGCCCACTGAATTCTCTGTCAATGCCAAAAGTGAACGGATAGGTGACCCCTGTAACTACTTTACCTGTTTATTAGGTGAATTGTATTCACTGGGAAAGAGGATCAGAGGCCTCAGTTTTTGCATACACAAATCAATTTGCTCATCTCTGAGGCTTCAGCACATGCTGTCTGACAGTCACCTCTGTATGCTATTTGACATAGACAATATATTAACTAGTGGGAGTCTGATATGTTATTCCAATTGGTAAAGAACCTGTGCCATCCATCCTTCAGTAAGATGGCTCCTTATACCTCTCTTTGCTCTCTGCTACCACTGGAGTGGTATAAATCATTAAACGCTTAAAAAAAGACAAAAGTATAAGTTCAGACCTAAACGTTTTGTCTGTTGCCAACTAATTTGATGACTGCCTACAAAGGCTTGTCACTTCCTATATATGAACTCAAAGTGCTCAGGCATTCTAATGACTAATCTACTGTAAGTTTAGTGTAAAGAAGCAGGCTTGGAACTGAAAGTGGAACTATTTGGAAGCTGACATGACTGAGGTTTGCAAAAGAGGCTTTGCCAGGGCAGGGTAATATGTTTAGACATGAAAAAAGAAAAAACGTAACAATCAGAGAGGTTGGGTTACAGGGGAGTGGGCCCTCGTGTGCTGGGAGAAGGTAGCCGCTTGTCTGATGATCTGCTGGAGCTTTTGTCTGGACTGTTACCCTCTTTACCTACCCATACTTGCCTACATGCTAGGAAGTCTAGGCTTAGCCCTGATGATACCCCTAGGGTTTGGGGCTATTCCTGAAGTCCAAAGGTTCCTCAAGCTCAACCAGGTAAGCAATCATCTACTTCTCCTAGTGCAAGAGTCTGGTGCAAGAATCCTTATCCTAGATGCAACCAAGGTGGGAGTGATTGCCCCGCTGGCAGTGCAGCCTGACATGGGAACGTTGTTCCAATAGGCACCAACCAATCCCATGATATGTTCAAGGCCTCCTCTAAGAGAGGCATTGGTTGGATGGGCCTCCCTGTATCATCCTCCTACCTTCCCTTCACCAAAGCTTTGTGGGACCTGATTGTGGCATCTGTTGGCCAGTCAGAGTCAGGGAGGTGGCTTGGGAGCAGCCAGAGATTCAATGTTATGGCCACTGAAGACAGCACCACAGTCAATGTGTAAACACTTTTGTATACATTGTTCACAGTCTGAGAGTTACTAAAACAGTGGCTGATACTTTGTCTGGATTCCAGTGGGACAGATTCCATTAGTTGGCATTGGGAGCAGAGTAGTGTGGGTATCCTTGTCCTAGTCACTTGGGGATCACTGCCTAGCCATCACAGCAGCCAAACGCAATTCAGTTTGTTCAGTTTCAATGGCATGTTTTGGTGAGTGCTGTTGGGGTTGTTTTACACTTTTGGCTGGAGTTTCAAAACTGGTGTTCCCATGTCCTTGATAAAACATCAGCAAGCCAGCTTGGCTTTCCTGTTTAAATTGGGATGAAATGTATGTTGTTCTCCCGGCCAGCCCATGTTGGATAAAGGTAAGGAACAGACTCAGCCAACGCCTCTCCGCAAACCACAACCTCTATGAATAAGCCCTGTTTGGTAGGGCAAAATGCATCAGTGGGTGTGGTTTGCGGAGAAGTGTAGGCTGAGGTTGTTCCTTACATTTATCCTGCATGGGCTGGCTGGGAGAGCGAAGTCCATTTCACCCCACTGCCTGTGGTTTTCTGGATGAATACATGGAAACGCCAGTATCCCGTCTCCTTGGATCAAAGTAAAGTATTTCCTCTCTAGCTCGAGTGGCGCTCCATCCTTTATATTACCTACTTAAATTGTCAGACCTCACTGATATCAATAAGGATTTTCTAATTAAGCAGGCAATAAAGGGATTATCACAGAGGCCATTTGCCACTTGAAACATTTGGAAAAGGTTACAAATTCGGCTTTCTTTGGAACCATGCTAGTGGGGAAGTTGGTAAGTCATAGCAAGCAGGGAATTGGTGGTTTGGCTGATAGGGATGCTTTTGTTGCAGGTAAAGAAGGTATCTATCTTACTTTTAAAATCCTAAAAGAATCAATTAGGGTACAAGTCATGTATTGAGCTGAATGATGTGCCCCACTTCCTATTTGGGAAGTGGGTGGGTTTCTCAGGCCTAGGCTTAATGGGGACTGCACTGTACCACTTTTAATTCATTCCAGTTTTCAAAAGATGCTCGTTTTCTACAGGCATGAATGGAAACAAATATTTGTAGCAATCATTTAGAACAGGGGCAGCCTCAGAGGCAGCCAGATGGGACCTTGCCGACTGAGTTGTACAATGAATAGGGCAATAAATTGCAAATGTTTCTGTTGTATGTCTATCCCCAGCTGATTGGAGAGAGTGGATGGTTTTTCTTTTTTGCGAAGTTGGTTGGAAAAATGGGTTGGGCCCATCTCAGATGAGGATGTCCCTTGCCACAATAGGTTATGTTAGTATAGTGTAATGCCTGTACACACGATCGGACTTTCCGACAACAAAACCGCAGATTTTTGTTCGAAGGATGTTGGCTACAACTTGTCTTGCATACACAGTCACACAAATGTTGGCCAACAATTACAAACGTAGTGACGTCAATATGTATGTGGTATCTCCATTACGAGCGCTAGTTTTACAAGACCGAGTGCTTCCGGCTCATATTTGATTTCCAGCATGCGTGGACTTTTGTCCAACGGACTTGTGTACACATGATCGGAAAGTCCGACAAAAAACATTTGTTGGCAGAAAATTTGAGAACCTGCTAGCCAACATTTGTTGGTGGAAAGTCCAACAACAAATGTTCATTGGAGCATACACACGGTCGGACTTTATGCCAACAAGCTCACATCCAACATTTGTTGTCGGAAAATCCGATCATGTGTACGCGGCATTAGAGATTAATATGCTGTATCCAGGGTTCATTGGTAATTAAATTGATCCTGAGGCAGTTTAATAGTTGTTAGTGGCCTTCACATGGAGGCTGTGATAAATACAGTCAATTAGTAAATATATGTGCCTTCAAAGACCTTAAACCTGTAAGGAGGTCAGTTATATATTCTGGTGTTCTGTTATTTTATGTACAGTTTATATGTGGATATTTATTATAAATTACTTCTATAACAGTTGTTATTTGTTCATTTTGGGTTTTATTTTGGTGGCCTGGGGGGGTTTGAGGATAAAATTGTAAGCCCCATCTGTAAGCCCTCAGACAAATAAGCAAGAGCAATACAGCCGCAGTCTTTCTTCAATTATTCTAGACTGTCCCTAATGCTGTTTTTTAAAAATTCACAACAACAGTCATTACCTCCTACCATCCTTCGCCTCCTAAAAGCAACACATAAAATAGTGGCTTGCTCTTTTGTGTTGGGGTTTTATATGGGAGAGTACAATTTACTCCACCTCTGCTGATTGATTACTGCAAATGGGAGAAAAACTGTTTTATGGCTTTGAGGGGATGCTATGGTGGATGCAAAGTGCAACCACTGCGTCCACAACATGGAAGTAATATGGAATGTATGACAGTGATGTGAATCATTAATTAGCCACAATCATCATCACTTCATGTAAGGGATCCTGACCTGGCCAGTAAATAATAGATACAGAAGTAAGTAAAGATTACAAATAGGAACAACAAATGTAAATGTTTTCTTCTTATCTGCTGTGATTGGTAAAGTGAATATGTGGGTCCCCCATGATTGCTCAAGTAAAACACTTTCTCATTTTTATCCATATTTATTTGTACTATATTTGCCGCAATACATAGTTTGAATGTTGTTCGGTCATACACATAAATATACCTGATGTTTTTTGCCTATATTTTTAGTTTTGTGCTTTATTTTATATGTATGCTTTTAATTTTCCTTTTAAATTTCCTTTTCCTAACGAACTATAACTTTTGGGCAGAAAATGTTTTGAAAAAAGGAACATGGTCAGAATAGACACAAACTGCCAAACTCTATTTATAACAGTGAAGTCAATCTACCATGTGTCATATGTGATTAAATGTGTGATTAAAATGGATGAATGACATGCCTTCCAGTATGCATTAATTGGGCACTTAAGTAAATGTCAACTTCCTCTTGCTAAGTAAAAAAGCTTTCTTATGGTGTTAACATTTTGTAGAAATATATACTGTAATGATCTGTAATGGTAGTCTGGCATGGCATTGAAGATGTATAAGGAACTTGGTCATTTGAACTTTGTTAATTACATTCATAAAATATGTTAATAGTACATTCTGTAAGGTATGCAGAAAGGTTATTCCAAGATTGCACCACGAGTCTAGTCTTTCAATTATTTGATGGAGAAAGGGTGACCCTACCATATGGGAAGCTGTGTAAGGATTAAACACAAAAAACAAAAATGTAATATAGGGGGTGACTTAAGGCAGCAACAATGTCAGTCTGGTGGGGGGGGGGGGGTCAGTTTGAAGGACTAGCAGATTTAAATACACTAACAAATTGAAGCCAAACTCCAGCTAAAACTTTATAATCAATTACACAAACACAGGCTTGTTTTTTGTTTTCTGTGGGGATAAAGGTTTTACATAAATAAATACTTTGTACATTGTAAGCATCCCTGTCAGTGGTACTGTATATTGTTTATCTCATCTCTGTAACAGGTACAATCTGCTGGAGAGTTTGTTCTTTTAACCACCTGACCTTCATGATCAGGCCATTTTTTGCGATACGGCACTGCGTTACTTTAACTGACAATGTGCGGTCATGCAATGCTGTACCCAAATAAAATTTATATAATTTTTTCCCACAAATAGAGCTTTCTTTTGGTGGTACAAAACAATATTATTTACTTTATGCTATAAAACATATCCAATAAAAAAAATTAAAAAAATCTATTTTTTTTATAAATTTAGGCCAAAATGTATTCTGCTACATATTTTTGGTAAAAAAAAAATCCCAATAAGCATACATTAATTGGTTTGCGCAAAAGTTATAGCATCTACAAACTATGGCATATATCCTGGAATTTTGTATTTATTTATTCATTTTTTCATACTAGGAATGGTGGCGATCAGCGACTTATAGCAGGACTGTGATATTGTGGTGGACAGTGAGACACTAACTGACACTTTTGACACTTTGTGGGAACCAGTGAGACTATTAAAGTGATCAGTGCTAACAATATGCACTGTCACTGTACTAATGACACTGGCTGGGAGGGGGTTAAACATCTGGGGTGATCAAAAGGTTAACTGTGTGCCTAGCCAGTGTTAATGTTTACCTAGGCAGATCTCCATTATGTGTCTCTGCCTGGCAGATCAGCTTCTGCTGTGAGTAGGTGGAAATCCAGAATCACACATATACGTGATTCTGCACAGGAGGGCCACCCTGTAGCAGTAAATGTGCTAAGGGGTGGTCCCTAAAGGCGTTGTAAATACTCGCGGTTTTTCACCTCAATGCATTCTATGCATTAAGGTAAAAAACCCTCTTGTAGTCCACCAGCCCCACAGAGCCCCCCTTTTACTTACCCGAGCCCGATTGTTCCTGTGCCGGGGACAAGCACACCCGCTCCAGCTGGTATCTGGTGTCAATGGACGCAGCAGCAGGACACAAGAGCGCACCCGTGTGGGTTCCCCAAGGGAGAGAGCTTCAATGACAGGGCACTCGAGAAGAGGAGGAGCCAAGAGCGCTGCTGAGGGACCCCAGAAGAGGAGGACCAGGCCACTCTGTACAAAACCAACTGCATAGAGGAGGTAAATATGACATATTTGCTTGTTTTTTGTTTTGTTTTTTTAGTTATCCTTTAAGCAGTCTAGAGACAATAGACTTACTGGCTGGACCACTAGGTGAAAATAAAAGAAAGAAACCCTAAAAAAGAAAATCAATGAAACCATCACATCTAAGATATGGTAAGCTGTAGTATAATAGTAGTTTGCTTTTGGGTTTCCTATTGCTTTAAAGAGCAATAGTTTCTTTAACCAAATCTAGGCCTAGACTAGTCATATCACTAGAACACATTTGATAAATGTATTGACCAAAAAGACACATATAAGCTTCAAATCGTGGTAATTGAACTATGTCAGCAATTCAGACCCCCCTACTAGTTCAGCCAGAGGCTGATGTTCTATTAAAGAACACAGCCTTCTCATGCCTAATCCACAGCCCTTTTGTCTTCAAATGCAAATGTTATTTTAATCTATTGACCTCTAGTCCATAAATTTATGAAATCCAATGCAGACCTTGCTCTTCCTGAGTTTCAGAGGAAGCAAGGGATGGCGAGACAGTTTCCTCCCACCCCTTGATGAAATAGGGAGATCATTTTCTTCCTCATTATATAATGCCCTAAAAAGATAATATAGTATGGTAGGAAGTAGGAAATCCAACTCCACAATCTTCTTTTTCCCCACTCAGTCAAAATGGGATTTCCATTCAACCCTGGACACTTACAGGCAGAAGGATTTGAGTTAAAAATAGGCAGTTATTTTCCATAAAGGGCACATACATGTACTGGTATGGAGTTTAAATGACTCGTCTGTCACTTCATAGTGTAAATCATGGATCTGCTGTGAACATCTTCAGATCTGCAGATCAGATTGGTTATTGCAAATATAGGTTTGGGTTCACCAATTCATCCATCCCTATTCAACGTTTTATATCATATATAGAGTCTTTGTGTCACATACCTGGTAGAGGCTGAGCTGACAAGAGGGCATCCCTTACATTTTCTGTCTGATACCCTCTGGAGTTGGTGACAGTGTGTAGCAGAATGAGGAGTTGCACAGATACCTGCAGTAAGTCCTGGCATTGTAGGTATTCAGACAAGTCTGGATGCTTCTGAAATGCCATGCTCAGACTTGGCAGAATGGTGGTACAGAGGTTGAGCACAGGAGCTTGCAGGTGCAGGAAGAAAAGTAATTGTCAAAATAAGTCAGAGTCAGAAACAACCAAGTAGCAAAGGTATCACATTGGAAAACAGGAGCAGGGTCAGAAGACAGGCTAGGGACAATATTGGGCGAGCAACAGACGTACCAAAACAGTAGGCAAGAGACAAAGTCAGGTCAAATACAAGATAGCAGGATGCAGGTCTGGTCACAAATCCCAGAAGCTGATGACCAGTCAGCAGTTCTACTTACTTGTACTGAGATTTAAATAGGCCTCTGGGTTCCAAAAGCCAGTTCTATATATGCATGCTAATTAATGCTACCTGCAGATGCATGTATAGTTCTTCGGGCACGTCTATGCACTCGATCTTCTTGATACTTCGTGCTGTAGACTGCAGAGTGTCCCTCAACAGATAAAAAATGGCCCAGCTCCTTCCCTTACCCCTTTAAGTTATGCTGTTATATAAAGTTCCATTTCTTTTGATACATGGATGACATTTGAAGGGAATCTGTGGCCAGGGCATTCAAATACTTGCATATCCATACCAAATCACCAAATAAGATTAAAACAAGCCATCACTGACCTCTGTGGTTACAGATATTTTGGAGCAATTCATCCTCAAGCTCATAACAGAGGCATTAGAGTTGGCTTTGGATTCATTTTCTCACCAGCTTTAGCTCTGCCTTCCCATATCATCTTCTCTATGTTTACATTAGAATGCTGGAAGGCTACCAATGTGCTGCTGAGACAGGGAGCAGGGGAGGCTAAAGCTGCTGAGTAACTGAATGGAAATGGCTACAGTGTTTCTTTTATATTTGAGGATAAATTGCTAGACAATGCCTGCAGTTACACAGATCGGTCAGGGCTTGGTTTAAAGCTTATTTTTTGTCTGATTGCAGGTTCAAAATAGGTTTAAAATTGACAACAGAAAAGTCCATATTTTCTAATCTCATTTAGGTACTACATTCTGCCTCTTGGTTTGAACACATGAGCATTGTTATGTGCTTGCTATTGATAGCTTCTTATTCTTCTCAAAGTAGAGAGAAAGCAAGATTTTTTTTTTATGGAAAAGAAAATGTGTGAGTTATGGAAAGAATGAGGCAATTTTTAGGACTAGACGGGTTACTAGTAACTCTACTGTGGAAAGGATTCTGGGACAAATCAAAGGTACCTTTGCATTTTTTAATAACACATTACATTAAATATGAAATATATACATATTCAATTAAAATTAAAACTGTGCTGTGTCATAAACAACATATAACTGTATTCACCTGGATATTAAGAAGAGTACAAAATAAATGAGCATGTAAACATAAACAAAGGCATCAGAAACATAGGCATTAAGTTGTGTAGCACCCTCTAAAATAGGCTGCTAGATAGGCTAGGTAAATTCAGTGTTTCTTTTTGGCTCCCCTGTAAGTGGAGTAGACTGTGATTGCTTTGGGTTCCTCTGGGCTTTGCGGGTTGCAGGTTTGATTGCTTTCACGTTTTTTGGAGGATTCCAGAATATAGTGGATGGGAGGAGGCAGATCAGCAGCCTGAACATTTATGCAGCTTCAGCCGATCCCTGGGAGAGAATGTCCAGTAAGTGGCTGGGGAGTGCATACATAATCAGGGGTCTGGGGCAGCTCTGTTCTTGTTCAGGAGGAGACATTCCCAGCCTGAAGGGCTGCTGTACTTCTAGGCAGCTAAGCTGTAACTCTATCAAGTTCATCAAGGTCCCAGCTGTGGAAGAGCTAGGAGGCCTTGGATCTTTGTTCAGATTTCATGGGGTATCCCACAGCTTTCTAAGCCCTATCCACGTTCATCAGCAATAAAATTAGAAAAAAAGGCAACCCCCCGACTGTTCACTGAGCCAGAAGAGTGACTGTTGCCGGGTGCCTGGCTGCCATTGTATTAAACTGAGAAAAGAACCTAGGGGAAATTAGCGGCCCCCACGGGATTGAAAGCAACAGTTGTAACACTCTTTTTAGAGGGTTAATAAACTGCAACCCTAGTGCCATGAGATCACATTAAAGCTTGCTACCAGAGAAGCAAAGGTATATATTTTGGCAACCATTTTTTATTCTTTTTCATCAACCTAAATTGTAGTATAATCTTTTGTTAAACTCCCGACAGTAACGTTTTGTTTCATTGTGCCTTGTACCCTATAGAAAAGGAACATAATGCAACTGCTATTTTGTGCTTATCCTTGTGGTAGACAAGAAACTATTGTTGTCGATTAATGCCACCAATTACTGTGTCAGGGAAACAATGTTTGTCCAACTGTGCCATTGTCACTAAAAATGTAAATGTGAACAAAACAGGTGATTAATGGAGCAGGTGAATAGTACAGAGAATTCGTGCTGCCAGCCATGGTTAAAGTGAGGATAAGATGTAAAGTGTCCCCCTCTTTTCAGTACAGCATTTATAACTACAGTTCCTATATTGTTTTATTATTCGCTTGCAACTGCTTACTTTCTGCCTCAACAACTACAATCCTGTAATCCAGAATTTTAGGTTGTATGGTAAGCGTATTTATATTTTAAAGATAAACTCTAGATGCGTATGTACCTATGTATGCTGTTTATTGATATAATATGGTAGTTGAGGTATGATTTTTTTCTTATTAGTTTATAGCACTAAACTTTATTTTGTTATTGTTCTAAGCACACTGCTAAGACCAAGCCTTTTCTGCCACATTTTGTTTACAAGTTGAAATCAGTATATTTTGCTAAAAAATAACTTATAACCCCTAAACATTATATTTATTTTTTTAGCAGAGAATAAAATGGCGACTGTTGCAATTTTTTATGTCATATGGTATTTGCGCAGAGGTTTTTCAAATGCAATTTTTTTGGAAAAGAATACACTTTAATAAATAAAATAAAAAAAAAACACAATGGGGTTGATTAACTAAAACTGGAGAGTGCAATCTGGTGCAGCTGTGCATGGTAGCCAATCAGCTTCTACCATCAGATTGTTCAATTACGCTTTCACAAATACATCTGGAAGCTAATTGGTTTCTATGCAAAGCTGCACCAGATTTAGCATTCTCTGGTTTTAGTAAATCAATCCCAATATATACCCCAATTCTTTTGTAAAATATGATGATGGTGAAGATGATATTACGCAGAGTAAATAGATACTTTTAACATGTCATGCTTTAAAATTGCGCACGCTCGTGGAATGGCGACACACTACAATACTTTAAAATCTCCATAGGCATCGCTTTAAATATTAACAGGGTACCTGTAGAGCTAGAATTATTGCTCTTGCTCTAACTTTCGCGTTGATACTTCACATTACGTATGTGTTTGCCTAGGAATAGGGGTGCTTTAAATAGTTTTTTTTATACTGTCCCTGTTATTATTTTTTTTTTTTTTTATCACTTTTATTTCGATTACAAGGAATGTAAACATCCCTTGTAAAAGAAATAAGAATGACAGGTCCTCTTTATGGAGAGATCTGGGGTTAAAAAGAACCTACATCTCTCCGTTCCCTTTAGGCTCTGTTTCCACTACTGCGAGTTGTTGACACGTGTGAAGTCGCATGACAAGTCAAAATCCATGTATTTCAATGGTCCCCGTTCTAATTGGTGCGACTCAAGTTGCACCGACTCAAAAAAAGGTTTTTGCACTACTTTGTTTCGACTTTGGTGCTACTTGTTCTCACATGGTTTCACCAGTCGCATGACATTGCATTGCAAAGTTTCACTGTAAATTGCACGACTTTGGGGGTCACAATAGTGGAAACCTAGCCTTAAAAGCAAAAGATCAGATTTTTTTTTAATCTTTTTGATTTAAAAAAAAAAGTGATATCATGCCGCCACTCTGGTCCTCCAAGAGCATAGAGCTGATCAGAGATGATCTGGTCTCATTTCGCCTCTGTGACCAGCCGGTTGCACTGTCAGATTGCTTCTCAGGTGCACAGGTAAAAACAGTAAGCCTGATGCCGCGTACACACGAAGGGACTATCCCGCGGGATTATCCGCTGGACCGAAGTCCAGCGGATAATCCCCTCGTGTGTGGGCGCCGGCGGACTTTTTTTGGCCAAAGTACGGCGGACTAAAGTTTCAAGTTTTGTTTTCAAATTATCCGCTGGACTTGGCAGTCCAGCGGATAATCCGGTCGTGTGTAGTATGGTCCGGCGTACCAAAAAGGACGCATGCTCAGTAGCTAGTATGTCACGGACTCGCTCGGTCTGGTAAAACTAGCCTTCGTTTTGAAGCTCGCACAATCGTCACGCTGCTGAATTTTTTTTTTTTTTGTTTTCTGACAGCGGGATTTGTATGTTATCGTACTTGAAGAATGATTTTGCCTTGCTGCTTGTATATTCACGCAGAGTACTCCCGAACGTTTTTTCTTCACCATTCTTTAGTGAAGTTATATATTTGTATATATATATATATATATATATATCTATATCTATATCTCTATCTCTATATATATATATATATATATATATAGATATAGATATAGATATAGATATAGATATCCAAATCACAAAATGAAAAATATATCTATATTTCTCAATAAGCCCAAAAAAATATATATCTATATCTACATATATATATATATATTAATATATATATATATATATAGATCTATACGTGTATAAATATATATATGTACATATCTCTCTATATAGATATTTTTTATTATTTGTTGGTTATCAAAAGGATTAGTTATTACACATGATACAATTGTGGAGTCAGCAGAGCTTGCCCTTAATTCAGATCTTAACCCTCACCTTTCCAGCGACTGCACTTGCAGTTCCATTGAAGTTGCACTTTACACTTGTATTGTCAAATGAATGTTTAGACATGTACCTGCCTACTCCTAAAGAAACTATGTTTTTGAATAACAAGCACGTATATCATTATTTGATGAAAATTAAATGACCATTTATTCTGGTTAAAACAAACAAGGCAAAACAAAATAGGAAGGCAACACTGGAGCCACTTGTAGATTTTGTGAAGACTTTTTGCCCCAACGGCAGACATCAAGTTTGTGAAGCCAAAAATTAAGCTTGGGCACATTTCATCCAATATAGGGAGCACAAGAAGATTGACCAGGAATCAGACAGACCAGGAACAGCAGCAGATGACATCTATGTCCCCAAGCTGTGGCACTACAACAGCCTGTGTCCTTGTGAGACCAGACTGAAGCCAGGCAATCACTTCCGACTCTTCCCACCACGCTGCCCTGCACTCTTCCCTGCAGTCTTCCCTGCACGCTTCCTTGGAGGCTGACTTGTGGTAGGAGGAGGAGGAGGAGGAGGAGGAGAAGAAGGAAGACGAGGAGGAGGAGGAGGAGAAGTTGGTGTCGGGCCTTCATGTGTCAGGCGGGTGGATTCTCGTAATTCACCCCTCAAACCCCCCCTAATTGCATCAGAAATGAGGCCCTCACACAGGTGCCGTTGGCCCCTCTCCATTTCCAGCAACCTGCTGGACAAGTAGCTGGCATAGGCCTCTTCTGGAAGGGGGGGTTTGTCGAGAATCGCACTCGCCTTCCGAATCAGTTGGAGTGATTCCTCCTCAACAATGGTCATCCTCCTGGGCCTTCTTGGGGGTAAGGGCAGGGGTGGAGGTAGACTTCTTCTTAATCGGGTCTGGCTGTCACTCTGGCTCGTGCTGGGCCCAGCCACCTCCTGGCTCTCGCTGGTCATGTCCTCCTCCTCCATACCACTTGTCCCGGCATCATCCTGGGTCAGCTCATCCTGTGTGCAAATAAAAACAAAAATCAAACACCTGTTTTGTGGTTTCTGGCCTCCTCAATCATCCAATTGTAAACTTAGGAACGAGCATCTAAATTTTCTAAAAGATCCAAAAGGCTATCATTTGGACCCCTGCATTTTCCAAGCAGATCACCAATGTTGTATAATGCTTTTTTTGCCACTACTGGATGTATGTATACACTATATATGTATCGATATGTTGCACCAACACTTTTTAGAAGTGTGCAGAATTTTTGGGAGCTTTTTTCACAATTCTGAGTTCAGGGTGTTAATTGGTTCACATTTTAACGTTTACAGCATTAATATTCACACAATCACAATTTAGGCTACTAAATATATACCTGGCTCCAGCTGGGCGCATCAGCCTGCTCCAAGGTGGAGGGGTCTTCTCCTTCCGTGGAAGCCTCAGCTGGGGTGGAGGGAAGAGTGGAGGGAAGAGTGGAGGGAAGGGTGGAGGGAAGAGTGGACAGTGATTGCCTGGGTTCCATCTGGTCACCTATAAAAGTCAGTTGGTTGTAGTACCACAGCTTGGGTACATAAACATCCTCTGCTGCTGCTCCTGATCTGACTGATTCCTCAATCTTCTTGCGCTCCCGCTTGTACATGTGCCTTAAACTTGCAATTCTGGCTTCCACAAACTTGGTGTTTGCGTTGGGGACTTGAGTCTTCACAAAATCCACAAGTGGCCCCAGTGTTGCCTTCCGGACATCCCTATTGCCATATAAAGGGTTCTTGAGCTGCCACAGGTTGGTATTTTTTCTGTACAGGGCAATGAATTCGGACATGAACTGCTGGTCCTTGAATGGATTCAACTGGGGTGCTGACATGTTTGTTTCTGTTTTGTTAGTAATGGCAATACAAAAGACCAAAAACACAAATGTTACTTAAAACGCACAACCAGTTTTTCTTACCAAACATTACACAACACACCCACACACAGGCAGCAACACATCCACACAGGCAGCAACCCCTACACACAGGCAGCAACCCCTACACACAGGCAGCAACACATCCACACAGGCAGCAACCCCTACACACAGGCAGCAACCCCTACACACAGGCAGCAACCCCTACACACAGGCAGCAACCCCTACACACAGGCAGCAACCCCTACACACAGGCAGCAACACACACATATCCTTAAAAAATGCAGGCCCAAAACCCAAAAAAACACAGTAATGCATCCTAGAAAACACTTACCTTCGTACACAGCGCTCGCTACTTCCGTTCGGGAACACGTGGGGCCCTCAAACAGCCTTATATACACTGCGCACGCGTCGAAGTCCGCCTGCGTCCTCCGCGTCGCCCGCCCATGACGTTCCTCCTGACGAGTATTCCCCGCCCCGCTTCCCCTCGTTGCATTGTGGGTGAATAAATTCATGAATATGGCGGACACATTCTCAGCCAGTAGCGTGGAGGAAAGCCAAGAAGCGAACACATCTGCATCCAGCAGCAGATATAAAGCCACCAATATGGCCTTTGAAGAGATGGTGGAGATGGTGGACATCCTCCAAAGGGAAGATTACGACGGGGAAAATGGCCCGTACCCTCGACCCAACTTGCGCAAGGACAAGATTCTCACTACAATCGTCAGCACCCTGGAGCAGAAATTCGGCGTACGAAGGGGCAAGGATCAACTGCGCAAGCGATGGTCCGACATCAAATCCAGGGAGCACGATCAGTACAGGAGAATTCGAAAAGCCATCAAAAAAAGTAAGTCAAGCACGTGCGCTACTATGGTTATACTTGATATGTCTAATCTTGCGCAGATGTTATTACCATTCGTCCGTGAAACTTGCGCAGATGTTATTACCATTCGTACGTGAAACTTGCGCAGATGTTATTACCATTCGTACGTGAAACTTGCGCAGATGTTATTACCATTCGTCCGTGAAACTTGCGCAGATGTTATTACCATTCGTCCGTGAAACTTGCGCAGATGTTATTACCATTCGTACGTGAAACTTGCGCAGATGTTATTACCATTCGTCCGTGAAACTTGCGCAGATGTTATTACCATTCGTCCGTGAAACTTGCGCAGATGTTATTACCATTCGTACGTGAAACTTGCGCAGATGTTATTACCATTCGTACGTGAAACTTGCGCAGATGTTATTACCATTCGTACGTGAAACTTGCGCAGATGTTATTACCATTCGTACGTGAAACTTGCGCATATTTGATGAAAGTTCAGTTTGTCTTCATAACGTTTATTGAGTTTACCTGGCTTTGGGTTGTTGGAGTTGTAAGGTTGTTTATTATTGTCACTATCTATACAATTACTGCTGTAGTAAGGGTTTTAGGGGTAACTTACACAGGGACTCCAGAGGCTGTTTTGGGGGGGGGGGGGATAAATATGTTAAGCAGGGTCTCATGCTCACAATTCCCAAAAAATGCTCATCATCTCCAAATACTGTAGGTGGTGACTTTTCAAAGAAGTACACTCACCTGTCCCTTGGATGGTGCAGCTACAATCTCTGATCTTGCAATCATGAAATTAATGTTTGCGGCTTCACTTCCCGGGTCACTATTGGGCATGCGCCAGTTGCGCAATGCAATAGGACTGGTCCGCGCGAGCTCGGGGACCCCTGTGTGTCCCAGCAGACAGCACGGTGGGACGGGATGTGGCGTATACTTCTGTGGGAGTCTAGGGCCGGACGTGTGTGCAAATACCTGCCTTACACAGGTATCTGCAACCCCTCCCCCCTAAAAGGTTGAAAATAAGACACCACAGGGGTGCAGGGATCCAATGAGCGGAAGTTCAAATTTAGGGTTGAAGGGCGGTTTAAGTATTGGAGTTTCATTAGATAGACATTTCAATTCTGTCTTCAAGTAGGATCTTCTAACAAACTGCTAATAATTGGACAAGACTTTTAAACAATGTTTACTAATCCTATTTTGGCACTCAAATATCAGTGTGATTAAAAGTGTACCTTTTTGTGTTCCATTACCATAGGGGGCAAAAGACTCAGACGTCAGTCCGAACCTACGAGGACCTCCCGGCCTCACCAGACTAATTGGGCAGTTAGCCCAAGCCCGCGCGTGGATGTGGCGGAACAGGTCGTTGAAGTGGATCAAATCTGCACCCCACCAAGTGAGTGTCTCAGAACACAGATTGAGCTAATTAATTAAGGTCTGCATGTTTTTGACACTTTTTTTCTTGTGTTTTATCTACCCAACTTTTAGGTGATGCTGATCTGTTTGTGGAAGGACAAGCTGCGGAGCCATTTTCCACAGACAGTGCCCACAGGCTTATTGGCCAGATCATGGCCTGGAATCTGCAGCTGGAAAATATGCAGAAGGAGATGGCCACCATGCAGCAGGGAATGAAGGACATGATTGATGTTTTGGGGAGAATCTAAAGACCCCTTTTACATTTCTTAACATCAATCATGTCCTTCATTCCCCTTTTGATGCGCTGTTTTACAAATTTTAGAGGCCAACTTTTTAATATGCACACGGTATGTCAACATGTGCTATGTGCTATGTGCCATCAGGGGATCTCAATGGACGCATTTGGTGTTTGCAACCCCTAATGCTAGTAGGTGAGAGGGAAGGGGTTTCACACACAAAACACGTCCATTGATTCCCCATGATGGAACATAGCACATGTTGACATTACCCATTTTCCAGTTAAATTAGTGTGCATATTCTAAATTTGGCTTCTACTGTTCATGGGTTACCTGTTGAACTTTGTAAGTTCTGGACTTTTACATTGTGTAAATAATTTCAAATGCTAAGCCTAAATTTTTTACCATTTTAAAACATGTTTTTATGTTTGTTTTAAAAAATCAATCACAAAAATAAAAAAAATATGTTGTGAGAAAAACACCAAAAAAATGTAAAAAAGATAACCTAAAAAAAAAAAAAAAAAAAAATTTTGTTTAAAATAAAAAAAAAAAAAAAAAAAATAACCAAAAATACCAAAAAAACAAAAAAACAAAAAAAAGAAAAAACATAAAAAAGGTTTGGATGTGCACTAGAATAAAAAAAAAAATGTTTGCACAAATTAAACAATGTGTGGCTTCTTCTTTTTAAATACTACCAGTTTGACAAAAACATGTTGTGGTTCATTGACAAAGGGGCTTATTTACTAAACGCAAAACAAGTTTGCCACTATTAAGATGTGCACTAGGACAACATATAAAACAGGCCAAATTAAAAGCAAAACAATACGAAACTACCAATATTTCAAACATAAATAACTGTATTTATTCTTTGTAAATCAAAAAGATGGTTTAAGGGTCTGCTGCCATTTCAATGGCCCCCCTACCATTAAAATACTGTAAATAAAGGTCCCGCACTTGCTGGGCTGATTGTGGTGCCGAACCAAGAGGGCGATTATCCAGCCCTGTCATGTTGCCTTCCACTCCGGCCTCAGGGCCAATTGGTAAGGAGTATGTTCCTGAATGTTTGCGTAAATAATTGTGCATGACACAGCATGCAAGAATAATAGTATTCAGTTTGTACTCTGCCAGATGTAGGGATGTAAGGAGCAATCTGAAACGGTTGGCCATAATACCAAAGGCATTTTCCACCACCCTTCTTGCTCTGGCCAACCGATAATTAAAAATCCTCCTCTCAGGGGTGAGGGATCGTTGGGGAAATGGCCTCATCAGATGGTCACCCAGACCGAACGCCTCGTCGGCAATGAAGACGAAGGGGAGTCCCTCCACATTATCTTCATCTGGTGGCAGCTCCAGCCCACCAGTCTGGAGACGATGACCGAACTCCGTGTGGTTGAAGACTCCTCCGTCCGACATCCGGCCGTTTTTCCCCACATCCACATACAGAAAGTCATATTGTGCCGACACCACCGCCATCAACACGATACTATGGAACCCCTTATAATTCCAATAGTATGACCCCGAATGGGGTGGGGGCACAATTCGCACATGTTTGCCGTCAATCGCCCCTCCGCAGTTGGGAAAGTCCCAACGGGCAGCAA
The DNA here is from genome assembly GCA_028564925.1 of Lithobates sylvaticus. Classification (NCBI taxonomy): domain Eukaryota; kingdom Metazoa; phylum Chordata; class Amphibia; order Anura; family Ranidae; genus Lithobates; species Lithobates sylvaticus. The sequence continues at coordinate 318,644,509 of CM053029.1, read as the reverse complement.
ACTGGGAAGCCACAGTCTGCCATTCCTGTGGCGTGGAGGGACACTGTGAAGTCAAACAGAAAGATACAATTCAAATTAAAAACCAGGCAAAACACCAAACTAAATGCAACAAATTAACAAACAATTTGGAAGAACATATGTATTTATTTTGTAAGTCCTTGAAATAAAGCCAAAAGATTAAGGATAAAAGGGACAAATCTCTGATTGATGACCCCTCTGATGGACCAGAGAAGATAATAATGGGGATGTGGGTGGGGAGTAAATAATTGTAAGGTCACACAATACCCATGCAATTAATTAAAGGTGTGTGTGGGGGGGTGGGGGGTTAATTACAAGCTGACACAAACCACATGCAATTAATTAAAGGTGTGTGTGGGGGGTGGGGGGTTAATTACAAGCTGACCAAAACCACATGCAATTAATTAAAGGTGTGTGTGGGGGGTGGGGGGTTAATTACAAGCTGACCAAAACCACATGCAATTAATTAAAGGTGTGTGTGGGGGGTGGGGGGTTAATTACAAGCTGACCAAAACCACATGCAATTAATTAAAGGTGTGTGTGGGGGGTGGGGGGTTAATTACAAGCTGACCCAAACCACATGCAATTAATTAAAGGTGTGTGTGGGGGGTGGGGGGTTAATTACAAGCTGACCCAAACCACATGCAATTAATTAAAGGTGTGTGTGGGGGGTGGGGGGGTTAATTACAAGCTGACACAAACCACATGCAATTAATTAAAGGTGTGTGTGGGGGTGGGGGGTTAATTACAAGCTGACCAAAACCACATGCAATTAATTAAAGGTGTGTGTGGGGGGTGGGGGTTAATTACAAGCTGACCAAAACCACATGCAATTAATTAACGGGGTGTGGGGGGGGGGGGGGTTAATTACAAGCTGACCAAAACCACATGCAATTAATTATCAGGGGGTGTGGGGGGGGTGGGTTAATTACAAGCTGACCAAAACCACATGCAATTAATTATCAGGGGGTGTGGGGGGGGTGGGTTAATTACAAGCTGACCAAAACCACATGCAATCAATTTAAAAATGAGGGTCAAGGGGGTTGAAAGGGGTGAAAGGGGGGGGGTGAGTAAAGCAGTACAATGGAGCTGGTAATATACATTTTTAAACAAAGAAAGTGACTAGGCTAGGGGTGTTTAGGGGGCCAAGCTTCCATGCTGGGGAGGTTGGTGCAAGGAAATATGCATGTGACCCACTAAATAATACAATCTTAAAGCTATTTCGATAAGTCAACCATAAAATACTAGACAAAAAAAAAAAAAAAAAAAAAAAAAAGGAATAGGGGACATTCATAGAATAGTCCTATCATGGAAATTAGCTAATGATGACATTGATGCACTACATTAGCAAACATACAAGACATAGGTAATTTTAAAAGAGAAGACTTACCTTAATGTATTCCTCCTGCAGGACGTGGATAATGGCAGAACAGGTCTCTGGAATAATGAGCCCCAGAGCCTGGGGGGAGATGCCTGTCGTGAACTTGAGGTCCTGCAAGCTTCTCCCCGTCGCAAAGTAACGCAACGTGGCGACTAGCCTCTGCTCCGCACTGATGGCTTGCCGCATGCAGGTATTCTGCCTGGTAATATAAGGGGACAGCGAAGCCAACAGACGGTGAAAAATGGGGTCCGTCATCCGGAGATAATTCCTGAAATCATCAGGATTATTCTCACGGATCTCACGGAGCAAAGGCATATGCGAGAATTGGTCACGCTGGCGCAACCAATTCTTGGTCCATGAACTCCTCCTCACCCTGTTCATGGACTGGGCTCGTGCCAAGGTGTTAACCGCAACACCGAGCCCCTGCACAGCACGAACTCGTTCCCGAGTACGTCCACACTCCATGGCTTCAAAACGGTCGGCTGATCAAACAAACAACTTAACAGAACGCACTGAAGAACAGCAAGGCCTATGAAGAACGACCTGAAAAACAGGAACGAGCGGACCAGAACGGCCTGAGAACAGGTAGGAACTGATCCACACGCACTGAAAGCCAGATACAAACCTCACAAGCACAAACTGAACGGCAGAAGCGAACGAATTAAGCAGAAGTCTGAGAAGCGCGAATCGTCTCTAACCAAACGTCAACTAACACGCGATACACACGAGATCAGCTGACGGTGCCCAAAGGGTGTCGTTTGGGATCTCGAGCTTCCTTTTTCTAGTCCCGTCGTACGTGCTGTACGTCATCGCGTGAACCGCCGGACTTTTTGCGTGATCGTGTGTGGTCAAGTCCGTTCGCTTTTTAGTCCAGCGTACCTAGCGGGAAAGTCCAGCGGATTGTCCGCTGGACTTAGGTCCGCCGGGAAAAGTCCGTACGTGTGTACGAGGCATGAGAAACACGGTTGAGCGGCAGGAGGGAGGGGGGCATCCTTCTGAAAGTGGCGGGGGGGCATCCTTCTGAAAGCAATCAAGCGGCTAATGAGCCACTCAGACCACGTTCATGAGAAAGCCATTCACCGGATGAATAAAAAATACAAATACCGGGGTTATGGCTGATCGCTTCAGCCATAACCTAGTAAACTGCAACGTATATAGGTGTATTACGGTCAGTAAGTGTTTAAAATACATTTATGAGTAGTATTTTGGTTACCAAAAGCCTTATATTTCTGTCTGGCCAGTCTTGAGATATCCAAATCGCTGCCACCGCACATCCATTCTGCTGGCCTGACTTTCCTGAACTGAATTTAAAGTGTATCTATAGTCAAAATGTAAAATCATATATTCATTTCCACTTTGTATTTTATTTACAATACTGTATTTCTAACTTACCGTATATACTCAAGTATAAGCCGAGTTTTTCAGCACATTTTTTAAGCCAAGGGGGGCATTTTCAGCACAAAAAAATGTGCTGAAAAACTCGGCTTATACTCAAGTATATACGTTAAGTTAGAAATACAGTATTGTAACTAAAATACAAAGTGGAAATGAATATATGATTTTACATTTAGACTATAGATACACTTTAAATTTAGTTCCGGAAAGTCAGGTCAGCAGAATGGATGTGCGTTGGCAGCGATTGGCTCCTAGCACCAAGTGGCCCCGAGATACGGGGCCCCAAATCAGTCAACTGTGTCCATCTGCAGCAATGTCATTGCGGGAGCCTTTGGGTCCAGAGACTCCAAATTTTGGCTGCAGCTAGGAAGCATCTAGGAACCCTTATCTAGCAAGTTTGAAGTTCGGGGGACCTATGGCTGTAAATGGGCACAGTGAGGCATGCAAATGGGCATTGTTGACCCTCTTTTCCACTTACAGTAGCTGCACATTTCTCACCCTAGGCTTACACTGGAGTCGATAAGTTTTCCTGGTTTATTGTGGTAAAATTAGGTGCCTCGGCTTATATTCGGGTCGGCTTATACTCGAGTATATACGGTACTCCTATTAATCTGGATGATCTTAAAGCCTGTAAACTTACTTTTCAAGTAAGATTATACTGGATTGTTAAAAATAACTATTGTTTGTATTGCCATTACAAAGCTGATGTTATAATGAAATACTTTTTCCGATGCAAATAGAGTGAAATCTTGATTTTGATTTGCTGTTGTCCCCCAGTAATCCTCTGTACAGCACAACCTTAAACTGGAAAAAGGAAGAGTAGCACCAGGAATAAATCAGGTGTGCGGCATGCAAACACAATGACAAGAAACTTGCTAACAGGAAGAAAGAGAAGAGTAACTTGCATTCTCCTGCTCCTTTATTGCTTAGACCCCTTTCACACTGTGGCAGTTTTCAGGCATTTTAGCGCTTGAAATAGCCTCTAAAAAGCACCTGAAAACCTATTCTGTGCCATGAGTGCTTTCACACTGGGGCGGTGCGCTTGCGAGATGTTAGGAAAAGTCCTGCAAGCAGCATCTTTGGGGCAGCTTGGCAGCGCTGTATTTAGCGCTCCCAAAATGCCCTGCCCATTGCACACCTTAAAATCGATTTGAAAGCGCTTCAAAACTGGACTTTTTACCTTTTTTTTTAACCCTTTTAATCACGGCTGGTAGGTGGCAAGCCGTATTGCTCAAAGTGGTTGTGAACCTCAGACATGAAATATGATCAAATATGTCCCTCTATAGTGTGTACTATCAGAATGAGGCACTTCTGACAAGATTTCCTGACACCAAGAGAAAAATAGAGGGCTCTCCAGCTGATTGACGGCCTCAGCTCTGTTCCGTGTGTGTTGTGCAAAGAGGGGGTGTCCCCAGGGCAAGCGCTACCACTAGGTGAACGAGGCAGCCACGGCCGCTGGTTTTATATCTCCCTGTGTGACAGTAGTAGTTCATTTAGGGCGCAAAGCGCTGTGCAGTCCTGTGGAGGAGGAAGAGGTGCTGGGAGCTTGTCAGAACCTCGCTCTCAGAACCTCAATCCAACAGCTGCTGTTGGATCAGTGGGTGGTTCCATGTGCTCCCCTCCGCCCAGCTCCTTCCCTTCTCCCTTGCTCTGCGGATCTCCTGCCATGGGCAGAGCCCAGATAATGCCCACCGTGGCTGAGCAGCTCCCTGATCACCTCTCCAGAATAGACATCTGTAGTGGAAGACCTGCCAGAGCAGAAGTAGCGATCATCGGGGAGGCAGTCTGCCAGAGTCTCAAGGTACTGTGCATGACAGTCCTGCTGCCCGACACTGACAGCATCCTGTGACGTCACTCCCTGACCGAGTGTTCCCTGAAAATCTCTGCTACCAGCCACCCGTGACCTTACACACACAGCCCTGACGATACGTATCGTATGCCACCCAGCATATGATGCCACCTACTGTCCCCCTGTCATAATCATTATCCTCCTCATCATCACCCTGTTCCTGGCATCCCACCACCCTACCTCAGAGTCCTGTCATTATACTTTTTATCATCATTCCCCCTGTACCCCACTGCCAGCTTCCTACCAACCTACCCTCTGTCATTTTCATCCTCCCTGTACCCCGCTATCAGCTTCCTACAACCCCACCCCCTGTCATCTTCATCCTCCCTGTACCCCATTGTCGGTTTCCTAACACCCCACCCCCTGTCATCTTCATCCCCTCTGTACCCCACTGTCAGCTTCCTACCACCCCACCCCCTATCATCTTCATCCCCCCTGCACTCTACTGCCAGCTTCCTACCAACATAACCCCTGTTATCTTCATCCTCCCTGTACCCCACTGCCAGCTTCCTACCACCTCACCCCCTAAATTCACTGGGGGGGGAGCAAGTAGCTGGTCTTGCCTAGGGTGCAAAATAGTCTAGCACCAGCCCTGGGTGTCCCTTCCCAATCAGCTCTCAGAGCTCTCCTCACTGATGTAACTTCAGTTCTCCGCCCCCTGCTTTTCAGAGCTGTCAATTTTGAAAAAAAATATATATTTTTTTACTTTCTGCTATAAAACATATCCAATAAATAAAAAAAAAAAAAATCGAATTTCTTTATCAATTTATCCCAGTAAGCGTATATTGATTGGTTTGCGCAAAAGTTATAGCATCTACAATCTATGGTATAGATTTATGAACTTTTCATTTATTTTTACTAGTAATGGCAGCAATTAGCAATTTTTAGCGGGCCTGCAACATTGCCGCTGACAAATCGGACACCTGACACTTTTGACACTTTTTGGGGACCAGTGACACTAATACAGTGATCAGTGCTAAAAAAATGCACTGTTATTGTACTAATGACACTGACAGGGAAGGGGTTAACATCAGGGGCAATCAAGGGGTTAAATGTGTTGGGAGTGCTTTTCTACTGTGTGGGGATGGTTTAACTGAAGAAAGACAGAGATCCGTGTTCCTGCTTAGCAGAAACACTACTAGCAGAACGGCGATCTGACTTGTTTACCTAGACAGACCGCCGTTCTGCCTCTCTCAGAACGTTCGCTGGGTTTCTGGTGGGCACCGGGTCCGCTGGACCCACTGATTGGCTCCCACTGTGTCCAATCACAGCAGGAGCGGGGCTTACAGGTACGCAATTTTGGGCTTAAGGGCCGCCCTGCCACAGTATATTTACGTAAGCAGTTAAACAGTGTGTTTAGTATTTATTTTAACTTTAGAGCAGAATTCCAACATTACACCTTGGAAAAAAAAGAGCAATGGGACCATCTGAGCCACTTTTAACTTGAAAGGAAATTGCTTGGAGAAATTCAAATGAATTGCCTGTTACAGGCAAAGGGTTCATGTAAATCCCCCTCCCAAAAAGCTCTGTTCAGTTTCAGGGAGCAAGAGAAAACAGCCCTTTGTAGGCTTGTGTTGGATTTTCTGTTGGAGCTTACAAAAAGCTCACCTGTCCCTGCAGTGGGCCAATAACCAAACACCAGCACTGTCACATTGAGTAAGTCACATGCTCCTCCATACCCAAAAGTATTAGTTATTTTCTTCTCTCTCGGTGTCTGAATGAAACAGAAGGGGGTGAGGTAAAGGGGTGAGTGTAAAATAAAAAAAATAAAAGTGATCCTTGCCACCTCTACAGTAAATGCCAGGATGACTCACTGCCAAATATTTAGTCCTGCTGCAGGCACACATTCCCAAAATTCGTCTGGGTCTGGGTGCAGGCTCCCAGAGGTCACTGACCGCTCCATAAATTAAATGGAGATAAACATTTAATTTTCAAACTTCATTCATCCATAAACTTTTAGATGGAGATCCCTTCCTTTCCCTGACTGTTGTTTATAACAGCTCTGCCTGCAGATCAATCTGCTTAAAAGTGCTTTTGAGTCCATTTAACATTATGTCATTTCACCCAGCCCTGATGAAGGTGGATTTTGTAGCCATCGAGACACGTTGGCTGTCTTTCGCCCTGCTTGTTGTAACCAGTTTAACAATAAAGACTTTGGACTCCTATCATTTTTTTATTTGCACTCTGTTCGTGCAATTTTGTCCTTTACCTCACACACCTATGATCAGTTACTTCTAGAGGCTTTCCTTTGATTGAAATGGAGCCTAGTATATGATGCATCTCTTTCCTCAATTTGTGATCAGAGAACGTGTAGGAAGTTCTGGTGGCTTCCTTTTATTGTTAACTTGCAACTGTTGCCTAAATAATTAGTTTCTTTATCTTTTATCTGCAATTTATATTTCTTTGTATACTTTGAAAAGTTTTATATAAACATTATTGAGACTAAATGTTTGGTCAAGGTATACAATTTATCTGTCTACTCTTCTCACCCTCTCATTTACTGATCTAGCTTTACACTCACATTAGGTGAATAGAAAGTAACATCAAGATTTCTGCAACTATTTGTGAAAAGTCATAAAACCAAAACAAATACAATTGACAATCTCTAATTACTATATGTCTAACATTTTTACACATACAGTGAATAGAAACATTTCTGAACATAACTGAGCTTTTCAGTATTTGTGTTACTGTGTTTGTCATATTAATAGTTCCCCTGCCATTCTAATGGTGTTCTTAAGAGCTATTTACTTCCAACAACAAAATGATTATTATTACAGGTGATGTGAACAAGAAGCCACAGTTTTTAAGAAATGTTTTTTGTATTATTAGCATAGTATATGGTATAAAGTTGTAGCCAGGAGCTGGCTGGATTGCCTGCCGTGACAGGGGACACTTGCAGCATTTTCCACAAGGAGACTGTTTCCCTCTAGTTTTCAGCACGGCCTCTGTTTACCACACCCTGAATGCAGATAAAGTGAGGATTTGTGAGGGAAGAGCAAGGGATCTTGGGGCATGTAGTCCAGAGGGCCAAGTTTGCATTGGAGTCGGACTTTTGTGGATTACAAGTTCCGGTGTTCTGACGAGAAGTGCCCCCCCCCCCCCCCCCATCGGATAGTGTCCGCCATATACTGTGCAGGCGCATCGCTTGCACAGTATGGAGGACAAGGAGACGCTGAAAGTGTCCAAAGATGAACGGCGCCTGAGCACTTAATGGTACCTTCTGCCCTGAGTCCAGGTTCAAGCCCCACCATCCAAGTGGCTATAGATGATGTAAAACAGCACTTTGTAACAGGGCACGCCACACTTTGGGCACGGCCTCGCTTCGCTCTGCACATTTTTATTCTAGCTCTATGTCCACTTGGATGGTGGGGCTTGAACCTGGACTCAGTGTGCAGGCGCTGTTCATCTTCGGAGACTTTTGGCGTCTCTTTGTCCTCCGTACTGCACAAGCGCAGTTCAGGGGTGGACACTATCCGACAGGAGACAGTATTCAACAAGACATCGGCCAGCTGGAGAAAGAGCGCAAAGTGCTGGGAGAGGGGATATATAGCCTGTGTTCGGGAGGAGTCGGTCTCTTGGGACCATGGCCTTCACCTGGAAGCAGTGACCCGCACGGTCAGGGAGAGTGAGTCGGTGCTGCTGCCTAGGCAGCAAGGGGAGAGCCTCTGATGAGTGTGTGCGGACACATCCATTGTTTAGCAGTGTCCGGCTGGCCCGGTGACAGTCGGAAGATCATCATCGTCACATACCTTGTAGATCCAGCTGAGCTGTGGCCTCAAGGAGAGTGCGGTCAAGCATTGTTTCTGAGTACAGCATCTGCAGGAACCTGCTGCAGTGTCTTCATGTTATCCTTTGAGCTCGGTATCATCCAGACAGGTGAGCAGGCAATGGCCCACCCTCTTTGCACCTAAAGATACCTTTACTTTGTCTTCCTCATTAGAGCTCTGTAAGGAGACATCTATAACACATATTGTACTACTGAATGTCATTATCTCACAATTGATAGTGGTGTGGGTGACCTTCGCGCTGTTTGTAAACTAGATCTTATGCACAAAACCAATAAATATAATAAATAATCAATATGAAACAATAATAAGTGAATCACTGTAAAGTGCTGTGTGTAGAAAATAATTCTTAAAAAAGCGGCAAAATCCAATGGTGAACACAATACCACAAATGACATAAAATACAGTGATGATTTCGCGCTAATATGCACCAAATAATATAAATAGATAAAATATTAATATCAAAGGTGTCTAAAATATATATGTGAATCAATGTATATATAGTGCACAAAGTGCTAAAAGATAAATAATCGTGATAAACAATATATGTAGACTAGATAAAATATCAAATAATGTGTATATAAACCATATCTATAGGATATATATTAAATAATAAATATAAAATGTGCTCAATGTGCTAAATCCCACAAATAAGTGAAATGTCACAGACAAGCAATAGTGTAAACATAGAAACACAGTAATCCTGGTAAGTCCCAATGGGTGGATGAGAGATGGAATAAAATAACCGTTCTATTGCAAAGATAATTAAAATGGTAAAGTCCAGGTGGTAAATAAGTATACCACTGACCAAGGAAACGTCTCTAGATATAAACAGGGGTAGCAGCAATGACAGTGATCTTATATCTCCAAAATGAGAGATGGTGGGTGTGTGAGGACCTGATCCTAAATCGTGCTCTCTAGCCTCTCACCTGTAAATAAACGTACACGGGCATCCGAAAGACACGGGGGTCTACTCCACTTCCACTATATCTCTCCACTGGCTCCGCTGTCTTGCTATTTCCAAAGATCCCTGTCAACCTGCTTCCAGGGGATGGGTACACTTAGCCTCCGCTATGCTCCTGTAATGTCTCCACTCACTGGGTGCTTCTGATGGTGGATGGATCACAGCACTTCCGGTATCTTTGTCCGGCCACTCCCTATGCGTTGCATCACATGCTCGTGACTTCATCAGGGGAACCTGATTCGCTGGAATAGACTGATATTTATTTAATAAAACCGGAAGTGAATTAGCGGCTATTTTGCCGTGGTCCGTTTCTTGTAAACAAACCGCAGCCATTAGAAAATTCCATTTAGTCCATTCCAGCCAATCAGGTTCCCTGATGAAGTCACGAGCATGTGACGCAACGCGCAGGGAGTGGCCGGACAAAGATACCGGAAGTGCTGTGAGACTGGCGTCAGACCGCCATTTTATGCTGTTATATTGTTTTTTTGATGTAAGGGTTTACATTTTTTACTATTAAATTGTTTTATTAAGACATACTTCACCATTGGGTCCCCTCTTGTTTTGCTTCATCCCCCTTTTTTTGGCGAGTTATTTCTGGGGGATCGCAAACCGCCATTTTGTTGTAGGAAGTTGGTGAGACACCTCCTTCAGAAGCACCCAGTGAGTGGAGACATTACAGGAGCATAGCGGAGGCTAAGTGTACCCATCCCCTGGAAGCAGGTTGACAGGGATCTTTGGAAATAGCAAGACAGCGGAGCCAGTGGAGAGATATAGTGGAAGTGGAGTAGACCCCCGTGTCTTTCGGATGCCCGTGTACGTTTATTTACAGGTGAGAGGCTAGAGAGCACGATTTAGGATCAGGTCCTCACACACCCACCATCCCTCATTTTGGAGATAGAAGATCACTGTCATTGCTGCTACCCCTGTTTATATCTAGAGACGTTTCCTTGGTCAGTGGTATACTTATTTACCACCTGGACTTTACCATTTTAATTATCTTTGCAATAGAACGGTTATTTTATTCCATCTCTCATCCACCTATTGGGACTTACCAGGATTACTGTGTTTCTATGTTTACACTATTGCTTGTCTGTGACATTTCACTTATTTGTGGGATTTAGCACATTGAGCACATTTTATATTTATTATTTATTATATATCCTATAGATATGGTTTATATACACATTATTTGATATTTTATCAAGTCTACATATATTGTTTATCACGATTATTTATCTTTTAGCACTTTGTGCACTATATATACATTGATTCACATATATATTTTAGACACCTTTGATATTAATATTTTATCTATTTATATTATTTGGTGCATATTAGCGCGAAATCATCACTGTATTTTATATTATCTCACAATTACTTTGGGCCCCTTCACTTGAGCTAGCTGAAGATTCAAGACACCTGCATCAACAAAAGGACTCCTTTGTCGCGCCCCCCCCCCCCCCACACAAACACACAGACAAGAGACAGGAACATTGTGCGTTTATCTGGCTCTATACCACCAAGGAACTCTCTTATGTTTAGAGATAAAGGTTCACATAGTTTAGGTACAACATGCCAGGATGTATTTAGTGTTTGTGTTAACGGGGGCTGTAGTGTCAGAAGCTTAAAGGCAGTAGTCTGAATCCAGACTGGTCATTCTCCTACTCTTTTCTGGCTTGCAGTCCTAGACCTTGATTGGTTAAAATTGTTGATTTCTTGTTTCCCAAGGGACTTCAATTGACCATTCATTTGCTTGTTCATATAAAGAATATAACAATAACCTTATTTCTCTTATCCGATCCATTTTCTGTTGATTCTATTTACTGCAAAATCTTACGTAAAACTCATCTGGTTTGCTGTGAATTATTCTGTGTCTGCATCCATTCCTTTGCTAAAATGTCTGAACCCAGGGTGTCAGAGGTGTCAGGAGATTTGCATGGTCAGGGCAGCCATTGGGGTACAATATATTTAAGTGGCCTTTACAGGGCTAGCGCTACAAAATTATTCATGCCCACTACCACGTCATCCAGTTACAGGGCTTCAGACCTGCATCCTGCGCACCTGCATCCTGCTGACCTGCATCCTGCGCACCTGCATCCAGCCGACCTGCATCCAGCCGACCTCAGCACTCCCCAGTGGTCATCGTCCCCAGCTCCAGAGAACTCTGCAGACACTCCTACCTCACTGTGCTCCTACGGTCACTGTTCCCAACTCCAGTGTCCCAGGAACCAGGGCTGTACGAGAGGTCTCCCTCTGCACATCAGGCTCACCCACAAGGTCTGTGTCACTCATCCTTGATGGTATCCGAGAGACCATGAGAAAAAGCAGCCACAAGGGCCTCATTGTTCCAAGCAAAGATATCACGGAACCTACTTTGCTTCTGTCCGTGGGAAACGCCTGGGGCAGCATCTCAAAGTATATCTCAACCTGGTTGAGGAACCCCCTGCATTGGCTGGGGAAGCGTAACTAGGGATGGGCCCGGTGCTCGATGCGAACCCACGTTCGCATCGAGCACCGGGCGTTCGCTCGCTCGGCGAGCCCAGAACCATTTGGGCCGTTCGCATCACATTCGTGTGATGCGAGCGGCCCCGCAATGCATTGCGGCCGGCGCGGCCGGCGCAGTGCATTGCTGGCTGATGATTGGCCAAGCATGCACTGTGACCCCGCATGCTTGGCCAATCACAGCGCCGGAAACTCGGAGAGCAATAATTGGCTACAGGCAGGACGCCTGTAGCCAATTAAAGCTCAGGGGCTTTAGTACACGCCCCACCATTTAAAAGGCCGCCACGCCGTCGGCGCCGGTCACATGAGTTCCGGCTTTAGGAGAGATCAGGCTGATTCTGTGTCTTTGCTTGATTCATTGCTACAGAAAGATTTGCTCTTCTATGCTAAACCATTGGCTATTTATTTGCTAAACCATTGCTACCTAAGTCATTGATCGTCCATTGCTGCTGGTTAGTGTGTTATTAGCTGCTGCTGGGGATTAGTCTGGTGCGTGTTTTACTGTTAGTACAGTATTTCAGTAGTACCAACCGCAGTGCTGTTAGCACAGCATAGCACCCCAAAAGCACCCATAGGACTTCTAGTGTGTTAGTGGCAGCAAACAGAGCTCCTATATTTTCTTCCCAGAAGCACCCATAGGACTTCAATTGTGGGTTAGTGGCATCACACAGAGCTCCCATATTTTCTTCCCAGAAGCACCCATAGGACTTCTAGTGTGTTAGTGGCATCACACAGAGCTCCCATATTTTCTTCCCAGAAGCACCCATAGGACTTCTAGTGTGTTAGTGGCATCACACAGAGCTCCCATATTTTCTTCCCAGAAGCACCCATAGGACTTCTAGTGTGTTAGTGGCATCACACAGAGCTCCCATATTTTCTTCCCAGAAGCACCCATAGGACTTCTAGTGTGTTAGTGGCATCACACAGAGCTCCTATATTTTCTTCCCAGAAGCACCCATAGGACTTCTAGTGTGTTAGTGGCATCACACAGAGCTCCCATATTTTCTTCCCAGAAGCACCCATAGGACTTCTAGTGTGTTAGTGGCATCACACAGAGCTCCCATATTTTCTTCCCAGAAGCACCCATAGGACTTCTAGTGTGTTAGTGGCATCACACAGAGCTCCCATATTTTCTTCCCAGAAGCACCCATAGGACTTCTAGTGTGTTAGTGGCATCACACAGAGCTCCCATATTTTCTTCCCAGAAGCACCCATAGGACTTCTAGTGTGTTAGTGGCATCACACAGAGCTCCCATATTTTCTTCCCAGAAGCACCCATAGGACTTCTAGTGTGTTAGTGGCATCACACAGAGCTCCTATATTTTCTTCCCAGAAGCACCCATAGGACTTCAATTATGTGTTAGTGGCATCACACAGAGCTCCTATATTTTCTTCCCAGAAGCACCCATAGGACTTCTAGTGTGTTAGTGGCATCACACAAAGCTCCTATATTTTCTTCTCAGCAGCACCCATAGGACTTCTAGTGTGTTAGTGGCAGCAAACAGAGCTCCTATATTTTCTTGTCAGCAGCACACATAGTACCTATAGCGTGTTAGTGTCAGCACCCATAGGACCTACAGTGTGTTGTGAGCACACATAGGAGCTCTATTTTTTATACTATATACACTACCGACTACAATGGCTGGAAGACCGCCAAGGAGAGGCAGAGCGTGCAGAGGCAAGAACACAGGGCAGGCAGACTCTGTTTCTAGAGACAACAGTGCTGGCCGTGGACGTGGTCGTGCATCGTCATCAGCACGTGGCCATAGGACACGCTTGTCTTTGTTTTCGGCAGCTGGACATGTGGAGCCGCATCATGCTGAAGGCTTGGTAGAATGGATGACCAAGCCCTCCTCATCCTCCTCATCCTCTCTCACCCAGGCTCAGGGTACTGGCAGAGCACCTGCCAACGCGTACTCAATGGCCTCATCAGCCACCCCTTCCCTAGACCCACCATGTCCTCCTGAGGAGTCCCCGAACTCTTTGAGCACAGTGTTGGGTACATGCTCCAGGAGGATGCCCAATGATTCGAAGGCTCGGATGATGATACCCAGCTTGAGGAAGTCAGTAGTGTGCGCGCAGAGAGAGGGGATGCTGAAGGACAGCAATCTGGCAGTACTGTTCCACCAGCTGCAGCTTACTGCCAGGTTTTCTCTAGTGGTGAAGAGGGAGGGGATGATGAGGTCACTGACTCCACGTGGGTGCCTGAAGAGAGAGAGGAGGAGGAGGAGGAGGAGGAGGAGGAGGAGGAGGATGCGGCGTCACATGTCCAACGAGGCAGGATGCCCCCTGGAGGCCAGCTAGAGGCCAGCACAGCAACTGTACCACACCGCAGAGCTCCGCCTGTGCAGGGCGCTGCCTCTGCACGTTATCAGAAAAGTTCTTTGGTGTGGGCCTTTTTTGAGACGAGTGCATCAGATCGCACCACTGCTATTTGCAATATTTGTCTCAAGCGTATCTCGCGTGGCCAAAACATCAGCCGCTTGGGCACCACAAGCATGAGCAGACATAGGTCGACCTGCCATGCAGCTCGTTGGCAAGCACACATAAAAGACCCACACCAAAGAACAAAGCGGACCTCTCCTTGCTCCTCATCAGCTAGTATCTCCATCCCCACTACATCTTCAGTCCTCTCTGAAAGCTGCTCTGAGAGGACTGAAGGTGTAGAATTAGGTGTGTCACAACCAAGTACTTGCAGTACACCGACGTCCGATTGTAGCAGGCAAATTTCCCTGCCCCAGCTGATGGACCGTTGAAAGAAGTACACTCCCAGCCATCCACATGCCCAGCGGTTGAATGCTAGCTTGGCTAAATTGCTAGCACTTCAACTGCTGCCTTTTCAGTTGGTAGACTCGGCCCCCTTCCGTGAGTTTGTTCAATGTGCGGTTCCTCAGTGGCAGGTTCCCAAACGCCACTTTTTCTCACGGAAGGCGATTCCGTCTCTCTACCGGCATGTGGAAGGCAATGTCCATGCCTCGCTGGACAGGGCGGTCAGCGGTAAGGTGCATATTACCGCTGACTCATGGTCCAGCAGGCATGGACAGGGACGTTATCTTTCTTTCACGGCCCATTGGGTCACTCTATTGGCAGCTGGGAGGGATGCAGGACAAGGTGCAGTAGTGTTGGAGGTTGTTCCGCCACCACGCCTCCAAAATGCTACTACTGCTACTGGTTGTGACACACCTCTCTCCTCCACCCCCTCCTCTTCTTCTTCCTCCAGTGCTCTGTCCTCGGAACCAGCGGTGCTCCGTAGGCGTACAAGGGGCTACGCAAGTACGCAGGCAAAAAGATGCCATGCCGTGCTTGTGCTGGTGTGTTTGGGGGACAGGAGCCACACTGGGCCAGAGGTTCTGGCAGCTCTGCAGGGGCAGGCCAAGAGGTGGTTGCCACCATGCCAGCTTAAGCCAGGAATGGTCGTTTCTGACAATGGCACCAACCCCCTCTCCGCCCTGCGACAGGGGCAGCTCACCCATGTGCCCTGTATGGCTCACGTCCTCAACCTGGTGGTGCAGCGGTTCTTGGGCAGGTTCCCAGGCTTACTGGATGTCCTGAGGCAGGCCAGGAAAGTCTGTGTGCATTTCCGCCGATCTTATAATGCCAGTGCTCGGCTGACTGAGCTGCAAAAGGAGCTGAACCTGCCCAAGAACCGCCTAATATGTGACATGCCCACCAGTGGAACTCAACGTTGGCCATGCTGCAGCGACTGCACACGCAGCAGAGGGCCATCAATGAGTACCTTTGCAACTACGGCACCAGGACAGGGTTAGGGGAGCTTGGATTTTTTTCCCCACGCCAGTGGAGCATGATCAGGGATGCATGCACTGTCCTCTCACCATTTGAGGAGGCCACGAGGATGGTGAGCAGTGACAGTGCATGCATCAGTGACGCTGTACCTCTTGTCCACCTGTTGGAGCATACGCTGCGTGGGATAATGGACAGGGCACTTGAGGCAGAACAGAGGCAGGAAGAGGAGGACTTCCTTGCCTCTCAAGGCCCCCTTTATCTGGACAGTGTTCCTTCTGTCCCACCCATCACACAGGAAGAGGATGAGGAGGAGGAGGATTGTGTGAGCATGGAGGTGGAGCCTGGCACTCAGCATCAGCAGCAGCAGTCTTTTAGGGATGATGTACAGTCCCAACAAACCAGTGGACTTGTACGTGGCTGGGAGGAGGTGGCTGGCGATCATGTCATCCTCAGTGACCCAGAAGACTCTGGACCGAATGCCTCAGCTAACCTACGCTGCATGGCCTCCCTGATCCTGCAAAGCCTGCGGAAGGATCCTCGTGTTCTTCAGATCAAGGAGAGGGACCATTACTGGCTGGCCACTCTCCTTGATCCACGGTACAAGGGTAAGGTTGCGGACCTTATCTTGCCGTCGCAGAGGGAGCAGAGGATGAGACATCTCAGGGAGGCCTTGCAGAAAGGTCTGTGCAACGCGTTCCCAGAAACTGGGAGGTTACAAACTCCTGGTCCTGGACGACGAGTTGCTGAGGCTTCGGTCAGTAGCAGAAGGAGCGGTGGGGAAGGTGGACGTCTGACCGATGCGTTCAGACAATTTTTTAGTCCGCAGCCCCAAGGTATGATCGGTTCCAGCAACCATCGCCAGCGTCTGATATACATGGTGCAGGAATACCTAGGGGCAAGGTCAGACTTGGACACCTTTCCCACCGAAAATCCTCTGGCTTACTGGGTCCTGAGGATGGATCACTGGCCAGAGCTTGCACAGTATGCAATTGAGCTACTGGCCTGTCCTGCCTCCAGCGTTCTTTCCGAACGCACATTCAGTGCTGCTGGAGGATTTGTCACCGATCATAGGGTGCGCCTGTCCACTGACTCGGTTGATCGACTGACCTTCATAAAAATGAATCAGTCTTGGATCACCACCAGCTACCAGGCACCTGAAGCGGATATAACGGAATAATTTAGAATGTCACATCCCTTCAAGACTGCCTATGCTGATGCTGAGTGACTGTCCTGTTATGTTCACTGACTATCCTCTTCCTCCTCCTCAATGATCCATGCTACCACACCAGTGCCTAAGGCACAATTTTTCAGCCCCTGTATAACAGGGGCGTGTACTTACAATTTTTTAAAAAAAATGCTTCGCAACACGTGTGACTGCTGTGCTCCAAGTACAGTATCTGTGAGGGGTTGCAGTGTTGTGGCACCAGCACCAGTGCCTAAGGCACAATTTTTCAGCCCCTGTTGGGGCGTGTAATTACAATTTTTTAAAAAGATGCTTCGCAACAGGTGTGACTGCTGTGCTCCAAGTACAGTATCTGTGAGGGGTTGCAGTGTTGTGGCGCCAGTGCCTAAGGCACAATTTTTCAGCCCCTGTTGGGGCGTGTAATTACAATTAGGCAATGCTTTGCAACAGGTCTCATTGCTGTGCTAAGAGTACAGTATCTGTGAGGGGTTGCATTCTTGTGGCACCAGCACCAATGCCTAAGGCACAATTTTTCAGCCCCTGTTGGGGCGTGTAATTACAATTAGGCAATGCTTTGCAACAGGTCTCATTGCTGTGCTAAGAGTACAGTATCTGTGAGGGGTTGCAGTGTTGTGGCACCAGCACCACCGCCAAAGGCCCAATTTTTCTGCCTTGTTCAACAGGTGCATGCAATTACAAATCTTGATCTAATAACTCACAGCAGGGCCCATTCCTGCGCCCACCAAGAGTAACTGTGAGGGCTTACAGTCTTGTGGCAACACCGTCCACCACCACCACCACCACCACCAAAGGCCCAATTTTTCTGCCCGGTTCAACAGGTGCATGCAAGTACAAATCTTGATCTATTAACTCACAGCAGGGCCCATTCCTGTGCCCACCAGTCTTGTGGCTACACCAACATATAATAGGGCAAATTTCTGCAGAGTATATACGGCAGGCCCCTACTTTCAAACATCCAACTTACAAACGACTCCTACTTGCAAACGGAAAGAGAAAACAGGAAATGAGAGGAAATCTACCCCTAGGAAGGGAAATTCTATCATGTTAGATTTAATTTGGGAAAAAGGTATCTCCTCTCTACTGATGCTTTATCACCAATCCTTGTTTCAATTAAAACCCCACTTTTCCAAAAACATTTGTCAATGGGACGGAAAGTGAGGTGACATGTTCTGAACAGATGTGCAAAGACAGCAAATGTTACAGGGGTGATAACCCCTCCCTATGTTCTCCAAAAAGCTTAAAAATAGATTTTTTTGGGATGGAGCTACACTTCATAATGTACCTGTTCAGATTCTACTTAAGAACAAACCTACAGTCCGTGTCTTGTTTGCACCACCTATATACTGCTGTTCAGAGTATATAGGGTTGTAGGTATAGGGTTTTATTTTGGGTGCGGGGTCCCCCTTAATATCCATACAAGACCCAAAGGGGCTGGGGTGGGGGGGGGGTGATGGGGTAGCCATGCCATTTTTCTCAAGGATTTTCAGCCATATGGCGGCCAGGACAAGACATGACATTAAAGCCGCAAGTGGTTTTAAATGGCTTCTTTTTTTCCTTTACAAATGTCATTTTGTGCAAGGACAGTTCTAAACACGGGAAACACATGCCACTTCACAGGCATACTTTAGACAATCCCCAGGTACCACATTTAAAGGAAAATTTCACATTTTTTTTTCACTTTATGCATCATTAAAATGACTGCTCCCGAAAAAACGATAGTTTTTAAAAGTTCTTTTTGCATTGATATATGTCCCCTGGAGCAGGACCCGGGTCCCCAAACCTGTTTTATAACATTAACATGCATATTGGCCATTGTAATTAGCAATTTTGATTTCGAACGTTTGCGTCCATTATAACGAATAGGGTTCGAAAATTTGCGCGAACTTTCGGTCCGTTCGAAGGTTCTGGTGCGAACCGAACCCGGGGGTGTTCGGCTCATCCCTAAGCGTAACCAGACATACCACTTATAGAGGTAATACTCAAGGCGGGTGCCTGCACAGAGACTGGAGCAGAAGCAGGGATGGCCTGCAACACAGGTTGTACAGGAGCAGCCACAGTGGGAGATTCCAGGTGAGCCGTGCGACTCAGGAGCGTTTGTAACGCCATGGCAAACTGATCCATGTGGTGATCCTGCTCATCCAATCTGGAAAAAATATTACCAACAAGTGGATTGACTGCATCACCTGAATTCATGGCCTTCGCCTACTGCCAGAAACCATGAATCAGACTGAGACAGAAGTACAGTTAAATCACACTTGTTTAATAATAATAAAAAAGGTAAAGAGAGTAAACGTAGTCAAAACATAGCCAGAGTTCAGGAACCGGTACGTATAGTCAGAAAAGCCAAAACATCAGGGAGCCAGAGATGAGCATAGTAGAACAGAAAGCAGGATCTGGAGCCAAAATGAATGTCAGCCAAGCAAGTCTTTAACAGGAACACAGGAGATCGTCTCTAGAGATGTGACCAAGGCGAAGGCAGATGATCTCCATCTGGAGTGGACGGCTTAAGTCGGCAGGACTGACAAGTAGGATATCATCAACAGGTGAGTCACTGTGGAGAGATAGGAGCTGGCAATTAGCCGACAGCCAAGCGGCCAGCTTTGAGAAGGAAGGGCTGAGAACAGCCCTGGCATTTACTTGCATAAGGCCCCTTTCACACCGCCTGAAAAAATCCGGCCCCATTCACTCCAGTGTGAAAGCCGGCGGGCTTTCACACTGGAGCGGTGCGCTAGCAGGACAGCAAAAAAAGTCCTGCTAGCAGCATCTTTGGAGCGGTATAGGAGCGGTGTGTTCACCGCTCCTATACCGCTCCTTCCCATTGATTTGAATGGGAAACCACGGTAATACTGCCGCAATACCGCCGCAAAGCGCGGCTACGGTGGTGCTCTGCGGGGGGTCTTTAACCCTTTTTCGTCCGCTCGCGGGGGGTAAAACCGCACCGCGAGCGGCCGAATACTGCGGCTAAAATGACGGTAAAGCAGCGCTAAATATAGCGCTGCTTTACCGTCACCGCGGCTCCCCACCCCAGTGTGAAAGGGGCCTAAAGCTCTATGTAATTATAGCATATAAGCATAAAGCTTACAAAAGCTAACACCGAGGAATATGATAATAAAAAACCCAGAAGGTGTTTGAGTCTGCTTGATCACTGCTTGATCATTAAACAAATCATTGTTATCCTATAACAGAAAGAGCCTGAACAAGGACTGCTGGGTATTATTTCAATAAAGCTGCAAATTTTTATTTTATTTTTTACTGTTTTGATTTACATATGCATATGCTACTGTGTTGGTATTAGTTTAAGGTACACTGCTCTATTCTATTTCAACCAGTATAGTTTAATGTAGTGGAGATGGGAATAGCAAAAACACTGTGGGGCTTGTGCCTGCCTTTTTTATTTATTTTTTTATTCCTTATTTAAAGCTAGAACAGAAAAGACAATGACATTCAGTGCAACTAAATTGCATTGGATTAATGTGAAAAATAATGTACATCAATACAAATAATTACTTTCCAGCATGTTTAACATACAAAGACAGTCAACAGGATAATGGTCTGCACCTGTTTTTTTTTTTTTTTTTTTTAACTATTTAAAGCCATCCTGTAGAAATGTCTTTATATATATATAACATAAAATTACAAGTCTGAAGGCATAAGCTCTAAAAGGTATGAGATTCAGCAACCACCTTATCTAACATCAAAATGTAATCTTTGCAATCTAAAGAGCTATGTACTATCACCTGTAGCTTTTGATTACATCTCAGCTTTTTTTCCTGTAATCAGGATGAATTTTAAAGATGTAATCTAAACAAATCTACTCCACTTTCCATGGATTGCAAATCAATTCAATCTGTGTATTTTTTTTTTTCTTTGATGTGAATTCTTACAGTCCAGTAATAACTAGTTTTATAATGGTTCAAGCTGCCGGTTGAAGAAGGTCACTTGGAGGACTGATAGGTCAAATGTGACCTAACAAATCGATGTCTAGCATGCTCTCATTTATTTAACAACTGAAATATTACAAAATATGTTTTTACTTTTGTGTTATTTGACAACAAAATGATATAAATTGTAATTACTGTCATATTATTTAAAATATTTTCCACAGAGTAAAAGTCCAGCTCCATATTTTTCCAAAACTCTGATATTCCTGTTTCTTCCCATACACCAAAGACATGCTGGTAGATTAATTAGCTTTTGTCCAAATTGGCCTTAGTATGCGTTTGTATGTACTGTATGTGTGCATGTGAACTACGGTTCTTAGAATGTAAGTTCCGTGGACAGAGACTGATGTGAGTGTATAGTATGTAAAGTGTTACACTATATCCAAAACTAAAAAAGATGTTCTGCTTTTAGTTATAATTTAAAGTTAAAGGCTGCTAGCCTGCTTTGAGGTTCTGCTTGTCTTATAAAAAATTAAAATTGAGCTGTGTGCCAGTATATGTGTAGGACCCCTCTGATACCCCAAAGGTATGATAGCACCCCCAGTGGCAGTGGCGGACTAGCATTTCACCCCAGGACCCAATAGCTCAAATGGGTGAACCGAGAAAAGATATTGGGCGCCAGTCACTTTTTTTCTTTTTAAACCCTTTTTGCAGAACAGTTAAGGTGTGAGAGTTTGGTGTCCCAAATATTATAGTAGATCACTAACTGACTCTCCAGATCCATGTCCAGCTTCACAGTGTCAGAACCTTTAACCGAAACAGGCAACACTGTAAGCACGTTCCCATATTTCAGTGCATCCTTCAAAGTAAGTCACCAGGCCTTTCTGAGAAGCCAGCCTTCTTCCTGGCTCTCTTTCAAGCCAGGGGCCTCCCCTGGGTCTCCTCCTTGGAACAGCTTCTTCCAGACCAAGCAGTGCTGCTTCAGGATGACTTCAGCACATGTTAGGCCCCAAAACAGTCTATTGGGACTGACAGAGCTGCAACAAAGTTCCATAAAGTGCTTGGACCCAGGTATATATCTTAGTGTAGATGTGGGAGAAAATGGACAGTCTCTCAGATTACGTAATTGATTAAAGCCTCTAGAGTTCCATGAATAAAAAGATTTTATTTTAACATCAATGTGGCAAAACTTACAAGAGGCCTGCCAACTAAGTGAACCAATCTATATCCAGGAGTCCCAGTGGCTGTATTTGCATGCCTGTCCACAAATGAAAGGGTCCTGGATGTGTCTCTGTGCCTGCCAAAATCAGCATTGCGAGTCGCCGCCCCTGCACGGTGTCACTGTGGGGAGATCCGCTAGAGCCCCTGATTGACTGCAACCATCTCTGGTATGGTACACAGCTTACATATTTGCCTTTTTTCCCCACAGTGCCTCCAGCTACTGATATCATCAATAGTCTTGACCTATATTATACTTGTAGCACCCTCTACTTTAGGTAGGTGCTAGAAGTAGGTTTTTGTAAGAGCAGGTAAATTTAATCAGGCCTAGCAGTAAGCTAGGCCTGTTTGTTTTGATCTGTGTGGGCTGGGAGTGGCTCAGAGTAGGCTGGTGACTCACAGATGGCATCATCTTTCAGTTACCTCCCTTCTGCTTCTAGAGGATTCTAGAAGGAAGGAGGGGAAGAGAGGTGGAGCTGTCTGGGGTGGTCTAAGGAGCCCTGACCAATCCCCAACCTGGATTGGACGGGGCAAGGCCTCCTAAAATACCTAGAGTCAGCCCAGCTAGGGGGGAGTTGTTGGGTGGAAGAAGCTGGAGATAGAGCACTAGGTTGTCTGGGCCTTTGAGGCACTCCCCAGTCTGGGGGGGGGGGGGGGTGGTGTGACCTTGGGCCTTAGGGGTTCGGGTGCAAGACGGAGCCTTGCTGAGAAACAAAGAAGGATCTGGATAGGAGGCACCAATAGGAACCGAGAAAGACAACGGGAGCTAGTGTTGTGGGGAAAATCTCCAGGAGGGCTCCACCGGAGTGCAGCCAGGAGGGCTGGTGAGTGAAAGGCACAGTTGGGAGAGCTGGGGAGGCATGTCGGAAAGGACTGGGAGAGGGAAGTCTGAGATTGATGTAGAGCCAGCGGGAGAGACTGTGATGTCATGGGCAGTGAAGTCGAGCAGCTGCAGCTGGGAGGGTTGGCAGGGCCTGAAGAGGACTGACTGGGAGCAGTAGTCTACCAAGTTCAGCTAGCACTAAAGACTTTCCTATTTTTGTTGCTACACTAAAGGGGCCCGCGGTCCATTTCCTCAGGTTTAATCATGTGCTAACTGCACCAGGAACCAAGTATTGTACAGGGGAGAGAGGAACAGTCTACAAATAAGCGTTGTGCTAGAGGAGACTGGAACCCTAGAAGTGTAAATAGAGGTTCCATTTGATCATTTTATTGATCCTACTATTGACTTTGGGCATCCCATAATTTCCCTTATCCTATCCAAGTTCAAAATCCCTCAATAAAATACAAAAAAGGGCATATGGACTGTTCATTGTCTCATGAGTGACTGGGAAGTGGATTCCGGGCTGGACGGGGTGACAGGTGGACCACAATATCCGGCAGCCCCTACAGGGGTACCGCTACATACTCATGGGTAAGTGCTGAGTGCTTTGATTCAGTTGTTGTCCCCTCTCTTCCTCTCCCCCTTTTCTTTATACCAATCATTATACTATTTTGTCATCTTTATATATTTTTTTATAGATACACCTAATTTGCATCTGCTCCTGATGAGTGGAAGTTATCCACGAAACGCATAGAGATTTCCTATGATGATACGTGACAGCAACTATGTGTTCAATATTAGCCACTTGCTGACTGGCTCACGCTGATATATGTCGGCAGAATGGCACGTACAGGCATATTAACGTACCTGTATGTTGCCTTTTAAGAAGCGGCATTGCGGGCGGGCGTGCGTGCGCCCGCCCACCACGAGCTCCGTGAGTGTGATCGCGGGTCCGGCGGACTCAATGTCCCTGGGGATACCCACGATCGTCTCATGGAGAGGAAGAATGGGGAAATGCTGATGTAAACAAGCATTTCCCCATTCTTCCTAGTGACAGGACACTGATCACAGCTCTATTTTGCAGACGCTATAACTT
Source organism: Lithobates sylvaticus (assembly GCA_028564925.1). Classification (NCBI taxonomy): domain Eukaryota; kingdom Metazoa; phylum Chordata; class Amphibia; order Anura; family Ranidae; genus Lithobates; species Lithobates sylvaticus. Next base: position 318,620,646 of record CM053029.1, on the reverse strand, counting down.
TTGCACAAACCAAAAATATGTAGAAGAATACATATCGGCCTAAACTGAGAAAAAATATTTTTTTATATATTTTTAGGGGATATTTATTATAGCAAAAAGTTAAAAATATTGTGTTTTTTTTTCAACATTTACGCTCTTTTTTTGTTTATAGCGCAAAAAGATAAAAAAAAACAGCAGAGGTGATCAAATACCACCAAAAGCTCTATTTGTGGGAGAAAAAAAGGATGTAAATTTTGGGAGCCACGTCGCACGACCGTGCAATTGTCAGTTAAACCGATGCAGTGCTGAATAGTGCTCTGGTCTTTGGACAGCTAAAGTGGTTAGAATGTTTTAGAATTATGAATCGTTCCTATACATATGATCATTTTTATATCTAACTATGTTCATATTGACTTCCGGGTATACTTACCAAACAATTACTATATAATATGTACTATTTTGGACTACTATATAATGTGTACTATGTTACAATACTTGTGTATGTATACCGATATTTTAACTGTTATCAAGGTGTATGTATATGCAATATTAAATATGTTACTGTATATCTATTGGTTCGTTCATTCTAAAGCCCCATACACACGCTCGGACAATCCGCGGACCAGGTCAGTCGGACTTTGTCCGACGTACTTTGTCCGATGTTGGCGTTGCGTACACACGGTCGGACTACGTTGTCGGAATATCCGGTCCGGAAGAACGTCGTGACGTAAGTCGTCGTCCACGACATTACAAAAGGGAAGTTCAGCACCACGTCAGGCACCCGTTGGGCTCCTTCTGCTGATCCCGTGTTTATCGAGAGTTAGTGGAAGTTTGGTGACTTAAGATTCGCGCTTCTCAGTTTTCTGACTCAGATCGTTACTGCTCTTCAGTTTGTGCTTGTCGTGCGTATCTGTTTATTAGTGCGTGTAGTCAGTTCGCATTTGTTGGTCATTGCGGCCTATATCTTGATATAGGACGCTTTGATTTGCACTGCTTATTGTCTGCTCGTTGCTGGTATTCACTTCGTTCTTTCAGGCCTTGCTGTTTATCGGTGCTTTCTGTTTGTCCGTTCTGACCAGCCGACCTTTTGTGACCTTCTGAGCGATGTTTCCCGTGCGTACTCGTCGCCGAGTTCGTGCTGTACGCGGAATTGGTGTCGGGCTTTTAGCTTTGAGCCAAGACCCGTCCATGAACAGAGTGACGAGGAGTATGTGGACCAAGAATTGGTTGCTTCAGCGTGACCAGTTCTCGCACATGCCTTTGCTTCGTGAGATCCGGGAGAATAATCCTGATGATTTCAGGAACTTTCTCAGGATGACGGACCCCGATTTTCACCGTCTTTTGGCTTTGCTGACCCCCTTTATCAGCCGGCAGGATACCTGCATGAGACAAGCCATTACTCCGGAGCAGAGGCTTGTTGCCACGTTGAGGTACTTGGCGACAGGGAGAAGTCTTCAGGATTTGAAGTTCTCTTCAGGTATCTCTCCCCAGGCCCTGGGAATCATTATTCCAGAGACCTGTTCTGCCATCATTCAGGTCCTGCAGGAGGACTATATTAAGGTAACATTTCTACTTGACTATTCCCTTCTATGTATGCTCTGTTTGCTAATGACTTGTATTTTTGACCTCCTTCCCTAATTACCATGATTGCAATATGTTCTAATATGCTGTGCCCCTTTTCTCCTTCATGCATTTTTCCCTTCACTTACCTCACCAGCATGCTCTTCTGCCCCAATAGACACCTATGGCCTAGTCACTTAAGCAATGTCTTTTGTCTGCTGCATAGTATTGTTTGCCCCAAAACACCCCCTAAAATATGCACAAATGTTTGCTGTGTGGTTTACTTCATGTAGAGCCCCCTTTTTTTGTTCTTTTGGTGGGGGGGGGGGGGCAAACTCATTAGGAACCCCCTCCCCCAACTGCTCTGTCAGATGGTACCAATCCTTTATCTGCTGGCTTTCCCAAGGTCCATACACACTATATACCTACCTCTTTATAGTGCGCATCTTTAGGGATGAATTCAGCAAAGCATGTAGTGCAAGGGACTGCCTCCATACATTCCATTTCCTATTTTTTTGTCTTCTTTCCCTCCTATTAGCTTGCTTGGTAATTTAATAATGTCACACTGTGCCTGCCTTTTTTGGGGGGGGGGGGTTGAAATGTTATTTGATCTTTCCTGTGGCCTGCCAATAGTGTTAAGTACAGAGGGTCTGGCCAAACTAGCCCACATTATTGAGCCATTTGCCAATCAATGAAGTGCAGAGGGTTAGCTGTCCACCACCCCCCCCCCCCAAAACCCCTAGTTATTGCCAATGGCCCATCAGAAGTGGGGGGATTGATGGGGGGGTGAGTAATCTGTGAAGGGGAGCCTCTACTTTTCTGTGCAAATACTTTCCAGCCTCCAATTTTAGACAATGCTCTTGTTCCAAGATGTTGATTGTCTAATCTGCTTGCAATGTTTAGGTGCAAAGTGACTAATTTTTTTTTCTTGTTTCACTCCACAGTTCCCTTCCACGCCACAGGAATGGCAGACTGTGGCCTCCCACTTTGCCAGCCGTTGGGACTTTCCTAACTGCGGAGGGGCAATTGATGGGAAACACGTCCGCATCGTCCCACCGCCCAACTCGGGGTCCTACTATTATAATTATAAAGGGTTTAATAGTGTAGTGATGTTGGCGGTGGTGTCGGCAACATACGAGTTTATGTATGTGGACGTGGGGATGAACGGCCGGATATCGGATGGTGGGGCCATTACGCACACGGAGTTCTACTGGCGTCTCCAAAGTGGCAGTCTGTGCTTGCCACCTCCAGAGGAGAATGCCGAAGGACTCCCCTTCGTCTTTGTCGCAGATGAAGCGTTTGCGTTGACTCCCCATGTGATGAGGCCGTTCCCGATGAGGACCCTCACCCCGGACCAGAGGGTCTTCAACTACAGGCTGTCCAGAGCCAGAAGAGTTGTGGAGAACGCTTTTGGCATCCTGGCCAGCCGCTTCCGCCTGTTCCTGACGGCATTTAACTTGGCGGAATACAAACTCAACCACATAGTTCTTGCCTGTTGCATATTGCACAACTTCCTCAAAAGACATAACAGGAACTATGTGGTGCCCGTTGGCCCAGATGTGGAGGGCCCTCCAAATGCCGAACTCACAGCCCTTCGAGTGGCACGTCCAGGCTTGCCCCCTCTAAATGCCCGTGTGGTCCGGGACCAATATATGCAGTACTTTGTGGGTAGGGGGGCCATTGCTCTGCCTGACGATGTGTGAGAGGCATTTTTTAATAAATCTGATATTTTAACCAACCTATGATTTCATGTCATTTCAGTCTTCTTTTTAGCTTATTTTACTTTGACATTTTTTCCCTTTGCCTTCGACAGTGGGAATGCACTTTCTGGGCAAAAGGAGGTAACAGTCTCTTCTTCCCAAAAAGATTATTCTCATGTTGTGTGTTTGCTACCTAATCTTTGGTCTAGAGAAGGTTTGTACTGCTTAACTGACACCCAAAATACTCCTTTTCATCACCAGGTCTGACATGTGTGTATTCTCCAAAATGCTGTGCTCCGTGTTTTCGTACAAAGCACTGTGGGTGTCATTTACATAAGTCAAATCCGCTATGCTCTACAAGTGCATTGAAAAAGTTCCCCGGGAAAGAAAATTGGAGTGCAAAGTGGATTTGCCTTTAGTAAATAACACCCATTGCCCCCCATATCCTTTTCATTTTACATACATAATGCATTGTGTTTTTTAAATAAGGAAGCCACACATTTAGAAAAATAAAAGTTTACTAGGAAAACATTCCCAAGTGCGTTTACAATCTTCACGCCAAAACTGACAACATCTTGGTTATTTACAACATTGTTTACAAACATTCCGCAATTGGTAAAACCAGGCATGGAGCAAAACAGAACCTAGGAACTTGGAAAGTTCAACTTTGTAAAGTGAAGACAAGATCAGACATGACTATATGTTCAAAGTGTGTTTGATCTTGCCTTCATCACATGGGGGGGTCACCCCCGAAAAGTGGAAATTTGGAACATGCACACAATTTGGGACTGAAAATGGTCATTAGATGGTAAAACACATGCCTAGAAGCTTCAAAAGTGCCATTTTCCATCATGGGGATGAATGGACGTTTTTTGGGGGTGCAACCCCTTCACCACAACCACTTTCGTAGTTCGTAAAGTGTTTGCACCCCCAAAAAAACGTTGCCATTCATCCACCATGGTGGGAGCTAGCACATGTGGACACAATGTGTGCATGTTCCAAATTTCAGACAGTTTTTAAGTTGCAAATGTGTTCTGAAGCTGGCACAAATGTGTGTTAATTACTTGGTGCGTTTTCATATTTTTCCTAAAACATCAATGATGTTCTTCAATTTTTGTTGAACATCATTGATGTTTTGCTTTATGTAATCTAGATCTCTATTGCAGACCATTATCTCTCCGATGAGTACGTGGGCACTCTCTGTGGTAAAGTGCGATTTTTCTTCCACAACATCCACGTCACCTAAAAACCACAAACAAACAAAAATGGGGTGTTGGAAATGAGGCAGCCATACATGGATTAGCTTACCAGTAGCTGTGTTCTCCCACACTCACCTGTTGTGGTGACAATTTCTCCAAGTTCGATGATCTCTCCTTCCTCCTCCTCCTCCTCTGCTTCTGCTCTTTCCCCTTTTTTGGGAGGTGTTGGTTTGGGGGTTTCCTCAGACGGCCCAAGTTTTCGCTCCCCTATGAGAATGTCCAAAAGGAAGATTTAGCAACACAAACTATTGAGGGCAGAAATAGGAAATGACAAACATTGCTTGAAAGTGACGGACACTATTTTAGTTTGGCCAGTTACAAATGTCAACTACATGAATGTAGTCACTTTGTAAAGGTGCTAAACTGACTAGCTTTTTGGTAGAAGTTTGTGTGATGGAGACCCCCCTCTAGTATCCACTGGAGCACATGTGTGGAAAAGGCTAATAAAAAGGGGGTTTGGGTGTCCCAGCACTAGTGCTCTCGAGTCCAGATGGGTAAACAGCTACTGGGTGACCTCTCCTTTACATTGAATAAATTGGCTTTACATTCTGGATGACATTTCTAGGGAGAACAAACTTCCTTTCCCCCAAAAAAACACCAAACATCGTATTATAAGTGGCCGCACGATCGAGGTTGCGTACGATCGAATGGACACACACACGACCATGACAGTGGCAGAAAGATCGAGGCGGAGTACGATCGAATGCACAGACGAACATGAAAGTGGCCATTTTGGAATGTACAACTTTGTAAAAATCAAACCACATGGAGCAGTATGCAAGCAAGAAATCAAACACAAAACACAACTACTTACTTTTTTGAAGAATTCTCTTGATCTTTCTGTACTGATCGGCCTCCCTCAGTTTCAGGTCTGACCAGCGTTTCCTCAGTTGCTCCTTGGATCGTTGTACCCCAAAATGATTGTACAGCCTTCTCACAACTTTAGACATGATCTTGGCCTTGCGGACATTGGGGTTGAGGTAAGGCCCATACTTCCCATCATAGTCGCTCCTCTTTAATATGTCCACCATCTCCAACATTTCTCCAAATGACATATTGGAGGCCTTGAATTTCTGGCTCCGGGATCGGGACGTTTCTGCCTCCGGACTTTCCTCGTCCTCCTCCTCGTTGGTGGGATATTTGTGGCACACCTGCTGTGTCCCCGCCATGTGCTCTCCCCACTGCGCCGTAAAGAGAAGGGGTGGGGAATAGACGAGAAAGATCGTCAGGGGCGGGCGGAGTTTGACGCATGCGCACTGTATATAAAACGTCACACGCCTGTGTCGTAGCCACGATCTGGGAGACGAGGGGAGAGAAAGCTCACGCACGAGACGATCGCTACAAACGAAGGTACAATTTGACGTTGGTACATAACTAGCCTAGACTGATTAGAACTTGAGGCTTCTTTATGGAGAAGATTAGGAGAGTTTAGGCTGACATTATTTATATTGTTTTGTGTGGCGTTGTGTCTTGCAGAGGTGATGGATGCCTTCTACAACGTGAGCTTTCTCCCACACTTCATTGATAAATACCGGCAATTCCCCCTCTTATGGCAGGCAAAACACAGGGATTATAGCAACAGACCAAAGAGGTACGCAGCCCTGCTGAAACTGGTGGCATTTGTAAAGCCTACCCTGCCCATGGCAACCGTCGCAAACTTAAAAGTGAAGATCAACAACATGAAGACTACCTATTTCCGGGAGCGCAATAAGGTCCTGAAGTCACAAGCATCTGGAGCTGCAGCAGCTGATGTCCATGTCCCCACGCTCTGGTACTATGACAGGCTCCACTTTCTCAAAGACCAGGCTACTGTCAGGAAGTCACTCTCGACTCTTCCTTGCACGCGTCCTTCCACGCACGCCACCCCTGATGAGGCTTCCGAGGACCAACCTGGGCCTTCCAGTCAGGAATATGTGCAGGTGCCCAGCTTGTTCCAGGTATAGTAGTTTTGGAACCAGTTTGTTGAATAATGAATGATGTTCAGTTAATTCAGGATCCCCAATTGCTTATTTCCTAACGTGATTGACATATCAACAGACAGTGGTGTGGGAGACATTTTTGGGAAGAATCTAAACTGCAGGGCTGAGAATTGTATGGTTTTGTATTTGAAAACATTTTGCAACAGTCACTAGATGAGATTTGTGTGTGTTTGATGAACAAATAACTGAAACTATGTCCCTTTTTCATACACAGGAAGACCTCAGCCAGGAGGTGGCTGTGGAAGGTGGCAGTCAGGAGGAGGCAGGGGGTAGTGGCAGCCAAGAGGGGGGTAGGCGTAGGAGCCTGACTGTCTCCCAAGTCTCTCCCCTCCGCCTTCCCTACAGAAGGGCGAAAAACATGGGGGAGGTGGGAGAGTCAGCGCTCCAGCTGATAAAAGATGCCTCAGCCTCCCTCTATGCCACACCCACCTACGAGGAGGCCTTTGCCTCCTTGGTTACAAGTAAATTTACGGGTATGGAGGCGGGGCAACGCAGCATGTGTGAGGAGGTCATCCTCAAAATACTAAATGAGGGGATGGCTGGGGAGATGACTCCCCTCACACATGTTTGCGAGAGTGACCTTGCTCCGCCTCCTCCTCCTCCTTCTGCCACCCCACCAGCACCAGCACCACGGCGTGGAAGGAAGCGTACAAGGAAGACAAGAGAGTGACAACCTGGACTCAGTCTGGTCTGAGAGAAGATGGAGCCTCTCGTAGTACCAGAGCCTGGGGACCTAGATGGCATCTGCTGCAGTTCCGGATGTTTTGGACTTCAGGACCAGATTGCGCTCCCTTATTATTTAGATAGGTAGTCTTCATGCCCCCAATTGTTTAAGTCTGTAAAATGATGGTTGCCATGGGTGTCCAAGGCTTTGCAAATTCCCCAAGTTTCACCATGGCTGCGTTCCTCTTTGGTCTGTTGCTGAGACCTAAATAAAGGTTTTTTTGATTTGAAATAATCATTGACTATTGTGTTTTACTTTTCTACAATGACAGTTTTTCTTTGAGTAGGCAGGTACATTTCACTAATCCTAGAATTAACAAGGGGCACCAACAACCAACAAACTCCTAGTAAATGTAAGCAAGAAATACAAATGTTAATAATGTGGTTTTGCTAAGTTGAGACATACAAACCCCCTCCAAAAAAAAAAAAATCTCCTTCAAATATGTATTCCCCCCCCCAAAAAAAAAAAATCTGGGTAAAAAAATAAGAAAGATTGTATTACGATCTGAGTAAAAATAAACATGTAGTGTATAAATGCTGCAAAGTAATAAAGAAGTAAGTTTGTGAGAAGTGCGGGTGAATAGGAGCAGCTAAAAGATGTCATTCTTGTTGCATTGTAAAGAAAAAGAGAATGCGCTGCATTAAAGACATTTTAACATTGCAGCGTGACGAATGTGCTGTGTCGATTAGGAAAGGTAGTTTTACCTGACCGAGCGCTTCCGTCACAGAATTTCTTCTGAGCATGCGTAGCACTTTGTCCGTCGGACAAGCGTACACACGCTCGGATTTGGTGTGATCGGACCGGGTTGACGGCAAATCATTCCAGCAGGAGATAAGACTTTGTCCGACGGACAAACCGACGAACACTGTCCGATGGTGCATACACACGGTCTGATTTTTCAACAACCTTGTCCGATCGGACCAAATTGATGAAAAAGTCCGACCGTGTGTATGGGGCTTTAGTTGTGTGCTTTATCTAAAGTCCCACAAATCTCCCTTCCTTTATGATATTTATCAGGGATGGAGGCATGTGAACCTGGATAGTCACTGCCTCGTATAAAGTCCCAATTTTTCCTTTCTTTCCTTTTAACAGAACATTTCAGGACCGACCAAACTGGGGAAAGCAGTCAATCCTTCAGCATCCAAGACACAGAGCAGGCCAGAACACAGATACACGGAACTGTGAACCAGAACTAAATTTGTCTGACAAGAAAATGCAGCTCCCTTGGGTACAGTGAGCCAGAACTAAATCTTTCTAGGAGGGTGATCCATTGACATAGTAGCCTCTGTTTAGGACAAGGTAGCTACATATGATTTGTGTATCACAGCTTGGGCTATGGAACCTGTAAACAAAATAAGTTTTTTCAATAGGTTGTATACAGATAGAAATGTAAAATGGAACTTAAAGCTCCATCTGCTGGTTCAAATAGAGAATGCAAAGTATTAATAAGCAATAGTCCATACTTCCCTGACTAAAAAGTATTTTGTTAATCGTGACCATGAAAAAAAAAAATTAGATACAAAACTACTGCACATTATTTTTAAGCAGTTAATCTTCCTTTTATAAATCTTAACCCAAAGACAAAAAAAAAAAAATAATATATATGTAGCTTACTAGTCCTCTTTTCACCTACTGATCCTGCCAATAACAGACTTCCTGTCCAAGGATGACAACACTCACTTACTGTACTTATAGGCGTGTGCACGGGGTGTGCCGGGTGTGCCTGGGCACACCCTAATGCCTAGGCACACCCAGGGCTTTTTGGCTGGCTGGATCTCCATTCTGGCAGCTCTGCTGATGGACAATGTGAAAGCTGCGACTATGCGAGTGGGACTGTTTTTTATTTGACTGTATAACTCCTGTGAGTGCAGACACTGAACGCAGAGTAAGCAGGCAAGCGGCCGCATTTTCCGATGCTACTTCTATAGTTCCACCTACTGCATCCCTGACAGTTGAATATCACTCCGCCGCCTGCTGTCAAGGATGCTATAGCCACAACTATAGAGGTAGCATTGGGGCTGGATTAACCCCACTGTTTTTAAACAAGACCTGCCCGCTGCCACCGCGGGGCTTCCAGTCCACCACTGCACTTTGTCCGAGAAAAGTATTTGCCTATTTTTCTCCCTGCTCCGCCTCCAAGTGCCCCGCCTCCCAGCTTCCGCCCTGCAGTGCCGACAACGCAACAACCTGAGGTGAGGAGGATGCGCTGGGACTCAGGAAATGTCACTGGTAAGGGGGGAGTTGGGGGCACAGACTTAAGCAGTGTGTGAGTGTGTGCACGGCTCTGCAGCAGGCAGGGAGAGAGGGGGGTGTAGTGCTGCAAATCCCGAAGATGTGTCTTTGTTAAAGTAGGGACAAACAACAAACAGAATTCTCAGCGCTATCCTCTGTGGGGATGCCAATAGTCCAAAGATATTGATCATAAACTATTGAGGAATGCCAATAGTCCAAAAAGTATACATTGTAAGCTAATACTGTGTACAGCCCATAAAAGGTCAAGGAAATAGGATGACTGAAAATATCCTGGAAGGGTTAAAAACCAGTGACTAACCCCAAGGGAGATGCAAGGCTGCTTTTATCCAAAGGGGCTGGGAAACCCACAATGCAAAAGAAGAGGGAGAGGGGAGAGAAGCGCCAAGCAGACTCTTGGTGTAGTACAGTTAAATATACAATGAATAAAAGTATAAAAAGTGCCACTCACAAAGGTGTGAACAGAGCAAGTGTTAGACCCGAATAGGCTCAGAGCAAGAGTTTCCTGACCACGGAGGGCTGTCAGTCCATGCGGCAGCAGCAGTTGCAGTGAAGGCGGACACTGGGGAGGGAGCTGTCAAAGCCTGGAACTTGGTCTGTCAAGGAAGGAGGCGTGGCTTGCCTCTGAAACACACTGATGAAACTATGCAGACTGGATCCTTTAAGTGAAGTCTTATGGTGTCAGATACTTCCACGTGTAGGCCCCCTGGCTCTGCCACAGCAGGGACCTCAATGAACAACAGCTTGAATCAGTAAAATGGCTGGAGAGGGGGTAGTCACCCCCACTAGGACAGGTGGAATCCCTTGAACAGGAAGACCCTGCTGCTATTCTAAAGTCCAGACTATTTATGTGCTCCCCAGCCATATTGTGGGCCCACCTCCCCAGGGATAGGCTGCAGCACCATAAATATTCATGCTGCCCATATGCCTTGCTCCACTCTGTTCTAGAAATCTCCATAAGGCAGGGGAGAGCAATCAAAGCTGCAGCCTGTGAAACCCATAAAAGCTAAAAGAAATTAACATTTGCCCCACTGATTACAGAGGAGCCAAAAATAATAAAATGTACCAAATATCCTAGCAACCTAAGTAGGAGGGTGCTACAAACAGTTAAAAAAAGGACTGGTAATTTCAAAAGTAATTAACTGTTAATAGATGGCAGTACTGTGTGTAAAGATTAATATCTCAGCTGTACAACAAATGCTAAAGTAAGGGTAAGACATTCATTATAGAGCAATAACATCATTTTTCACAGAACTGTGCTAATGTAAATGGATCTAATCCATACTGTCTGGGTAAAATATGGTCAAACGGCTTGAGCTATTTATTCATCTCATAAATATGTGATTAATATGGAAAATTACATAACTACAACATTGAAGAAAATATAAATAGATCATGAGCTTTATATTACAGCATGTCCAAATAAGATGGATGAATGGGAAAATAGGGATATGATGTTAATTCATCGCTGAGCTATAATCACTACATTATGAATCAGGCACAAATATGTGTAGTCTTTTCAGCAGGTGTTAAATTACCATTCTCTGTAAGTTTGCTTAACCACGTAATTGAAAGATATTTATGCCATAAAGAAATCTAAATTACTTTAAAAAATTTTGCTGTCTGTTCATCACATGTACAGTGGTGTGAAAAAGTGTTTGCCCCCTTCCTCATTTCCTGTTCCTTTGCATGTTTGTCACACTTAAGTGTTTCCGAACATCAAACCAATTTAAACAATAGTCAAGGACAACACAAGTAAACACAAAATGCAATTTGTAAATGAAGGTGTTTATTATTAAAGGTGAAAAAAATTCCAAACCATCATGGCCCTGTGTGAAAAAGTGATTGCCCCCTAAACCTAATAACTGGTTGGGCCACCCTTAGCAGCAACAACTGCAACCAAGCGTTTGCGATAACGTGCAATGAGGCTTTTACAGCGTCCTGGAGGAATTTTGGCCCACTCATCTTTGCAGAATTGTCCTAATTCAGTTACATTAGAGGGTTTTCGAGCATGAACGGCCTTTTTAAGGTCATACCACAACATCTCAATAGGATTCAGGTCTGGACTTTGGCTAGGCCACTCCAAAGTCTTCATTTTGTTTTTCTTCAGCCATTCGGTGGTGGACTTGCTGGTGTGTTTAGGATCATTGTCCTGCTGCAGAACCCAAGTTCGTTTCACGAACAGATGGTCGGACATTCTCCTTCAGGATCTCTTGGTAGACAGCAGAATTCATAGTTCCTTTTATCACGGCAAGTCTTCCAGGTCCTGAAGCAGCGAAACAGCCCCAGACCATCACACTACCACCACCATATTTTACTGTTGGTATAATGTTCTTTTTCTGAAATGCAGTGTTCCTTCTACGCCAGATATACTTGGACACACACCTTCCAAAGAGTTCCACTTTTGTCTCATCGGTCCACAGAATGTTGTCCCAAAAGTCTTGGGGATCATCAAGATGTGTTGTGGAGAAATTGAGACGAGCTTTGATGTTATTTTTGCTCAGCAGTGGTTTTCTCCTTGGAACTCTGCCATGCAGGCCATTTTTGCCCAGTCTTTTCCTGATGGTGGAGGCATGAACGCTGACCTTAACTGAGGCAAGTGAGGCCTGCAGTTCCTTGGACGTTGTTGTGGGGTCTTTTGTGACCTCTTGGATGAGTCGTCGCTGCGCTCTTGGGGTAATTTTGGGCGGCCGGCCACTCCTGGGAAGGTTCACCACTGTTCCATGTCTTCGCCATTTGTGGATAATGGCTCTCACTGTGGTTCGCTGGATTCCCAAAGCTTTGGAAATGGCTTTATAACCCTTTCCAGACTGATAGATCGCAATTACTTTCTTTCTCAATTGTTCCTGAATTTCTTTGGGTCTCTGCATGATGTGTAGCTTTTAAGGATCTTCTGGTGGACCTTACTGTGTCAAACAGCTCCTATTTAAGTGATGCCTTGATTGTGAACAGGTGTGGCAATAATCAGGCCTGGGTGTGGCTAGAGAAATTGAACTCAGGTGTGGACAACCACAGTTACAGTATGTTTTAACAAGGGGGGCAATCACTTTTTCACACAGGGCCATGATGGTTTGGATTTTTTTTCACCTTTAATAATAAACACCTTCATTTACAAATTGCATTTTGTGTTTGCTTGTGTTGTCCTTGACTATTGTTTAAATTGGTTTGATGTTCCGAAACACTTAAGTGTGACAAACATGAAAAGGAACAGGAAATGAGAAAGGGGGCAAACACTTTTTCACACCACTGTATTTATGTCACCAGATTTCTTTCAGTATAACTTAGAATTTAAAACTTATAAGCTGTAAATGTCATGAGTGCATCCACACCAGCTAATGTTGGAGGACCTCAGTTATGAGGAACAACTACACACGTTAACACCTTCCTGGCTTTACAATCCTGACTGGACATCATATGAAATCCTTTGCAGTGCGGTGATCATGGTGAGCTGTGTCCCACAGTGCATCACCAATCAGGGTAAAGAGCTGTTGACGCAGGCTCTTTACCATGTGACCAGCTGTGTACAATCACAACTGATCACATGTGAACAAATGCGGGTTATCTGTATTTCCTTTCCTCAGTGCTGTCAGTGCCCTGATTATCAATGCAGCCCCACCAGTGCAGCATATCAGTGCCCATCAGTGCTGCTTTATCAATGCAGCCTCATCAATGCCCATAAGTGCAGCCTCATCAGTGCTAATCAGTGCAGCCTCATCAGTGCCCATCAGTGCAGCCTCATCAGTGCCTATCAATGCAACTTCATTAGTAGCTATCAGTGCAGCCTCACCAGCGCACATCAGTGAAGAAGAAAAATTACTTATTTGCAAAATTGTATACCAGAAACAAAGAAAAAAAATAATGATTAGCAAAAAACAAAAAACCCAGTGGTGATTAAATACTAGCAAAAGGAAGCTCTATCTGTCTCAAAAAAAATGATTAAAAAATTCATATGGGTACAGTGTTGCATGACCATGCAATTGTCATTTAAAATGTGACAGTGCTGAAAGCTGAAAACTGGCCTGGGCAGGAAGGGGGTGAAACTGCCAAGTATTGAGGTGATTAAACGTATTGTTCCTAGAGGAGAGGCGCTTAAGAGGTGATGATTGCAATATACAAATATATGAATGGTGATTCTAGCATAGAGGAAATAAACTAGCCAGTCTCCAGGCTACTCAATGAAGTTGGATGAGACACGGTTTAACCTTAAGCTATGTAGGGAACTCTTTACTGTTAGAATGGTAAGCATGTGGAACTCCATTCCACAACAGGTGGTGTTAGCGGGAAGCATCCAAAATTGAAAAAAAAAAATCTTAGATGGGCATCTTAGCAAACACAATATAGAGAGATATGAGAAAAGGTAGAGACATAATTTCTTACACATTCATACACCCACACTCACACAGGTTGAACTTGATGGACTAATGTCCTTATGGAACCTTATCAGCTATGTAACTATGTAGAAAACTTGTCAGGTTTACATTGCCGCCGTTGGGGATATTCACCCTCTTTATTTAGTAGTCTGTTTAGAGCACCAAACCTGCACTTTTAGCAAGTATACTGTGACAACCCAAAACTTGGACCAGTTTGTTCACCATCTGGTGCCTACTTTATCTTAGTGAAACCTGTTTCCACAATGGAGTTATGCTGTCACCTAATGGAGACTTGAGGCAAAGTTTTTTGTAAGGTGACCTGGTGTCAAGAAGAGCAGCAAAGAAGCCACTTCTCTCCAGGAAAACCATCAGGGACAGACTGATATTCTGCAAAAAGGTACAGGGATTGGACTGCTGAAGACTGGAGTAAAGTAATTTTCTCTGATAAATCCCCTTTCTGATTGTTTGGGGCATCCAAAAAAACCTTGTCCGGAGAAAAAAAGGTGAGTGCTACCATCAGTCCTCTGTCATAACAACACTAAAGCATTCATGTGTGTGGGGTTGCTTCTCAGCCAAGGGAGTGGGCTCACTCACATTTTTTCCTAAGAAGATATGAATAAAGAATGGTACAAAAACATCCTCCAAAAACAACTTCTCCCAAACATCCAAGAACAGTTTGGTGACCAACAATGCCTTTTCCAGCATGCTGGAGCACTTTGCCATAAGGCAAAAGTTATAATTAATATAATGAATTGCAATAGTACAGTTCTGCTTCACATAGGCTGTTATGTGATCGCTCAGTTCCATCTCCTGTTCAAGTGTGCCCACTTTGCCAAAAAAATGATCTATGTAGGAAAGAGGAGGAAGTTACAAATTTAACCGTCAGCAGAGAAGTACGCTGGCTGTGTATTAAGGGAGAATGGTGCCTATTGACAATGACAGCATTGTAGAAGCAAGGAACGACATATCATGGAAGCAGTACTATGATAGAGCTGTGAGTTTTAGAAAGCACTGCAGCACTGGGCTGAACTAAGGCATTGGAGAGATAGACAGGAACAATCTCCTGGAGGAGGAGGGCAGAAGTTTGGTGTGGGTCAATTACAACAGCTGCTGTAAAACTTCCTCATTCTACTATTGGTTCTGCCGTTCTGCAGGACAGATACCAACCCCCATTCATTGCTGGCCAGAATTCCTCATCCATGTAAACCAGGGGTCTCTAAACTTTTAAAACAAAGGGCCAGTTTACTGCCCTTCAAACTTCAGGGGGGCCAGTGGGACTAAACAATGCCATAGAATGGTGGTCAGTGGGAGAAAACAAAATTGCATTGTTAGTGTCATTGGGAGGAAGAATGCCCCATAATTGGGGTCAGTGGAAGGAATAGAGCTCCATCATTGGAGTCAGTGGAGGACTCATTGGGATTTCCAGATTCCTATATTCCCTCTCCCTTTACAGACCCCCACAACCACCAAGCCACCGTTGCAGGGAAGTGGCCCCTGTCCTCATCACCATAATGCTCTGCCGATGGGGTCCTGGTTAGGTTCAGGAAGAGGGGTGCACACTCATTTGCCCCTCCCCCTTTCCTGGGTGCAAGCTCAGATATGGGTCTGCTATGGATTGGATGTGGAAGAAATTATACTATCTTTCCTTGTTTTTTGTGGGGTTTCCTTTTAGAATTTATACTATAATTATTGAAAAGTGTGGTATGGCATTTAGGGGGGACTCCAATCTGTTTCTTTTTGTTTTTTTTGTGTGATGTGCCCCTTGACAGCCATACCAGACCCTCACTAAGGATAACGGTTTGATATTTTTAAGGGGAACCCCATGCAGTTTTTGTGGGGTCATTAAACATCACCAGACCTCCCCCTTGTATGGGTAGACCAATTCAGGTATTTGGGCATCCAGGTCAGGAGAGAGCTGGCAGGCTATCAGGAACTTAATCTTCGCCCAGTTATGACCCAACTGCGGACTAAGTGTACCGCATGGGCCTCTTTGCCCCTCAATCTTATGGGCCGCATAAATTTGCTGAAAATGATATTCCTTCCCAAATTCCTATATGTGTTCCGGAATAGCCCCACCTGGATACCCAAATCCTTTTTTGCGGAAGTTGACAAATGTGTGGGTTCCTTCATCTGGGGGGGGAGCTGCTCCGAGGCTGGCAAGATCTACCTTGATCCTCCCAACTCAATGTGGGGGCCTGGCAATGCCAGACTATAGGACATATTTTTGGGCAGCGGTTCTGGTCACGGTCAGGTGGTGGTATGTCCTTTCCCGGGGAAATGCAGCCGTGTGCCTAGAGGCGGCTATTGTAGGATCATTACAGGAGCTGGGCAACTTAGTGTATAGGGGATGTAGGGCCTATGCTGACCTCCCGCTACCCACTCGAACTACCCTTAAGGTCTGGACCGCTTCTAGGAGGGGATTCCGGGGCCCACAGAGCTGGTCTCCCCGTTGTCCCTTGTGGGGCAACCCCAATCTCCCCCACGTCAGAACAGTGCCGGACCCGGTGATATGGGCTAGATTTGGGGTAAAGACCCTCAGTGACATTATGGTGTCTGGACGACTGGTACCATTCCAGATCCTCTAGGTTGAACATCAATTGCCAGGGTGGATGTACTTTCGGTACATCCAACTGAGTCATGCCATTAGAGCCCAATTCCCCGAATCTATTAGACTGGAGATGGACCCCACTGAGAAAATGCTTTCTCAGGATGAACTTAAAAAACCCCTTTCGGCCCTGTATATGAACCTCCTGAAGACGGACTCAACCAAAGTGGATAGGTTATATGACCAATGGAAGGAGGATATCCCAGGCCTGGACCTGGAAGATTGGAATGACTGTCTGTCTGACAGTGCCGCCTTATTAATATCCTCCAGAGAGCGCCTGATCCAGGTTAAATTTCTGCATAGGGTGTATTACACCCCCCAGAGACTTCACAGGGTCTATCCCCGACGGTCACCTGACTGCCCTCGCTGCTTGAGCAATGTAGGAACGTACCTTCACATGTTCTGGAGCTGCCCTAGAATAGTTGCCTATTGGAAGGAGGTGGTGGAGTCTGTTAACGGCCGTCTCCAATTGAGCCTCCCGTTGTCCCCCGAGCTGGTACTGCTGGGCATCCAAGACGATGACCAAAGACCTAAATACACGAAATTGCTGCTGACCTACCTCTTCTTCTATGCTAAGAGGGAGGTGGTGCTGCATTGGAATGCCCCTCTACCCCCCACAATCAGTTCCTGGGAAAAGTCTATCAACGCTGTACTTCCATTATACAAATTGACATACATGAACAGGAACTGTCCCCAAAAATTTGACAGGGTATGGAAGCCCTGGACAGGCTGAGGGGGATGACCGGGGGATGCTTGTGGTGGGTGAAGGGGGAGCGGGGAGAAGGAGTGGAGTTTCATTGGATGCCAGCCCATGCTATTAACGTATAACCCAGATACTGCTGTACTGCTGTTATCCCTTCTCTTGTCTAATGATGTATTGTACTGACTGTAATGAGTTCTTGAATTTGTCCATGTTGGACACATGTTGTAACCTGTATGACATTTTGCTTCAATAAAGGAACAGTTTTGACTCTTAAAAAACATCACCAGACCCTTGTGTGGGATAAAGGTCTGGTATAATGAAGGGAATCCCCAGCCCATTTGTTTACAATAAGAATTAAGCATTCATTCTCTGTCTGTTTTGCTGTACTGTGTTCTGTACATCATACAGATGTGTCACTTCACAGGCAGTTTAAGGGCATCCCTCGGGCATGTTATTGAAAGGAACTTTGCATTCTTAATGTTGCCCTTAAAAGATTATAAAATTGCTGCGCTCCACCAAACAACATTTTAAAAACAATATTTTTTTTTATTTATTCCTTTGGGCCTTACCCAGCTCCCTATGCCATTTATTTGGCAATCTCTTGCCTAGAAAATGCACATTACTGTTTTTTTAACATTCAGCTCCCATAGCTTTTTTTTTTTTTTTTTTAATTATAATCTTTATTTATTTTTCCATCAATAACCAATGTTTACATTCCATTTCATTAATACTCAGGATAAAAAATGTCTTATTTACGTACATGTTATTATTACAGGGCTTCGTATACACTAGCACTTACGCCTTAGCAAGGTTTGATATTTTTAAGGGGAACCCCATGCAGTTTTTGTGGGGTCATTAAACATTACCAGACCCTTGTGTGGGATAAAGGTCTGGTATAATGAAGGGAATCCCCAGCCCATTTGTTTACAATAAGAATTAAGCATTCATTCTCTGTCTGTTTTGCTGTACTGTGTTCTGTACATCATACAGATGTGTCACTTCACAGGCAGTTTAAGGGCATCCCTCGGGCATGTTATTGAAAGGAACTTTGCATTTTAATGTTGCCCTTAAAAGATTATAAAATTGCTGCGCTCCACAAAACAACATTTTAAAAACAATATTTTTTTTTATTTATTCCTTTGGGCCTTACCCAGCTCCCTATGCCATTTATTTGGCAATCTCTTGCCTAGAAAATGCACATTACTGTTTTTTTAACATTCAGCTCCCATAGCTTTTAATGGGGTTTGAATTCAGCAGCCAATCTTCAGCAATATTCGCCAAACCAACCTTCAACTGAACCTAAATGAGGTTCAGATTCACCATGGGTTCATTCTTGGAAAATTATGGGGTTCAAAATTCACAGTCCTGGTGATATAATGTCTAAATTTGTTTAAAAAAATATATATTTTAATCTTTGAACCATGGCCAGCAAACTTAGAAATACCAATAAACTGTGATTGACAGTTATGTTGCAGTTAGGGACTGGATTCCCAGTGGTGATTGCGTGGTTTTGTTGATCTTTATTTCATCGTTGAGCTTCCCTAACTCAGTATTTCTCAACCGTTTATCAGTCACGGAACCCTTTAAAATGATGCACAGTGCACCCCATTCTAGTATGACTAACAGTTTTATATTACATAATGTAATGGCATCCACACATGTAGGACACCCAACATTAGAGGTGATTTATTTTTATAAAGAAAATATAGAGGATTAGCAAGCAAGGACATCTTCAGGTTGCCCAAAGTCCTCCTTATCAACTTTTGACATCATTGGTTGTTAGAATTCCAGCAGCTGGCCCACATGGAGTCCAAGCTTGTAACGCTACACAATAAAAACCTGTGGCTTTGTGTAACAAAAAAGACAGGCTTGATCCACTCAACAGCTTGCAGACAATTTTTGGGAAATTAGAATCAATTTTGAAGTATTTACTAAGAGACTTTTGAGGAACCCAGAAGGCACCACGGAGTGCCACGGCATCTTGGTTGAAAAGTGGCTAAATAAATAATAAATCGCTTTAAAACATGTCGTAGAAATGGTAAAATATGCCTAAATGTCACAATTTTGCCAACATTTAGACAAAATGAGAATGTATAATTTCACTGAACGTCCCTGAAAAGATTTACATAAAGAGTGTCTACCACATAATTGTTTTAAAATGTCTAGGACATTTTAAAATGACCTAAGAATGGCAAGTGGTTAATTTTCTTCTGAGTCTGATAGCCATGTTCACACATTCCTAAATATGTAAATGACAAAACTGAAATTGCTTGTTTGTGGAAACTGCCCATAATAAAATATGTAAAAGTCAAAATAAACTGCTTAACTACTAGTGAAAATGTAACAACTTTTAGATTAAAAACAGTCTGACACAATCTTGTCTTCTTGTATTTTTAATAGGCCCTGAATTTCCCACTTCCAGAAAAACAACTGACTTTATCTGGAATAGGCACTTTTTTTTTTTACCTTCATATTTATTTTTCTGTCCATCTCTCTTGCCGTGAAGTATAGTTTGAAACCCTTTTGCAAACATCCTTTGATTACATAGGACTTGACTAATTAGATCTGATACAATATTGAGGAAAGATTGCAAATACTATGTAAACATCTTTTATTACTGTGATATTTGTATTGCAATAAATGGTTATATAAAACATCTCCTGGTAATTTGAAGATATTCATAAAAATGATTGAAACAAAAGTAAATCTGTATTTGTTGGTATAGTCTTGTGGTGATCTACTCATGTGACAGCACATACATTCTACTTTGTTTCCATTTTATGTCCAATCATTCTTATTGGGTTTTTTACTCATAACACAGAGAAAGGAAGAAAAAAAAAAAAAGGTTAGCAAAGAGGAAAAGAAGAAACAATCATCCATAGTTAATTTCCAAAAGCAAGCTGTGACACTCAGTAGGTCAGTGAGGTAGAGAGAAAGATATGACACAGTCGCCATAGATTCATATCCTAGTACTATACATTCCTCCTTGGACATTCCTCAGCTTCTAAACAGATTTTCAGTCTGTGACCTGATTAACAGTGCTTGTGGGGCTTCTTGAAGCAGAAAAAAAGCCTCTTCCCTGGATCCACAAGAAAGCGGGGTACTGGCATATCCATGTGCTGATCCAGAAAGCAAGCCATGTCAATGGGTGGGGAACACCTCTCTGCCTGACCAGCCCATGTGCAATCAAAAGAATAGGAGTGGCCTCAATCTACATGTCTCCATAAAGACTTGCCCCCTGACATGTTTTACCCCTCCCAACGGCTTAATCAAAAGATTCAGTCTCATACCAGTTTGTTTAGAGGTGCCATGATGTAGAGTGTTTGCATGTACCAGAACTAGAAGCCATCATGAGTTCAATAGTTTCAGTAAAAGAGGGTTTATGAGTCAATGAGTTTACAATGTCTCATTAGCAATAGCATTAGTCTAGCTGCTAGTATAAGATGGGTTACGACTTGCCTAAATTGAGAAGGGATAGATTCAATCTCCAATTTTAGGAGTGTGAATCTGGGCAAGGGGGTAATAGGTTGCTCCACAATCACGGAGATATAGATTTGAAAATTTAGTCCCCAAAACAGGCAAGATATTTACAGGACCACAATATGTGCATCATTTTGCCAGAGCAACCACAGTCTCTTCAACAGGCTGGAGAGGTGTAGTTATAAACTTTGAGAACTGATAAAGTGTCCGATACCATCCCAAAGTGAGTTTTTGACAGAGTTCTCATAGGGTGGTACAATATGTGAATTTATTTATGGAGTGTAAAGTCATCATTTTGTTTCCATTTTCAGCTCACCCTTTTGTGAAAAAGATATCACTTCTGGGCTGCTGTATAAAACATTTCAGTTTGATTTATTGAACTAATATATATATATATATATTTAAACTGGTCTATCTCCATCCTAAAGCTTGCCATAGCTGGAACATCCTGAATTCCTCTGCGGTTTTTATTTTTTGCGCTTCAAACAAAAAAAGACTGACAATTTTCAAAAAAATATAGGATTTTTTTTACTTTCTGCTATAAAACATACCCAATAAAAAAATGTAAAAAATCTAATTTCTTCATCACTTTAGGTCAATATGTACTACATATTTTTGGTAAAAAAAAATCCCAAGTGTACATTAATATAGCATCTACAAACTGTAGGAAATTTTTAAGTAATTTTTATTTTATTTTTACTAGTAATGGCGGTTATTAGCAATTTTTAGCAGGACTGCAAGATTGCAGCGGACAAATTGGACACCTAATTGACACTTTTTGGGGACCAGTGACATTATTACAATGATCAGTGCTAAAAAGAATGCACTGTTACTATACTAAAGACACTGGCAGGGAAGGGGTTAACATCAGGGGCGATCAGTGTGTCCCTGGGGGGTGTTTTCTAATTTCTAACTGTGGGGATGTGCTTTAACTGGGGGAAAACAGAGATTCTGCTTAGCAGAAACACAGGATCTCCATTTTCCCTTCTGGCAGAGCAGCATTCTGCCTTGTTTACTCTACTCAGAATAATAGGCGGGTCCCGGCGGACATCGCATCCACCGGACCCGCTGATTGGCTCCCGCTGTGTCCAATAACAGTGGAAGCAGGGCTCCAGCAGCGCCTGCCCCGGAGCCAAAGAAGAAAGTAACGCGACAGGTACATGATTTTGCGCTTAAGGGCACCCCTGACGCAGTATATGTACATGGCGCAGTCCTTAACTGGTTAAAGCGGAGTTCCACCCAAAAATTGAACTTCCGCTTTAAGTGAAGGTGACCCCCTGACATGCCCCATTTGGCATGTCATTTTTTTTTTTTGCGGGGGGGGGGGGGGGGGGAAAGCGGATACCCTCTTTTTTTGGAGGCACCCAGCTTCCACTTTCTCCCGGGGCTGAAACTCCTCCCAGCACCTCTGTAGTTCAGAATGCAGGCTCTGTGAAATGTGTGACACAGCAGTGACTACTTACAGAGCATAGTGAATACATGGCACAGAATTCAAAGAAGTATATGAGGATCTTTACAAACTTAAATATATTTTAGATTAGTTTCACATTTCGACCCAAGATACATTTTAAAGTGTTACTAATCCCAGGACCCTGCATGTGACTTTAAAATGTATCTTGGGTCAACATTTAAAAAAAAATGTATTACACATAATAAAGGTGCTAATACTGTTATGTGGATTATTATGTGAAAAATTACACAATTACAACAAAGAAAACTGCACCACTAATAAGTCCACCAAGGCCGGAAGTAAGTTCACCTCTCCCTCCCTTCCCTTCGTGCAATCTTCTGGGACACTTCACAGGTCTCAGAAGATTGCTCGGCCAATCACAGTGCGCAGCGCGGCTCATGCATGTGCAGTGCGTGCCCGGCTGTAAAGCCACAGCCGGGGCACCCACAGTCACAATGCTGGAGCCGAGGAGAGGGAAAGAAGCGGGGCTTAGTTCGCCTGCATCACTGGACCGTGGGACAGGTGAGTGTCCAATTATTAAAAGTCAGCAGCTACACTTTTTGTAGCTGCCTACTTTTATATGGGTGGAACTCCGCTTTAAAGAAGATATTACCTCACTTTGTAAACATTGCAACTGACTTCCTACCATGTCTCTGGGACCAGAAGAGAAAAATCTCCAAAATGGGACGTGTATGCCAAAAAAGAACAAATAATATCCTATAGTTTGTAGACGCTATAAGCAATTAATGTACACTTATTGGGATTTTTTACCAAAAATATGTAGTGCATATTGAAAGTGTTGAAGAAATTTGATTTCTCACATTTTTTTTATTGGGTGCGTTTTTTTACTTTCTGCTATAAACAGAATTTTTTTTTGAAAATTGTCAGTCTTTTTTCCCCTTAAGATTCATACCAGACCCAAAGGGCCTGGTAATGGACTGGGGGGGATCCCATGCTCTTTTTTTTTCAATGAGTTTTATCTATTTAGCCGAGACCTGACAATTCATTACAGCCGCGATCAGTTTTAAATGACAATTTTTCCTTTAGAAAAATGTCATTTTGCTGTGGTACTGGGTTAAACACATGTAAAATGCACCACTTTACAGGCATACTATAGACACCCCCCAGGGACAATATTTAAAGGAATATTTAATTTTTATTGTTTCACTTTAAGCATTAATAAAAATCTCTGTTCCTGAAAAAATGGCAGTTTTAAAAAAAAATGTGTATTGATTCATGTCCCCTGGGGCAGGACCTGGGTCCCCAAACACTTTTTATGACAATAACTTGCATATAAGCCTTAAAAATTAGCACTTTTGATTTTTCATGTTCGTGTCCCATAGGCTTTAACAGTGTTACGGCAGCTTTTGAATTTGCCGCAAACACCGCATATTGTTAGCTGTTTGGCGAACAGGCGAACACCCCATGTTTGAGTCAAACTTACGTTCGACTCGAACATCGGGCTCATCCCTAATCAACAATATATGTAGTAAATAATGAAGGCTAAAGAAGCAAAAGTGAACTTCAGCCGTTACATAGGTAGGTTAAAAAAATACATTATTCTATCTAATTTCACTAATTAAAAAACACACATGAATAGAAAACCACCATATACATTGTCATATACCCATAGTTGATCCAGAGGAAGGCAAAAAAAAACAAACAAACAAGAAAGCATGATCTAATTTGCTCCAGCTATTGGCTCCCACTGCTGTTAATCACAGCTAGTGAGGAAGGGGGTGGGGCTGAGCCATAAGACACAGAGAGCCGGACTCAGGAGGGAGCACACATGAGTGCACCCACTTGCAAGCCACTTGCTATGGGAGCAATCGGTGGAGGAGAGGAGCCAGGAGCCCCAAGAAGAGGAGGTTCAGGGGTTTCTCTGTGCAAAACCATTGCACAGAGAAGGTAAGTATGACATGTTTGTCATTTAAAAAAAAATATATATTGCCTTTACAAACATTTTATGTATAAACGCCTCACAAATTTACTAAATGCACATTATGTACATGCTGCCTAAAAAAAATGTTCCTCAAAAAGCAACAAGAAAGTTATCTGTTAAAACTTCTGAGTAATAAACATGAGACAAAAATGCACAAGCAAATGTCATGTACTCTGAGGGAGCCACTTACCTTTCTACAAAGTTACAAATCACAAAACATAATGCTTTTTAGAACCATATGCCCTTTTTTTATTTTTGAAATGGGAAGTCTGAATTGAAAAATACTAGCGTGTGAAGGTCAAAGGATGAAATCTCACAGCGGAAAGCCAAGGGTTTATTTAATCTATCAGGAAAGCTGAAAGGGTAAAAGGCATCTTTGCAGTCTAAAAACATATTTTATTTCTTGAACAACAATTCCAGATAACAAGTAAAACCATCCTACTGTTAAGCTGGCCATACACTGATCTTTTTTTTTCTTCGTTCATCCTGCAGACTATACAGTATGGAGGCATGAATCTCCCGCTGAGGCTATTGTATCTTCACAGCTGGCCCTACTTGCTGTCAAAAATAGGCAATGTCAAAATATCCTGATTGGATGCAGCTGCTTTTCGACTGACAATTTTCCACCTAGGTTTATCCAAAGGGGAGGTTCTATTGATGTACCCCATCCCCACTCTTCTACCATTTTTGATACAGGGTCATATTTTTTTTGGGGGGGGGGTGACAGGAAGGGGAGGACGAAGGTGAACAGAGGCGACTCCCTACAGCTACAGACTCCACATAGCAGTCCATTCGATACACCAGCAGCCCCAATGTCGGGACAGGCACTTTTTAATGTAAGGAGCCACTTGGCTTGTTTTTATAATATTCAGATTTTAATAAAACATTATTATACTATGGATACCATTTGCTTTCTTTGTATATCCTGGGCTTCACCACTGAGGAGAAAGAGCTCTAAATTTCCATATCTCATCGTATGTGAGCAGGTATCATCCTGCAAAGCGCAATTTGACTATCTTAGGAAGGAAGTCAAACTGATCTGGTAAGCAGATAATTTATTAATTTCACCTTGGGTGTTCACGGTCATCTATATTTGGTGAAGGATCACACAATATTTGATAGAAGACATCGGTTGGAAGACGGATGTTATTTATATATATATGAATTCTTTATCAAGAACTTTTTCTCACCGATTCACTTCTGTGTTTTTTTTCGATAAATTGCCACTTTGCTGGGACTATATATATAATTTGTCACTTTGGTGGGATGTTATATTTTTCATTTTTGGTTAAGGGTGAGGTTTTTTTATTCATATATATGATCAATTGAGATTGTCACATATTTAGAGATGTACCAACAGCATGAATATTCTATATTATAGCGCCCCCTACATTTAAATTTCACATATTAGGAGCACAACACTCTTTATAGTTTGGTGCAGAGTTTGTTTCTATTTCTATACAAGTGTAAGACTAGAATCTCCCACCCCATTTGAGTGTCAAGTTGACACTAATGAAGGGATGGTGAGCCCCCAAACTGGCAGGCGAAACTGGAGTGGTACATCTGAGACGCCATCTCTAGTCTGATGCTCCCAGACAGCTTTTCCCAACTTATATATTTTTTTTTTGTTCCAGTTTGATATATCACTTATACAGTGTTTGGTAGGAACAATCAAGCTTTTGTTATTATATTGTAGTTTGCAGTTTATGTTAGGATATTGATACTGTCCCATAAAATGTGCACTTGTATTACCAAAATGCTGCTTCTGATGGCCTCCCATATAACCTACGTGAATTGAGTAATTTTCCACATAATAATCCACATAACAGTATTAGCACCTTTATTATGTTATGTGCTTACTTGTTATTGATACCTATCTGCATTCCACCAAGTAATATAAACTGAAGCCACACATTGCTTACAATGTACCTCTGCACAAGTATGGTTCAATTTTGCTCAACTAAGCACAGGTAAGCTTTCTGTTCATTTAGAGATTTCTCTGCATGTCATTTTGTTTTTCACAGGTTTATAAACATATGCCAATAAGACTACTGGAACCCAAGGGCATTGTCTTAAAAGGCTGTTTGATCCAGTTTTCTCTGACCCCCCCCCCCCCCCCATACTTTCTTCCACAGTCCACAATCCATCTCCTGATAAAACAGAGCCTTGGGGACAATCTGCACATGCGCAGTTTGGTGTGTATTACTAGAGATTTTTTTTATTTTCTTAGGAGGGTGCATGTGATCAGCACAGGGCCAATCAGCACTGCCCAGACAGAGGGTCAGAGGTTCTGCAGCTTCATAGAACAATCAGGGGAGAGTGAAAACTCCTCCAAGCTTTAACCTGTGCTCAGCTGGACACTGATAGTCACAAGACTGATATATACTGCTGATGAGAAAAGGTATTTAGCTGTTTCTATTTACTAAAATAATTGCATTTCCAAGTTCTGTGTACTGTGAGAGACCAGATATATAACCTACGTGATAGTAAAAAAGAACCGCGCTGACCCTAAACAAATAGTGAACTTAAGTTAAACAAAAATAGGCTAAACCAATTATAAAATTAAACACAAATAGGTTGTTTTTAAAGGAGGAAGGGCTCCTAGGATGCCGGCCGGCGTTTTTCCTACCATGCTTTTAATTGCTGGATTTTTGTAAGTACAATTTACTTTTTATAATAAACCTATCTTTATTACGGTATCATGCTATGGTCCCCTTCTTTTTTGTATGACCCACGATCTCGCGGATCATATGATATACTGAATCCATGCATCCTGATCGCCCTGAGAAGGTTTCCTGGAGGGATCTAATTTGGATACCAAAGGCCGCGGCTGGGTTATAGCCAAACGCTGTTTGTGCTTACCCTCTGGCTTTCCAATTGGTGGCGGTATTTACTTATGTTGTGGAGCACAGTGGTGGTTCATTCAATCCTAATAAGGATTCCTTGTTGCAATCATCTTTGGAACACACTTTTTAGGACTATATCAGCCATGGACTTTCATTATACATAGACTGGTTTAGTGCACTTTCTTGTTTTCATATATGCAATTTTAATTTCACTTCACTTATATTAAGCGTCTCTTTGGAGACTGTCCTTGATGTGATATTTTTACATGTTTTGCTTTTATGTTGTGGGTAGATGTGACATTTTTGCACGCTTTGTTTATGGTAGCCATTGTTATCCATACTCACATTAAAGGCAGTGTGTATATATATTACACACATTCACTTATACGTTTATATCAATTGATTATCACGCTATCACCATCACGTTTATAGTTTAGTTTAATTTAGCGCAGCTCCCTGTCTAATTCTTTATTGTTTAATGTGGTATAACATTTGAGCAGCCGCTTTACTTTTCACGATTAGCGCAATTTCCTATATTTTCTTTCTACATCCGTATACACTATTTTGCAGCTTTTCACTTTCACTCTATATATTCATTGTCATCATGGATATTTTTGACTTTCGGGCTTCCAGGGTAGTCAACATTGATGGGGTGTTTGAGCCCTTCAAGGAAGGCGACGGAGACCTTAGTGGTCTCTTTATGAGACTCAAAAATCTCACTATATCAGAAACCCATACTCAATGGGATATAGCGTTTTTAGAGACCTATGTGAAACAGCATATGGTACCACGTAGTTTGAGGTGGGATGTGAGCCCCCAGAAAGGCGAAACCGACCTAGAAGGTTGGTATAAAAATTTTAATGAAGCCGGTATCAGCTTTTTAAGGTTTTTAATTGAAAGGAAATCCAGCAAGCTAGCGAGACTCGACGAAGAAATCAAACTCATCAAAGAGAAGATGGTCCCCTTTAAGGGTAAAGACGAGTATCTTGATAGATCTGCTGGATTACTGAAATTGTTAGAAAAAGAAGAAAGGGAACAAAAAAGAAAAAAGAAAAAGAAATATAACCGAGATGTGGCAGACTATCTATCACAAACTGTCTTTGATTGGCAGAAAAAACTCCAAGGAGAACAAATTATGGCTAACACTGACATGGACACTACATCTCAGGCAAACAGCCAACTTGCAGTTAATCCCCAACAATTACCTGCCAGACATCCCATTCCCCCAACTGGACAAATTAGATCTCCGCAAGTCAGGACACAGGGTCCACCGCCTGTGACTAATACTAAACGTCCAGTTTATACATATAATAATGATAGGGGTCAGGGAGGTTACCAACAATATTCTGGCTTTTCTCCATCTCGTCAATTAGATGGAAATCAGGAATATTACAGCAACCCTAGACCACCACGCACTCGTGGTCGAGGTCGTGCACGTGGAAATTTTCCACAAAGAGGACGAGGAACTAATACCAACTCCTACTCTCAATATGGACAACAAAGCAATCGCACTAATGTCCAGACTAGGCCCTATGGTGATCAGACACATAGTGGACATTCAAACTTTTATATCCAACCATATGGAGATCCCTCGATAATTCATTACAACACTGACTATGAGCATGATTATAATATCAGTACTCAAAACAACTTCCTACCGTTGAGAGACTTGGGGACTTCCAATGGGGTTTTTTTTCAGGACAACCCCAATAGATCTGGACAGGCCAGTAACCCAGGGGAATATTATGGGGCCAACCAAGGCGAACTTAGAGACTATCACCCTACACTAACCAGCACTGGGGTTTTCCCAAACCAAGTCAAGGCACAAAAAGGGTGGTAGAACTAAGAGAGGAACTAGAGGGGGGAGGCGCGCTCAGTCCAAAAAGACCTCGGACGTAGTTGGCACCGGTATCTACAACCTCAGTTCCCATACCCTTACAGAACCGGAACTGAAAGTTTTGGATAAAGGCTTAAAGTTTGCCCCGCCTCGAAACATCAATAAGTTTCAAACATATATGGACATTCATAGATATGTTCGAAAACTGAATGTCCATAGATATATGGCCTCAAACCCATATAACCCTTCCCTGACAGTTACTCATAATTACGTCCAGTCAGGCCTTAGACATGCATCTCTCTTTAATCCACCAGGCCATCTACCACCCTCTCTGAAAGTTTTCAGAGATTTGGCCTTAAAAGATTTAGATGAGATGCAGGTGAAATTCGTTAGAAATAAAAAGGACATCGATTTAGGCATAGAATCTTTGTGTTCTAACCATAATTTGGTGATACGTCCTGCCGATAAGGGAGGCGGTATAGTCGTCCTTAATAAGGACGACTATTTACAGGAGATGAATCGTATTTTGGGAGACGAGTCCACCTATGTTTTGTTACCATCCAATCCCAATGAACGATACAAAAGCATCTTAGAGTCACTAATCACTAAGGGGGTAAATTTGAGAATATTGAACAAAAAGGAGAGTCTCTTTCTGGTACCCAAAACACCAAGAATACCTATTATTTATTATTTGCCTAAGGTGCATAAAAGCCAAACTTGCCCCCCGGGACGTCCGATAGTGAGCGGGATTGATTCCGTCACTTCCCGGGTGGGCAAGTATATAGACTTTTATTTGCAACCTTTAGTTCAATCTATGCCTTCTTATATAAAAGACACCAGACATGTCATTAATCTTTAATCTTCTTTCCAACATAAAACCCCAAGTAGGGATGTGGCTAGTGACTGCTGATGTCACGTCACTATATACAGTGATTCCACACCAGTTGGGCTTAGAAGCTGTTTCCTTCTACCTGCGAAAAGGCTCCAGACTACCCACAATGCAAATTGATTACATTATGGATTTATTAGAATTCGCTGCCAGTCACAATTTTTTCTGGTTCAACGGTCAATTTTTTCGGCAAGATAAGGGAGTTGCCATGGGGGCTAAGTACGCCCCCAGTTTGGCGAACCTTTTCATGGCCAAATGGGAGGAGGATGTCATCTATGCCCAGCCGAGACCAGAGGTGGTCTTGTGGGCTAGATATATAGACGACATCCTCCTCCTATGGGATGGCGACGAGGCAGACCTCGCGATATTCATGAGCCATTTGAATTCTAACACCAGGGGAATCCATCTCAGTTATGAAGCTAGTCTTGAGACTATACATTTCTTAGACCTTTCTATTTCGGTCGGTGATATGTTTATTACATCCACATATTTCAAACCCACCGACAGGAATTCTTTCATTTCCAAAGATAGTTGCCATCATGCCTCCTGGCTCAGATCTGTACCCAAAAGTCAGTATCTCAGACTGAAACGCAACTGTACAGATCACAATACGTTTCTAGATCAATCTCAGATTCTAACTAAGAGATTTGTAGATAAAGGCTACACAGCAGAATTCCTTAATGAGACTCTTAATTTGGTAAAATCAACTTATAGAAAGGCCCTACTCACAGCCAGACCTAATGACCAGGCAGGAGATACTTACCGCAACCCCTTTATTACCCAATATTCATGTCAACACTCGAGGGTTAAACATATCATTAGTAAACATTGGCACATTCTTAAAAGTGACAGATTTCTAAAGTCTCTTCTCCCTGATAAACCCCAGGTGGTATTTAGAGGCGCTCCATCTTTAAAAGACAGATTAGCACCTAACATCCTAAACCCTCCAAGCGTACAATCAAATTTCCTCGCGATGCTTACAGGTTACTATCAGTGTAGGCGTTGTCAAGTGTGCACGCTGAACAGGTGCCGTAATAGAAGGACTCAGTCTTTTCTGTCCACGTGTACTTTGCGGAGTCATACCATTGAGCCTTTCATTACATGTTCCACTACTGGAGTGGTCTATATGCTGCAATGTCCGTGTGGCTTGCAGTATGTGGGCAGGACCAAAAGACCACTCCAAGTAAGACTCAACGAACACATCAACAATATACGAAGGGGCTATACTAAACATTCGGTGTCTAAACACTACCTCTTAGTACACAATAGGGATCCCAGTAATACAACATTTCTGGGCATAGATAAATATAGACCACAGTGGAGAGGCAGTGGTCTTGTTAAAAGCATTTCCAAACTAGAGATGTCCTGGGTCCATAAGCTCAAATGTTACACCCCTTTTGGACTCAACATAGATGTTGACATCAATTGTTTTATTGATAACTCTTAACGACTTTCTTTATTGCTTTTGTTTAATTTTTTCAGTGCTTATTTCGATTTTCAGTATTTTTACTGGTGATCACTATGGGTATTGATCATATTGTTAAGTACAAGAGCTTGATTTGGATCTCTGGTAATGGGAAGGCCCAAATTTAGGCCTAACACCAATGATGGCCTTTTTGACCCGATTAATTATCTAAAATATTTGCCAATCTACCAAATTGTTAGATAGACGGGCATGGTATGACCATCACGTGCACATACCTTTGGTAGATAAAGCAGTTTGAGCTAAGTTGATATAAGCTATTTGATTATTTTAGTCTTAGTTTGCCCTCTCTACTACTATATTCAGAGATATTTATTATCTCTCTAGCTAATATTTTCGATGTGACTGCCATCTGGTGGCCATTAGCATTTTTACCTTTATACAATTTTTAGTTCAATTTTTTAAAAACCATGTAATTGATTCTGGTTCCATATTACCAGTATATGGGGTGATAACGCTTTATCAATTTCTCCGTATTACCCTTCTTACAGTTTCCCCTTTTTGGTTTTTGACACCCCAGATCAGTGGATATTTTGCCATGTTGGGATGTCATTCGTGACATGACATTGATATTGCACTACTCTGAACCTTTTGGTAATTTATTGATAGCGTCTGCCCTTGGTGTCTTCATATAAGATATTTACAGTTACAGGTCTAGTCAATGTCCTATATTTCCCCTCCAGTGGATTTGGCTATACGGTCGGCTTCCAGATATCGATTGTGTATGACCATGGCCCGACATATGGTATGTTCCCAGAGTAATAGTTCCCTTTTTCCAGTTAATTTTTCGAGCGGAGATGTTCCGATTTGAATATGACAGTCTTTCGGACTCTAAATAATATCTATAGAGTAGCGTAATCTTTTAGTTAATATACATACATTTTAAACCACTTTTCCCTTCTACTGGCATTGATTTGCACAGTTTAACCACAATTAAGATGGCGTTTGCCGTCCCATCGTCCGAGATTCAAGTCGAGGCTTGGTTCTGTGTTGTGGTATATAGTGCGGTGCGTCATAGCGCCCTGCCCGTGCCCCGTGACGACGTCCTATCTGTGACGAAACGCGTAGGGAGGAGGAGCGACGCCCTGACGTCACCGCACTCATGTTGTAGTCCCGGAACCACGGGCTGCTGAGCGAGACCGGCCGGCTCGCTTTACTCTGCCGCTTTTTTTATCTTCAACACTGTAAGTGTTCATTTGTCTCTTTTATTTAAATAAATTTAATAAGGATTTTATGCTATGTGAGCGCTTCATTTCTCCCTCCGGTATCGATTTATGTTGTGTTCCGCTGACCCCGATCCTGAGTTGTCTGTGAGTCGGTTTACTTTTCAGTAACCAGCAAACAGCGCAAGATAAAGGTCTTCCAGGACTCGGTGATCCCTGGCTGGGGTTAAGGCCATCCGCGCATAGGGGTCCCCTGTAACAAGGGACCACCTAGCTCTGGTAAGCAGGCAGCGTGTACTTCTGGTGGTGGCACAATCACTTTATAAGCATGCTGTGAAATCACTGATCACGTCCTTTATACGGAGGATTTTTGGAGTTCCTTGCTGCAATCATCTTTGGAACACACTTTTTAGGACTATATCAGCCATGGACTTTCATTATACATAGACTGGTTTAGTGCACTTTCTTGTTTTCATATATGCAATTTTAATTTCACTTCACTTATATTAAGCGTCTCTTTGGAGACTGTCCTTGATGTGATATTTTTACATGTTTTGCTTTTATGTTGTGGGTAGATGTGACATTTTTGCACGCTTTGTTTATGGTAGCCATTGTTATCCATACTCACATTAAGGCAGTGTGTATATATATTACACACATTCACTTATACGTTTAGATCAATTGATTATCACGATATCACCATCACGTTTATAGTTTAGTTTAATTTAGCGCAGCTCCCTGTCTAATTCTTTATTGTTTAATGTGGTATAACATTTGAGCAGCCGCTTTACTTTTCACGATTAGCGCAATTTCCTATATTTTCAATCCTAATAAGGACACTGACACAATAAGAGACTTTTATTTGCTGTTTTCAATATTAATTTTTGGACATTTTAACTAAGTTTTGGTCTATTGTGGACCTTGGTGGACTTATTAGTGGCGCAGTTTTCTTTGTTATATAACCTACGTGAATTGTATAATTTTCCACATAATAATCCACATAACAGTATTAGCACCTTTATTAAGTGATGTGCTAATGTGTAATAAAAAAATCTAAAATGTTGACCCAAGATACATTTTAAAGTCACATGCAGGGTCGTGGGATTAGTAACACTTTAAAATGTATCTTGGGTCGAAATTTGAAACTAATTAATCTAAAATATATTTAAGTTTGTAAACATACTTTGTAAAGATCCTCATATAGTTCTTTGAATTCTGTGGCATGTATTCACTATGCCCTGTAAGTAGGCACTGCTGTGTCACACATTTCACAGAGCCTGCATTCTGAACTACAGAGGTGCTGGGAGAAGTTTCAGGAGGCGGAGTCAGCACAGGAATCACTGCTTGCAGGCAGCAAGGTACCATGGGATAAATGTAGTCCTTAGAAATCAAACTTAAACAAAAGAGGAGAAGCTGCAAAGCATGCAGGGAATTCAGAAAGTTGTGGAAAGAGACAGCCAGCAGACAAGCAGAACTCACAACATTATAGGAGATTTTACAAGTAAGCTTATATTTGATTTTCAAAAATAACTATCGTTTATATTGTTGTTGTAGTGCTGATGTAAATTGAAATTGTATTCTTATATTCTTTGACCATAGAAACCCTTTAACTGTGGGCAATAGAAGGTGGCAGTACATGCAGGAGCCACATCAAAACCAACATTATGCAAAAAAACAAGAACATTATGGCGCAAAGTAGAATGGGGGGGGGGGGTGTACTTGATTTATTGGGGGGAAAAAAATTAAAAAGCAACAAACAGCAATGTGTTGGGAGGCAGTATCATTAAAAACACCAATATTAATATTTAGGCTGCAGCTGTCCCAAAAGAGGATTAGAAACTGCCACCTAAGTGCAATTAGTCTAAAAACAATTGAAGCCAGAGATAAAATAAAAGGTGACACTCACATTTGGTGAAATTGTAAAAACATGTATCCTGGTGGAAACTATGCAGAGCTCGGTACAGGTGTTAAATACCGAACTACTGTTAATTGTATAGCATATTGCTCTATACATTGAGAATACCTGTTAGATAAACATTACTACTCTGTCAGCCTCGGATTTTGTAATCCTATAAACGCTATTGAGAATTTGCAGCATATCTAAACCCAAAACGTAAAATGTTATATATAACATCTTAACAATTCTTAGAGGTGATGGCTGTATTAATTCTCCTTTTCAGGCTTTTCTTCCTTTATTTTCACCTACTGATCTGGCCAGTGACATACTTATTGTGTCTCCTTTCACCTCCGTTCATCTGGAGGAGCAACAAAGACACCTTTTGGGTAGCAAAGAGGGAAGTGTCTGATGTACTAGCAGATTTTGATGAATTTGACTAATGAATTAAAACTGAACTTAACAGAACTGAACAGCTAATAATATATACTACGATTGATTATGATTAGGGCTAAATAGCATGTTTTTAGTTGGGTAAATATTCAATAATGATACAATAATTTACAACTAATATGCAGAGCTAGGTGCCTTCACATAGCTACCTTTCATATCTACTTCTATCTACTCAGAAAATGCCTGGCATTTTTAGAGCTCAATAACAGACTGAAATGTACACAACCAACTGAATGAGTCAAAGTAGTGACTCCCTCTCTCTCTCTTGCCAAGTAATGATACAAATTTTCAAAGAGAAAGAACCTGAAGGCAAGCAGCTTGTGCTCTGCTTTCTCATTATAGAAATCTCCAAATCTTGTGTCATGGGAGCACCCTGTAATAAATACTTTGATATAAATTGGCTAAAAATAGGGTTACGATATTTATTAAAAAAAATAAAACTGACCAAAACATTGTAGTTACTATTGCTTGTGGGAACATAACAGACAGCTCATCTTCATTACCCAGTCAGTCTCGGTAATCAAGTATTCATCTTAATGGTCATCTGCCATGTCGTCGTGTGCCTATGATTTCGGCTTCATGTGGTTACTTGTGTTAACAGTTTAGGCTTCACCCCTGGAGACCACCTTTGGGCCCCCCCCCCCTTTTTATGTTCAAGTTTGAACATAGAATTAGAGGCGAAAAACCTGTTACTTTTGGGTCTAGAGCCTCTTGTAGTAGTTCTCTACCCCCCCAAAATCTCATTTCACGTGGAAATCCATCTTGGTTTTCGTGTATTAAATTTTCATCCCCCTGGATATTGGTATGTATAAATGCATCTTCAGAACGTCTATAGAATGGCTTTCTCTCCCTCTCAGGTTCCCTTCCAATGCTTATGTTTGTTGCTTTTGTTTATCGTTTTCCCAGACTCCTCCTCTCACATCCAATCTCCACTCAATGCCTCTGAAGAAGGGACCGTTGTGTTTTCCCGAAACATGTTAGGCAGTCGAGGGATGTTTTCCCCTTCCATTTATATGTGTCATATCCATATGTAACATTTGTAAACTTAAAAAGTTATATCACAATTGTTTTTAACAATTTTGTATGTACATATATATCTTTTCAATGTTTACTCTCTTCTCTTTTTTTCTTTTTTGTATTCATTTATTTATATTTTTCTTAATAAATAATTTAAAATACATCCCAATCCATTTATCTTTTGTTTCTACTTCATAAGTCTCTTGCTATGTTTCGCCTGAAAAGTCCCAGTTGTACCGGAGGGTACTAGTGGTCCTTTGTTACCAGAGGTTCCACCTTCCAAATATGTGTTAACAGTTTAGACTCTCATCCTGAATTGAAGGCTACCAGATTGGCGCTGCTTAGCTCTGTGAAGCGGTGCTTATTTCAGGGCATGATGCTGCATAGGTGGGTGTAGCCCCAGACTTAGGCTGGTCATAGACAGAGCAAATTTGTTTCTTGCAACCATGGTTTGCAGGAAAGAAATGTGCTTTATTTCCCCTTCAATGCGGTGTTGACAAGGGAATACCCTCCCGCGGAGTCCTTGTGAGAACACAGTTAATTTTGCTAGCAACTATAACAGCTGCTAGCGATAATTGCATGTAAAATCCAGCAGGCAGGTTGTACTCAAGTTGACTGATCGATTAACTTGGGTGCATTCAGCCTGCCTCTACTTGGTTCGAACCATCTATGGACAGATTTAGTAACATTTTTGTGACAGGTATTAGCCATTCTGACATGTCTTCTTGAGAGGAATAGTACAGTTAATCCAAAAACTGCCATAGCCCCACATCATGCTGCTTTCTTGTTGTTCAATATATCACATACAATGACCTGGAAACCCACATGGCCATACCTTCTACAGCTGGGCCCAGAATATGCGCAATAGGGACATATTGGGGCTTCCACATAATATAGCCACTGTTTGCCGAAGGCAGCCCTGGAAGTGAGTTTTGGACTAGGAGACTATTGCTAAGGGTTGGTTATGGCAATCTTTGAAACTACACTTACTGTATGCTTAAGACCAGAGCAGATTTTTTTTATGCTAGGAAAAACTGGTAATGCTAAAAATAACAAAACAGAACATTATGTGCCTGAGTATTCCATGTTATAAAAGATTTGTTCAGGCTGTGTTAGTACAATATTTATGCACCAAAGCTATTGTGTAAAATAAACATTATAACAGTGATTTATGTTTCATGTTTACATTTGTCTCTGTAGGCAGCTGTAACAATATTTTCTATGTTTGTTTTTTAAGTTTTTATTTTCTTCGCAATGGTTTGTGTTACACGACTGAATCAGAGGTTCGTCTGTTTTCCATAGATCTGCAACATATCTTTTTTTGGCAGCAGAAGGGAACAGTAGATTTCTAGCTGTCTTTTATTTGTGCAGTAGTCTCAGCTGGGATTACTGCATATGATAAGAATATCAAAAATACTGTACCGCTTAAAGAGAAACTGACCTCTGGAAGTTGGGCCCTCAACAAAAATAAACAGGCAGAGGTAGTTAACATTGCCTGTGCTCAACTGCAGCGGATCTTTCCACACTACTGACTTTCCATGCCTTGTTCTGCGTCTCTGTGAGGAGGCAGCCATCTTGGTAGAGGAAGGGATTTGCTTCCTCCAGCAAGGAGGACAATGAGCAGCACAGTAGAGACATCTCCAAATCTCGATCCATGTTTCTTGAGACTAGCACTCAGAGTTAGCGGTGTCTTAGATATCATGCTACAGATAAACAGTTTAGTATATTGTATGTATAATTTATTTATATATATTAGGATACTAAATTAACA
Source organism: Lithobates sylvaticus (assembly GCA_028564925.1). Lineage (NCBI taxonomy): Eukaryota > Metazoa > Chordata > Amphibia > Anura > Ranidae > Lithobates > Lithobates sylvaticus. The sequence goes on along the minus strand of CM053029.1, from coordinate 318,583,292 downwards.
AATTTAAATGTTTCCTATACGATAGCAAATCTTAACAATCACGTGACCCTGAGGAAGTCACATGACTGGTGACGCAAAGTAGCATGAGGAGCTGGGTGATGTCACTTCAGGTTATGGCTGAGACCAGAAGTTCAGCTGTTTGCTTCCTTGGAAATTTCCTCATTCGTATTAAAGGAGAAGTTCACTTTTTAGAAAAAATAAATTAAAATGCACATTTTTTTGCAGGTAAAAAAATTTGCATTTATTATTTTTTGTATTGGAGCCTGTAAAGCATTGCACCAGTGATCAGCAGATTGCTGATCCCACGCAGGTCACCTGCAGATCTGTCAGTGTATCTGTATGCCCAGGGCTCAAAATTTCAAGTCATGGGCTACTAGCCAAGCTTTAAGGGTTACTCGGCAATGGTTGCCCCACCCCTAAAAACACGCCCTCATAAATTATCTAATGAAATTACACCTAAATGTTTTATGCAGAATTAAGTTACAAAAATAAATATTAACAACAACTTTATCAGTGCAGCCGCATCTGTGCTCATCAATGCCACTTCACCTGTGCCCAACAATGCAGCCTGCCTGTGCAGGGGGAAAGGAGGAGAGGAAGAGGATTATCAAAGTAAACATCGTTGTAACAGCTTTTATTTGAATTTCTGAGTGTTCCCACCACTCGCCGTCATATACAGCCCCTTCTCCTAGCCCAGATACTTTGATATATGTCACATGTCCCGGCATTGGACCAGTGATCTGTCTATCAAAGTACCCGGGCTAGGAAGCAGGGCTGTGTGTGACAGCGAGTGCGGGGAACACACGGCAATTCTAATGAAAGCTCTGATGATCCGGCTTATTGCAATTATATTGACACAGGACTTTGGCTTCTTTCATTATATTTAAACACTTGTGGATTTTTTTAACATAATTTGTAGCACTGGTAGTTGTTTTCACTATCCAGTAGGTCAGATATACATTGAATGATGTTTTACAAATACATATTTACAGGATTTTTGTTTGGTATTCAAAGCACTGGAATTTTTTTTTTTTTTTAATGTCATAATGTAGAGAATAAGATTTCCTTTCAACTTGCCACACAGATTTACTCGAGGCCTGAGCAATCACTTTTTATTGTTTAGTTAGAGAATTCTTGACAAAGTCTTGAAAACTTTGTCAAAAACGCCCCCTTGCTGTGAGTGACAGAGTCACAATTCACATCCCCCTCCCCTCCCCTCCAGCTCTCCCAAGATTGCTGTGGTTTGACTGGATGTTTCTCATCATGGGATGCAGTGAACAGTCAGCAGACTATAGACAGACAAGTGATTTAGGGGAGATGTATGTAGTCAGAGCTGGGCATCCGACTCGCACAGCAGTTCACACTGCCATATGGGAACTGCCGGGGAGTGTCATATAATGTTAACGACACCCCCATTTCAGCTCACATATAGCACTGCAAACTGACAGGACATGAATCGGATCGCATAGGTGTGAACACCCATGCGATTCTGGTGCGGACCAAAAAAAGGGTCCTGTGAGAGTTTGGTCCGAATGTGATGCGATTTCAGCCATACAGTTTGTATGGCTGAAATCGCACAGACGTCGCATGTGATCTGAACAGCAATGCGGTGCAAATCACAGGAATGCAGAGTGTACAGTGGTGGGTAGTACATGCAGGATGGTGTCAGGATAGTGGACAGTGTCAGATTATTTTACAATTTAATTTTTTTTTTCAAAAGTTTTTTTGGGACCAGTGGATTTTTTTTATTTTTATACATTTTTACAATTTAATTTTTTTAACTTTTTATTTTTTATGAAAAAATTACAATAAACAAAAGAAAGCGCATATAAAGTGTTTTTAGGTTATTGTAGCAGCGCTATCAGCTGGACGTGAATGTCCGATGCAAATAAATAATTAAAATAATTATCCAACAGTATAAAAGTGAAACAGTTCTATATAGTTGCTGTGTAGTCAATTTGAGCCATCCACCAAAAACACTTCACCACGTGCGATACTCTTCCGCTCTTGGGGGTGCACTCACCAGATACACAATAAATATAAGCCTGTAGTCATCAATTTCTCCACTTCTCCTCCAATATCACCATAATAGTTCTCCCAATACGCAGGTACTGGTCAAAACATGTAGGAAAAATAATTGGGCCACATAGTGTGATACTGTATAGAATGCAATTTATTGAAATTCTTCCCCAAAACAAACAAATCCCTTAGTAAGTTAAGCGTATCAAAATGTATAAAAATTAGGGCAAATGTAAAGTGCACTATGCCTGAGCTTTTTCCTCCTCGCCGGAAATATAGTGGGAGGAGTTCCGCTGTGTACAGCAGCAGAGTCCTTTCTATTTCGGCTTGTGGAGCGCAAGCTTGGACCACACACGTCACTTCCGGTTGGCTTACGTCCCTTATTTTTTTTATATTTATTTTTGTACTATTCTAACAATGATGGGTGAGTGGGGTTTTATTTTTTAAATATATTTTTTCACAGTGCTTTTGGGAAAGGGGGTGGTCGGTGGTCAGTGGGGCAGTGGACGGAGTCAGTGGGGCAGTGGACGGAGTCAGTGTCAGTGGGGTAGTGGTTGGTGTCAGTGGGGTAGTGGTTGGTATCAGTGGATAGTGTCAGTGGGGCAGTGGACGGAGTCAGTGTCAGTGGTTGGTGTCAGTGGGGCAGTGGACAGTGTCAGTGGGGCAGTGGGCGGAGTCAGTGTCAGTGGGGTAGTGGTCGGTGTCAGTGGGGCAGTGGTCGGTGTCAGTGGTCGTGTCAGTAGAGCAGTGGACGGTGTCAGTGGGGCATACAGTTTTGTACCGTCCACTGCCCCACAGCGAAGCGATTTGGGACCGCAAAGGGACGTTTTGGATGTTCCCATTCTTTATAGATAAACTTGTCAATATAGGAGGGATAAGGGAACACTTTTGCCGCACGAGACGGCTTGTGCTCCACCGGGGCAGAATGAATCATCCTCACTGTCCGAAAAATCCAGGAGCGCGCCCGAAAACCCTGTAGGGTGGGCCCCCGTCCATGGTGGCTGATTCAGATTCAGGATCTGAGGAGACAGATGAAGCAGAGGAAGTTGGGGAATGCTTCTTGCTAGTCAGCCGCCCGAGAGCCACCTCCACTCGGGACACAAAAAACTGCAGGACTGCCGTCAGTGCGTCAATGGATGGCTGAGACCCAGAGTGACCAGCAGTCTCTAAGAGGGAGGTCAGGTGGGGAAACATGCTCCTGAGACTCTAGGGGAAGAAGGGGACATACCACACCAAGAGCAGCCACTGCTATGGGACACCCCACACCGATAGCGGCACCAGATCACCAGGAGATCACACAGCCTGCAGCAGAGAGAGGAAGGGGCCCCAGCAGACTCACCACCCCACCAGTGTAGCGCTTGCTGCCTTAGATGTAGTCCTGCACACATGTGGGGTCCGAGGGAGAAGATAACCCACGAGTCAGCACCGGGGTAAAAGGAGGAGCTCCCTCCTGCTAAAAATGCCGTCCTGGGCTACACAGCAATGGCCGCCGCTGCCTGAGCACACAATCCACCGTACCATGGCCGCCGGACTACACAAACATGGCTGCCAGCCACAGGAAGCCGCCGGACTACACAAACATGGCTGCCAGCCACAGGAAGTCAGCAGGCACTAGGGGAAAAGACACTGGCTATGGCAAAATGGCTGCCAACCGCACTCACGAGGCTACCAAGGACCCAGGAGGGATCCCTGTAGCCCAGCATGGAGGGGAACCCGCAGGACCGACCGACCCATGGAGGGGCCCTCGTCCGCCGCAAACCCACCAAGGGGAGAGGGGGGACATGCACTCACCATATCAGGAACCGGGCGGGCACCGCTCCAGATAAAATCTCCTTCTTAAAAGTGGAGGAAAACAGCTGGCAGAGGTTGTAGAGTGGCTGAAAGACAAGAGGAGGTGTGAGAGACCTGGAAGAGGAGAATTAGGTAAACAAGGAGGAGTCCAAACACCCTTCAATTACTTTTCATTAGTCTGCTGAAGTCTGAAACTTTCTCTGACCAGAAGACAGGAACCTCCCTTGCACTTTGAGAAACAGGAGGAATCGCATCCTTTGGTCGTCCGACGTACTAGCTGAGCCTTCTTACCTCGGCTCTTCGGTAAGCAGCCACTTTATAAGGGTGTCGGGCACTGTGTTCAACACTATCGCCATTTCCAAGTCACCGGGTGCCTCTTCTGTTTACCTCTGAACATCAGGATCATCTCCTCCACCATTATTTCTTTATGTCTTCTGCTGGACATTGGGGAATAGTTTGCCTTTGTCCCTATCTCTATGCTTAGGACTTTGTGCTACTAGAGACTGTCAGTCCAAGGGGACATTAGTGTTTCTGAGGATAGTACAAGTTTTCATTGTTAAGGACAATATCTTGCGAATTATCTTGTACTGTTTATACCATATGGTGATTAGTGTATGCTTCTTTTTTGGCGCAGCTTTTTTTCTCTTTATGTGTCTTTGTGTGTGTATCCCACCTTGAGCAGCAGCCTTATTTGTTTAATTATTGACTATTAGGTATAGCGCGGTTTTTATTTATTTTGTATACTGAAGTGGTGGGGCTGTCGGTCATAAGGGACGCTGCGACTCGGGCTGAGACTCAGTTGTATGCGGCTTCACGAGACATTTAACTCGCAGGGCCATGTTGTGGCCAACCTAGCACGTAGCTGCGGTCTGCACGCGCTCGCTGGCCAGACTGGGGAGACCACTGGATCAAGTGTCCAGCCCATCACCCAGCCCGGCAGTTGATTGTAGGTCTAACCAGAAAAAAAAATCTGTTAAAAGAAAAACAAAAAAACAAACAAAAAAATTGCCAGGACTAGAGATCCCAGCAGGTAACTAGGTCCTTACTCCTGACTAGGCAGACAAAAACTGAAGGCCTATAGCAGAGAGGAGGGTGTATACCACCTAGGCGTAGCCAAGTATTTTTTTTCTGCCTAGTGTCCTACTCCTGTAGGGGGCGGTATAACCCTATGGTTCTGAATAAGGAAGAGCTGTGTCTGTCAATGAATGAAAGAGAAATATGTTTTTTGTCTGGAGAAGACTAAGGCCTTATGTACACTGGACGTTTTTACAGCTGCCATTTTTGGCTTCAGGCGTTTTTCTTTTAATGCAGCCAATAAACTCCCCAGCACACATAAGCTGTTATCAAACAGTTTTGGCAGAATGAGTGGGTTTTGAAAATAATTTTTTTAGCTGTAAAAACGCTCCAACTCTGAAAAGAGCTAAAAACAGATTAATAAAGCCAAAAAACTCTTCAGCGTTTATCAGCGTTTTTGAGCCATAAGCTTTTGTGGGAGTATAACTGTTAAAAAAAGCTAAAAAAAATGCTGAAAAACTCATCCCACGGCTACAGCTTTCTACAGCTAATGCTACTGGCTTTTATAAAGTCCAATGTGCATGAGGCCTAAGGATAAGACTAAGTATCATAATGCCTTGAGGGAGCCTGATGTCTCAGCAAACAAGAGCCAGCATGTTGGTCTCTTCTAGGATGATGAGAGCATTGCATGTCTCTGGAAGCAGATCTGTGCTTTGAAGTGGGTTAGTGTTCAAGCCTGTCTCTAGAAGGACGAGACAATCTGCATTGTAGTGACAATAGTCAATCTAGCAGTAGTACAGTTGTAAGCAGTTGCCCAACTTCTTTGTGAATGCTGGTCTTTAGGAGGGGTTGGCCTGCCACTTGGCTTGCTAAAAGGAGTATATGATATACCTACTATTTTTCAGTGTAGCCACAATTAAAGTATGAAATAATCAGAACAGCACGTACCTCAAAGTATGTTAAAACACAGCATGGATATCAGAGAATTTACTGAGCAGAGCAGTGGTAGCAAACCATTAGAGGTTGGTTTGTCTGTCATGACAGGTCACCAACTGTGCCACCAGATAAAAGGCTCCACCCCCCTCCCCCCGGTTGATGTGTTTCACCGCAGCTGTGTACATGCTCAAAAAGTGGACCTGGTCTGTTAAATGCTCCGTTGCCCAAAATACTGTGCCAAAAGTGACAGCACACCCTTTGTAGAAAGTGCAGGGTACACCCCAGTGCCATGTTATCTGCCATTCATGGATTGAGAAAGCAGCACAACCTACTGAATTGCTCAAGCATTGCCCAGAAAAAGTACAATCTTGCTCGAAGGGCCAACAGCCAACAACTTTACTCCATTTAGGAGTAGTCAGCAGGGACCTGTCCCAAGAAGAAATGCACAAGTGGACTGTCAAGGATTTACCCAAGGGAGGTAGGCAAATTTGCTTCTAAATGATACATCAGTGTATGAGGAGTTAAAGTAGTAGTCCACCCTAACACTAAAATTTGGGTTCGCTATGGAGGCGGGTGCAGAAGAGGCAGCCAATAACAGAAGCCCCTTAGTAACTCTATGGGTGACGTAACTTCCCATTAATTTCCCAGCCAATGTCGGCTGTCTCCTCAGCAGAGCTTCCACCGTTGGAGACCGGACCGGAGCAGCTTAAAAAAAAAGGCATGAATAGCGATTTCTTCTTTACAGTCCTAGATAGGTTAGTCTTATATTGTGGATGCATGTAGATTTAGAGATTTTAGTGTAAGGGTGGACTTCCAATTTAATGTGGTTCTAAAGGCTCAAGGGGGGGGGGGGGTGGATGAACATTTTGGTTTCTTCTTCTATGACGATCACCTGTAGACATTACAATATTGATCTAGAGGGGCAGTTTATTGTAATGGTTTGTACTCATGAAAATGGATTATGTTTTTTCTTTCAAATATATATGTACCTCCACCATATAAAGATGCTGTGCTGAAACAATTTGCTCCATTTTTGTCCAGTATTTCAGCTATACTAGTATCAATAGTAGGCGACTTTAATAATGTGCTGGATCCATATAAGGATAGATATCCACCTCTGGGGAAAGCCGATGAACTTACTATTAAATCGGTTTGCAAAGCAGCTTTAGGAGTTTGGTCTGTTTGACAGATGGAGACTAATGCCATGTACACATGACCGGACTTTGACGGACTGAATTCAGTTTGACTTTGACGGAGTTTCGACAGCCTTTCCGTCGAATGGGACTTGTCTACACAATCACACCAAAGTCCGACGGATTCGACCGTGATAGCGTACAACCGGACTAGAATAAGGAAGTTCATAGCCAGTAGCCAATAGCTGCCCTAGCGTCGGTTTTCGTCCGTCAGACAAGCATACAGACGAACAGACTTTTCAACCAGACTCGAGTCAGTCGGAAAGATTTGAAATAAATATATGTTCTAAATGTAAAGTCCATCTGATTTTTGACAGGAAAGGTCTGCTAAGGGTCCCATGAAGCCCACACACGGTCGAATTGTCCGAGGGATTCTTTCCGTCGGACCAGTTTGGTCGAGAAGTCCGGTCGTGTGCACGCGGTATTAGACATCCCAAGATGAGGGAATACTCCTGTTCTAGCATAGTCAACGTTGTCTAGGATAGACCTTGCCCTCGGTACAACTGCTTTACTCCCGTGGGTAGAATCAGTTACCTATGGACCCAGAAGCTTGTCTGATCATTTGCTAGTGCAGGTTGATTACCGGGCGTTTTTTATTTTGGGGAAATCGCCTTGGAGGGTCAACCCTTACTGGCTGAATTTAATAAACACACAAGGATGCCATGGATGATGCGCTTTCTAAATGTTTTTTTATATGATAGGAGGTACAGCTTGTAGTCTGGGATGCAATAGACGCATATTTAAGGGGAAACCGCCTTAAGAAGATCTGCAAAATTAAGCAAGCACCAAAAAAAAAAAAGAAAGGAAGATAGATATTATGCAGGTCGTATGAATGTCAGAAAGAGCATTTATATTAAATCCATCAGAGATTACTCAGACAGCATGGCAGGAGGCACACAAAACGTACCAGTATATAGATACTGATCCCTAACAAACGGTAAATAAAAACGTTTTTTTTCTTTAAAACAAAGATATTTTGAGGAAGGAGAACAGATGGGTCACCTTTAGCCTGAGCTCAGCAGAACCCTACTACTATTTCTGCAATTCAAATTTATATATATATATATATTAACCCTGTGTGGTTAACCACTCAATTGCCAAACATGAAAATGTGAGGCAATTCGATTTGGCGAGTTTAAACCTGATGGGCAAGTGGTAGCATGCGCACACGTGGAAGAATTGAACACAATTGGAGGACTAATTACACCTGTGGCAAACTTTAGCACCTCCTTTTTCATATGATTTTTTTATTTGAATTTTCTTTTGTCATTTTACCACTTGGGTGTTCTATTTATTTATATCACAGTCTTTCAGTGTATGAGATAAGAGCATGCACTGGTAGGATGTCATGTATGCACTGTAACGCTGCTGTTTACCTATAGTTTGTTCTAGGTGAAATGTTTAAGTTTTGATTACTTAATAAATTAGCTGCCACTTTCAAAAGCAGACAATTCACTTTAGCAGTAGATTTATACTGTTCAATTGTTTAATTGGGTAGAAAAACAAAATAATCACAGACATGCCTTAAAATTATTTTCATTTAACATTCCAACCGCCTGGTTTAAGAAACACTTAAAAATAAAAGAAAGAAAACTGTATTCAGTTGCAACAGTTTTTGCAGATTAAGCAGAGGGAAAAATATGGAATCACTCAATTCTGAGGAAAATATTATGGAATCACCATGTACTTTGCGGTTCTAAAACAAACATCTGCATCAGATTACATCCTGAAAAAAGATGTCGTCATCACCAAACATCCTTTCAATTGATGGAATAATCTCAATATTAAGCATTTATTGAAGATTTAATGACTCCTTTTCCCGTACCTTTACCTGACATGCAACCCCATATCATCAATGATTGTGGACATTTTCATGTTTTCTTCAGGCAGTCGTCTTCATACCATTCATTGGAACGACATCAAACAAAAGTTCCAGCATCACCCTGCCCAATGCAGATTGCCAATTCATCACTGAATATCACTTTCATCCACATTAAACAATTGAATGAACATGTTCCAAGAGTGGTGATTGCATACTTTTTGCCAGGGGTTGTAATTTAAGGCTGGGTTCACACTATTGCTGCATGTGGCTCACAGCAGGGGTCCGGTGCGTCCCCATTCACCATTTCAGCCCAAATTTTTGGACTGAATTCGAACCTGAAACCGGACCAAAAGACGCACAAGACCCCTGTGCAAATTTACACCAGAGCCACAGCGGAGATATGTAAACCGGCTCCATAGAGAGCCGGTCACAATCTCCTACCAGAGAAATCCGCATCCAATTCGCATAGGTGTGAACCCAGCCTTATAGTTTTTTTATGGCACATTAGTGGGATTGGTGTTTAAAGGAATATTTTATAGATCACTTATCCAAGGATTAATAAAAATGATTGCAGAAAAAAAAATTGATTTAAGGCCCTATCAGTATAGAGGAAGCGCAGGGCCTAATCAATGTGTGTGGCCATAGAGCGGTCAGGGAAAGGTCTTTTTTTTTTTTCCCCCCTTATACATGGAGTGTTTTATTTTTATTTTTTTTAACATGGGTGGGAGATGCTAGTGGATTTCCAGGGAGTGATATTATTGAAATCAATGTTATTTTCTTTTTGTCTAGAATCCTACATCTAATGGCATGCTATGTTGGTCTAGACTATCACCAAGATCTGTAAGGAGTATGGTTATATTGTATATGCCTGCCACTCACACAGGACATTTAGAAACAATGACAATGCAATTGCACATCAGTGATGGACATTATTTTTAGGAAACCACAGCAGTGATATGTTATTGTCCTCCAGCTGTGGCCACTGTGCTGTGTGATTGTTCCCATGCACTGACCTGTTCACAGTGTTATGATCTGAGCGATACTATCCCCATCCTATAGATCTAGTCAGAGGCAGAAATTGAATGATTTACAGCCATTTACAGGGCAATTGACTGTGAAAGAATAAAAGAAAGTAATGTCATGTAATTTTGTGCTGTATTTAAAAACTCCATAAAAGAACTATGCTCTGATCTACAGTAGCCCATAAAATAGTATAGTATCAGTTTTTTTGAGGAGTATAGCACATGACACGTGTTAGCCTTTAAACATGGCTCATATTCAACTACTGTACCTACAGTTAATTGGACGCTGGTTAAAAAAAAAAAAAATCTTTTAAAATACCCCCTCCCACACCCAGTTAGTCTTAGTTTTGTAGCAAGCAATAGACAGATCACGCATATGGAGTGCAGTGCAATATTCCTAAAGTCCAATAAAAAATCCTGTGAATAAAAAGTCCACTTTGAAACAAATCCCAGAGTTGGAAAAGGGAGACCGCGTGAGAAATGATTCCAATCCACTAGCCGCCGAGTGACAGTCCCTCCACATAGAAATAAAATGTCCGCTTACCAAAACAAGTGGACCCCTGAATGACCAGGAAGTCAAACTGGTCTCCACAGGAGAGATGTGGATGACAAGCTTGATTGACTTCCTGGTCATTCAGGGGTCCAATCGTTTTGGTAAGTGAGCATTTTATTTCTTGGTGGAAGGACTGTCACTTGGCGGCTAGTGGATTGGATTAATTTCTCACGCGGCCTCCCTTTTCCAACTCAGGGATTTGTTGTTCCACAGTGGACTTTTTATTCACAGGATTTTTTATTGGACTTTAGGAATATTGCACTGCACTCTTTCGATATACATGTATCTGAGGCAATGTGATTAACCTTTAGTGTTCAGCTTGTAATTTTAGGATTAGGATTTGTACAGTTTGCGCAGATTACCCTTTTACATAATACACAGATCATAAAGAAGAGATGGACCTTTGCCCTGTACTGTACTCCGAGAAACCAATTTTACTATTCTTCTTAGTAATATAGTGCAGCACACAAAATTGTTGGTCTTTAACCATGGAATATCCAAAAGAAGTCCAACTGGGGGGTGGGAAACAAAGCAAAGAACACCAACCAGCCTATGTAACAAACAGATCAAGAAAGGCTTGACAGATTCAGAGCACCTTATTCCTGACACTGGCCTAAACATCCACCAAACTCGACAAAAAGCAGGAATGTGCCCACAGTAAACTGACTGAAAACAAAGTCACACAGCAATAGCTTCAGTGTTGCCAAACACCACAGAGAAAAAAAAAAAAAAAAAAAAACATTTAAACAGCCAGCTGTTCTCCCTCTCAGTTACTGTAACACACTGCTTAAAGTGTTGCAGCCCACACTCTTCTGTAGGTTAGGTATTAAATTGTTAGCTCCCAGGGACAGAGTGGAAGGGGGCGCAAGCACTGCACTTTCTGCAGAAGATGCCTTAATACTCTGGGCAGGATGTACAGGATCACTGCCTGTCATTGCCTTCTAGGATGGGCATGCACTCAGAGATTTTCAGGGACAGTGCTCCGCCACTGACAGACAACGGCCATGGACCTGTAGCACCCTGCGGCTAACACCACAATTCACCATGTGCCAAGGTGTGCACCTATGCAGAATCTAGTGCTTGAAACATCATTACAGGCCAGCTTTGCGTCTTTTTTTTAACCGGGGTCTGGTTCCCCAAGATTCAGTCAAGGAGCCAATCAATCTGGAAGCTGCAGTGAAAAAACTTCCAGCGAAAAGGAGGTAAACATCTCTCAGTAGAGTGAGGTCCATCATTAAGGAAACTGGCAAAAAAAGTTGGCTGGTAGTGGGTGGCATTATATAGGAGGATGTCCCTGCAGCTTTCTACTTTGCTATTGTCTGATCACTTGAAGGTAGTTGAATATACAAACCATTAGTAGTGCAAAGCATAATTTTGTTTCTTTGTTCTTTTTTTATAATCGGTACAGGGTTGAAAAAAGTTACAAATATATGAACACTAAAACAATAAAATAGTGCAGCGCAAACATGAAAATAAAATATAAAATGTACCACAGGAATAAAATAAGTCCAGAAGGCAATCAGTCTCAGTATAAAGTGCTAGTGCAAAATAGCAGCTTCCTAATTACAGTGACACACTCCAAGGAGAGATCTGTGATAGTGATCAGTTCAGGAAACAAATCCAAGTCAATCACAATAAAAGGTGCTAGTGCAAATTAGCAGCTACTGGTGACAAATGGTGACACAATCCAGAGAAATTTCTGTGGTGGTGGTCCCTTTAGATAGAGTAATGATGGCCCCTCACCTCCCTGCTTCGACCTGCAATAGGTCACAAAGCAGTATGCAGCTAAGTCAGACTCTGGTCTCCAACCGTCAGGAATCGATCATAGACGCTACCAACCAGGCCCACAATGGTATCCAGCATACATAAGATGAAAAAAGGAAGGGGACAACCTAGTGCTCTCTGTATTGATTTATAGATTTATTGCACATGCAAAAAAACATAGGAAAAGACACTCACATTAGCCTGCACTCAGTCCCGAGTGCAGGCATTGAAGGTAATGAGATCCAAAATGGCCGCGGGTGGCGTCACTCGTGCTCCCTGTCCCTCGTACGCGTTACGTCCGAAAGGACTTCCTCAGCGTGGGGCAGGGTAGCTACGAGTGGTCCCGCTGTGGCTATATGCTGTGGAGATGGGTCAGGGACCGATCGTGGACCAATCAGGTCCCGCGGTTCGTTTAGACCAATCACAGCCCTAAGAGGCTATCACATGGCTTTTGTGTTGTGGACATGTGAACCGCCGACGGGCCAATCGGGTCCCGCGGTTCACCTAGTCCAATGACAGCGTCCCAAACACATCACATGACTTTCATGTGTGTATTGAATGACGCTGTCGAGCAGAAACTATGGTGAAGAGGGCGGGAGTATTCTGATGCAATGACGAGCGGTTGCCATGGAAAAGTAGGCGGCAACCTAATGATAACACAGGCTGCATAGGACTTTGAAACATTGCAGCCTGACATTTAAAGACACATTGCAGGATTGTCCAATTAATTAAACCAGCTATAAATAATCTGCTTACAAAGAATAGGAATTGTCAGTAGATACCAATTGTAGCTGACATCCTATAGAGCATTAGAATATATAATTAAAACAATAGCGATTAAAGGGACACTCCGCCTGAAACCATAGTAGTGCATAAATAAAAATAATTCCAACAGCCATCACCCCTAAAATAGAGGGTTATTATATACCTTATAATTATTAAAACCTGAACAAGAGTGACGTCATTCAGCAGCCATTTTGGAAATAGACCATATTAATACATACATAATTATACATTTAAAAACATGATCATAGAACATCCAATAAAAAAAAGATTAAAATACCTGATAGATAAATTTAAAAGTATCAACATATATATTATAATAATATATATAATAATATTATAAAAATATATATAAAATACACATGTCACATTAAAAATTAAAAATTAATATATAATATATAGGAGATAAAATATATCAAAAATCAATTAGTATGTCATCTATTGGAAATAAAACAATTGAGGTCAAAATCTACGTTTAACCCTGCAGGCGTCATAACTTTCATTTCATAGATCCAGAAGGATTCTCTGCGACTAAGTTGTCTTATATAGTGACCTCCTCTCCAGTGTTTGGGGACTTTTTCGATTCCCCAAAATTTAAGACATTTGGGGTCCCTCTGATGACAATTTCTGAAGTGCCTAGATACACTGTGTGTTTTAATGCCTCGTTTAATGTTACTAATATGTTCCCCAACACGCACATGCAGGGCTCTAGAGGTGCGACCTACATATTGTAGGCCACAATCACACTCTAACATGTACACAACGCCAGTTGTGGTACATGTGATCAGTTCCTTAATACTGTATTTTTGCTCAGTGGTATTAGAGGTGAAATCTTTACGTTTTTTCGTGTTATTTTTGGCATGTTTGCAGGTTGCACACTTCCCACACGCATAAAAACCAGATAAAAAATTAAAAAGCTTGTTCACGCTAGTTTTAGGAGGGTCTATGACCCCAGGGGCCAAACTATCCCGCAATGTAGGAGCCTTGCGGTATATAAATAGAGGACGGTCTGGGAGTGCTGGTCCTAAAATTCTATCATATTTTAGGATGGGCCAATGTTTGGCGATAATACGTTCAACTTTTTTGTGTTGAATACTAAAATCCATAATAATTTTAAATCCCTGTGTACCATCTGTCGACTCTGGATTTTTTATTTTATCTGCTACAATGGAACTCCTGTCAGTAGTCCTGGCTCTTTCTATTTCCGCATCTATTTCTGTCTTGGTATAACCTTTTTGTTTAAAGCGTTCTGACAGAATTTTGGACTGAGTTAAAAATTCATTTTCCTCGGTGCAATTCCTGCGTAGGCGGATGAACTGCCCTCGAGGAATATTGCAGAGCCATAGTCGATGGTGGCAGCTACTCAGAGGAATATAAGCATTGCGATCGGTTGGCTTAAAATGATTCCTAGTCTGGAATCTGTCATTTTTCTTATATATCTCTAGATCTAGGAAGGTGACCTGTTGTTTATCCACTGTCCAGGTGAGTTCGATATTTTTGTTATTAAGGTTAAGTTTATTCATGAATATCTGGAGACTCGGCTGGTCTCCCTCCCAGATCATGATGATGTCATCAATGTAGCGTTTAAAACATACTAACTGGGATGGATGATCATTAAAAATAACTTCCTCCTCCCAGTGGGCCATGAATAAATTAGCCACACTGGGAGCAAATCGGGCTCCCATTGCTACCCCTCTTGTTTGTAGAAAAAAGTTTCGATCGAACCAGAAATAATTGTTTAACAAACAAAAATCTAAACATTCCAACAAAAACTGCACATGTTCACATGAGAGATCGGTTTCAACTAATGCCCACTTAACCGATTCCATTGCTGCCGTGTGATCGATAATGGTATACAGGGATCCCACATCAGCAGTAATAAGTATACTGTTCTCAGTGCATCGTAGTTCATCAAGGATTTGGATTATTTGTTTAGTGTCTCGTAGGTATGCTCGCATTTTTGTTACCAAAGGTTGTAGAAAAAAATCTAGATATTGGCCTAACCTGGAAGTGACTGAGTCGATACCGTTGACTATCGGACGTCCCGGAGGTTGCGTGGTACTCTTATGTAATTTGGGTAAAAAATAAATAATGGGGGTCCTACAATAAAAAGGGTCAAGGTATGATGCTTCCTTATTATTTAGTATACCCATATTTTTACCTTTTTCTATTAATGCATGTAATTTATTTTTAAATAAAAACATAGGATCCCCAAGCAAAGGTCTATAGGTATCCTGATCACTTAATAGTCTCATCATTTCAGTATGATAGTACAGTTTACTCATTACCACTAACCCTCCTCCTTTATCCGCAGGTCGGATAACGATGTCATTCCTCTGTTCTAGGGAAGTAATCCCTCGTTTAATTTGTTGCGAGTCTCTGACCTTTTTAATTTTCAGGTTATCAAGATCACTACAGACCATATTTTTAAAAACATCTAGATGACGATTGTCATTAGAGGGAGGATTAAAAACCGATTTATTCCTAAGGTTGGAATGTGTATTAGTACTATCCTGTGATACAATCCTCTGGATTGGGTCTGTTAGAAAATATTTTTTCATATTCAAAGTCCGTATAAATTTCTGTACGTTAATATAAGTCTGGAATTTGTTCAAATTCCGGATAGGGGCAAATTTGAGACCCCTATCGAGGACCTTAGTCTCATCTTCTGTCAATGTTACCCCACTAAGGTTGTAGATCCCCGCTCCTATCGGGGTCTTTGCCTTTTGGGCTCGTCTCCCCCCCCTACATCCTCTCTGTTTTTTCTTTTTAATGTGGATTGGGTGGTGCTTGATGCGCCTTGTGGGTATATTGGTGGTTGTTCTCTCCAATCCCCCATCCAAGTGGGAGTTTGCGGTGGAGGATCCCTCCAAGGGATCCTCTCCTGCCCTAAAAAATGGTTGTTAATAATAGGTTGATTGTCCCATTGTTCCTGAAGGGGGGCATAATAATTGTAGGTGGGTACTGGGGGTTCTCTGGTTTGGTAATTTCCCCTCCCCCTCTGCTGTCCTCTCCCTCTGTTTACTACAGGCTTCCATGTAGTATCTATATAGTTGGTGGGGTGCTGGGCATAATTATTAGAGTTAGCGGTTTGGTTGGGTCTATTTTGACCTCTTCCTCTCCCTCTACCTCTTGCTCTATGGCCGCCCCTCCCCCTTTGTTTAGGAGTATCATTTGTATTTTGTGTCCCATACTGACCATTCGTCCACGGACTTTCTTGATTGTAAATAGGGACTGGGGGGACATTACTACCTACCTCCATGCTATCCAAAGTGGTAGGGTCAAGATTAGACTGTGCTACAGTACTGCCTTGCCATTTAAAAATTTGTTCCCCTCCAAAGTCTTTCAAGTCTCTCAAGAATTTCTTTCTTTTTTTGTCCTGGGTTTCTTTGTCCCATTTAATAAGTTTGGTTTTAAGATCACCTGATAGTTGGATAAATTCAGGAGTATCTTTAAAACTTTCGATACGGTCAGTATTTTCTTTAATTTGGCTTTCTAACCACTTCTTTTTCCTTTGCTTACGCACAAGGAGTAACCTGAGTAGTTCAAAGCCCTTTGCTACAAAAAAGTCACCCCATTCCTTATTGGACTCTTCATCGACAAGACCATCGTTGGGGGGTAAATCCCACCGCAGCCTTCTAGGAATGATCTTGGCTAGCAAATACTGCTCAAAAGATACTATATCCCACCAGGCTTTGATTTTCTTCTCAAATAAATATCCAAGTTTTCTAAAGGTGGTTCCCAAATCTCCTTGGTTGGAGTAATTGGGAATTTGGGAGAAAACATCCTAAAATATGATAGAATTTTAGGACCAGCACTCCCAGACCGTCCTCTATTTATATACCGCAAGGCTCCTACATTGCGGGATAGTTTGGCCCCTGGGGTCATAGACCCTCCTAAAACTAGCGTGAACAAGCTTTTTAATTTTTTATCTGGTTTTTATGCGTGTGGGAAGTGTGCAACCTGCAAACATGCCAAAAATAACACGAAAAAACGTAAAGATTTCACCTCTAATACCACTGAGCAAAAATACAGTATTAAGGAACTGATCACATGTACCACAACTGGCGTTGTGTACATGTTAGAGTGTGATTGTGGCCTACAATATGTAGGTCGCACCTCTAGAGCCCTGCATGTGCGTGTTGGGGAACATATTAGTAACATTAAACGAGGCATTAAAACACACAGTGTATCTAGGCACTTCAGAAATTGTCATCAGAGGGACCCCAAATGTCTTAAATTTTGGGGAATCGAAAAAGTCCCCAAACACTGGAGAGGAGGTCACTATATAAGACAACTTAGTCGCAGAGAATCCTTCTGGATCTATGAAATGAAAGTTATGACGCCTGCAGGGTTAAACGTAGATTTTGACCTCAATTGTTTTATTTCCAATAGATGACATACTAATTGATTTTTGATATATTTTATCTCCTATATATTATATATTAATTTTTTAATTTTTAATGTGACATGTGTATTTTATATATATTTTTATAATATATTATATATATTATTATAATATATATGTTGATACTTTTAAATTTATCTATCAGGTATTTTAATCTTTTTTTATTGGATGTTCTATGATCATGTTTTTAAATGTATAATTATGTATGTATTAATATGGTCTATTTCCAAAATGGCTGCTGAATGACGTCACTCTTGTTCAGGTTTTAATAATTATAAGGTATATAATAACCCTCTATTTTAGGGGTGATGGCTGTTGGAATTATTTTTATTTATGCACTACTATGGTTTCAGGCGGAGTGTCCCTTTAATCGCTATTGTTTTAATTATATATTCTAATGCTCTATAGGATGTCAGCTACAATTGGTATCTACTGACAATTCCTATTCTTTGTAAGCAGATTATTTATAGCTGGTTTAATTAATTGGACAATCCTGCAATGTGTCTTTAAATGTCAGGCTGCAATGTTTCAAAGTCCTATGCAGCCTGTGTTATCATTAGGTTGCCGCCTACTTTTCCATGGCAACCGCTCGTCATTGCATCAGAATACTCCCGCCCTCTTCACCATAGTTTCTGCTCGACAGCGTCATTCAATACACACATGAAAGTCATGTGATGTGTTTGGGACGCTGTCATTGGACTAGGTGAACCGCGGGACCCGATTGGCCCGTCGGCGGTTCACATGTCCACAACACAAAAGCCATGTGATAGCCTCTTAGGGCTGTGATTGGTCTAAACGAACCGCGGGACCTGATTGGTCCACGATCGGTCCCTGACCCATCTCCACAGCATATAGCCACAGCGGGACCACTCGTAGCTACCCTGCCCCACGCTGAGGAAGTCCTTTCGGACGTAACGCGTACGAGGGACAGGGAGCACGAGTGACGCCACCCGCGGCCATTTTGGATCTCATTACCTTCAATGCCTGCACTCGGGACTGAGTGCAGGCTAATGTGAGTGTCTTTTCCTATGTTTTTTTGCATGTGCAATAAATCTATAAATCAATACAGAGAGCACTAGGTTGTCCCCTTCCTTTTTTCATCTTATGTATGCTGGATACCATTGTGGGCCTGGTTGGTAGCGTCTATGATCGATTCCTGACGGTTGGAGACCAGAGTCTGACTTAGCTGCATACTGCTTTGTGACCTATTGCAGGTCGAAGCAGGGAGGTGAGGGGCCATCATTACTCTATCTAAAGGGACCACCACCACAGAAATTTCTCTGGATTGTGTCACCATTTGTCACCAGTAGCTGCTAATTTGCACTAGCACCTTTTATTGTGATTGACTTGGATTTGTTTCCTGAACTGATCACTATCACAGATCTCTCCTTGGAGTGTGTCACTGTAATTAGGAAGCTGCTATTTTGCACTAGCACTTTATACTGAGACTGATTGCCTTCTGGACTTATTTTATTCCTGTGGTACATTTTATATTTTATTTTCATGTTTGCGCTGCACTATTTTATTGTTTTATGCTTATGAGGTATTTTTTGAATTAACCTAAGTTGCAGCAAGCATCTTCGTTTTACTTTTATCTGTTGTTCTGACAGCGCTGAGTACTCTCTTTTTATTTATAAATATATGAACACTAGCAAATATGTGCATGTTAATCTAGGCTGAATGTTTTTTGGTCTCTGAATGATTGACATAGGGTTTGGACAAAAGCACACCTCTATTTTAGCTGGACAGATTTAGCCAAATTTACTGTCTCACTCAAACTGATAATAGAAGAACACAAAGGGATCTATTTTATTTATTTTTTTATATCGCATAACAGTTCTCCCAGTAAAAGCACATATGCAATAGTTACGTTATCCAAAAAAAAATAATTATTAGGCTATTTCTTGTGCCAGCTGAATGTTTTCCATTAAATGGAAAATACAGCACTTGGCTCTAGCTGGTGCTTAATATCATAGGAATTTCCTATGACACTTAGCTATACCTAGTATGCAGTATTTTCCTTATTGATTAATTGGGAAACATTTGACCAGAAAGGTAAATACTGTATATACTCGAGTATAGGCCGACCCGAATATAAGCCGAGGCACCTAATTTTACCACAAAAAAATGGAAAAACTTATTGGGCTCCAGTATAAGCCTAGGGTGAGAAATGCGCAGCTACTGTAAGTGGAAAAGAGGGTCAACAATGCCCATTTGCAGCCTCCCTGTGCCCATTTTCATGCCTCACTGTATTGCATTTGCAGCCATAGATCTCCCAAACTTCAAACTTGGTAGTTAAGGGTTCCTAGATGCCCCCTATCTGCAGCCAAATTTGGGGTCTCTGGACCCAAAGGGTCCTGAAATAACATTGCTGCAGATGGACACAGTTGACCGACTTTGGGGTCCCGTATCTTGGGGCCAGTTGGTGCTAGGAACCCTAAATTTGGTATGCAAACAGTTGAACTAGCACTACGACATATCCAAAGATGGGGTTCCTATTACCAAGTGGCCCCGAGATACGGGGCCCCAAAGTCGGTTCGGAAAATGTCAAGCACTTTTCTGCAGCAGAGAATTACATTTTCCGAACCGAATTTGGGGCCCCGTATCTCGGGGCTACTTAGTGCTAGGAACCCCATCTTTTGATATGTTATAGTGTTGGTTCCACTGGATTTGCACACCAAATGGGGGTTCCTAGCACAAAGAGGCCCCAAAGTCGGGTCGGAAAATGTAATTTTCTGCTGCAGAAAAGTGCTTGACTTGAGTATAAGCCGAGGGGGGCACTTTCAGCGCAATAAAATGTGCTGAAAAACTTGGCTTATACTCGAGTATTATAAAAGAAAAAATGTGCAGCGCAAAAAGTGAAATTAAGATAAAATAACATAACATAAAAGTTCATATCCAACAAATGATGCGAAGTGATGTGGATGAGAACACCCAGTGACTGTCAATCATCAATCGAATATTGCAGTGATAAATCCTCCACCATACGAATAAAATACTCTTACCAGATGTGATAAGTAAAAACGCATGGACCCAATGAGGGATAAAACGTGAGACACCGATCTGGCCAATCCGAGACTCAATCTGGAGCTGTATGCTGATCAGGAACGATCCAAGATGTCCTTAGGTTGAAGATGCTGCTTCAAACAGGATGTAGTCATACAAGTGTGATGCCCAGAAAAAAAAGAGAGGAATGCGATCTAAGTGCACACTGTCATCTTCATTTATTTAAAAAATGTAGCAAAATTAAACAGGAACATGCTTTCATAAGAGCAGCGCACTGAAAGTGTATACTAGAAATAGCCAGTCTCTGAAGCTCCAAGAGCGCAATTTCTAGTATACACTTTCAGTGCGCTGCTCTTGAGAGCATGTTCCTGTTTAATTTTGCTACATTTTTTAAATAAATGAAGATGACAGTGTGCACTTAGATCGCATTCCTCTCTTTTTTCTGGGCATCACACTTGTATGACTACATCCTGTTTGAAGCTGCATCTTCAACCTAAGGACATCTTGGATCATTCCTGATCAGCATACAGCTCCAGATTGAGTCTCGGATTGGCCAGATCGGTGTCTCACGTTTTATCCCTCATTAGGTCCATGCGTTTTTACTTATCACATTTGGTAAGAGTATTTTATTCGTATGGTGGAGGATTTATCACTGCAATATTCGATTGATGATTGACAGTCACTGGGTGTTCTCATCCACATCACTTCGCATCATTTGTTGGATATGAACTTTTATGTTATGTTATTTTATCTTAATTTCACTTTTTGCGCTGCACATTTTTTCTTTTATATTACACTGTGAAGGATTTTGTGATTTACCTTTTTGTGTTCAGCTTGAATTTGTTAGTTTTAATTAATTTCAGGTTTGCGCTGATTGTTCCTATATAATTTATACTCGAGTATATACGGTAACTAAATAACATTCATTTTCTGTCCCCGTTCCCACATAATGAATGGACCAGCACTTTTTGGGAGATCTGGTTTGCAGTTTTTTTTATAAATAAACCCCACAGTGTAAGCTGATCACGGGGTAGAGGAGGGAATATGACAAAGAGTGGGAACTTGTTATAAACCACTGGCAGAAGAGGCAGAGTGGGAGCTGATGTGGATGATGAAGCAAGAAAAAATAAGCAGAAATACACTGAATATGATCTGTGAGGTACATATTAAGAAGCAGAAATGGCATCTGGCTGTGGACCAACAAAAGAGGAAGCATTGTATAAAGTGATCAAATACAAGGTGGCGTGGGAGACAATGGATGGAATGTCATGTGGCATGTCAAACATGCGAGAAAAATGGTCTCCCCTCTAGACGACTGGGAACATTTGGGATAGCATTTGAAGACCACATATTTAAAAAAAAAAAAAAAAAAAAAAAAAAAGATACAATTAGAATAGAACGGGAAGTGCAAAATTCCAAAAAGAAAAACAGGAGAGGAAAAAGTGGAGTTTAAGGCTTTAATGGCACCTGCTATTAACTCATACGGGTTTAAAAGTGGTATTTTTACATCAAATAATTTAGCCCAATCTTGGTAGTATTAATTCCTGTAATATAGATCCGAGAATACAAGGCAAAAATCACACAGATAACCATCAACTGGGTTGAACTTTTCCATATTATTGCTCCTTGAAAATATAACTGATACTAGGGGTGCCTGCAGAACACACATATACATGTTCACAGATTGTTAGCATGCAATTTGTGTGTGTATATAAAATATATATCCCCCAACATGAAGTTCTTCTACATACACTTTCTAAAGGTAATTATATCGGCTTCAATTCAGAAGCTGATAGCAGACAACAACTCAATCACTGTAATTCAGAGATGATGCTGATGATTAAAAGAAAAGCCATTATTATTATCTCAAATATCTGTGAGCTAGTATGAGTCAAAAAGGTGCTGAGAGGCTGTTGACTTTGAAAATATCCTTTGTTTTTGCCTACACAGTTCAGCATTCAAAAAGATCAGTAACAGTGGCAACACTATATCTTAAAATGAGCCCCTAAAAAGTCTTGCTGTGATGGATAAAAAATAAAAGGTGCTATATGATTACCATTTTTATGGAATCCTATGGGCTTGGTCATGTGACCTCTGCTGGACAAATCCTTACATTATACTTTATTCATACCTGAAAGACTTAACCATTTCAGCCCCGGTAGGTTTTACCCCCTTAATACCCGGACATTTTTTGCGATACGACACTGCGTTATTTTAACTGAAACTTTCGTGGCCATGGGACGCTGTACCCAAATAAAATTTACGTCCTTTTTTTCCCACAAATAAAGCTTTCTTTTGGTGGTATTTGATCACCTCTGCGGTTATTTTTTTGCGCTATAAACAAAAAAAAAAAAGAAGAGCGACAATTTTGAAAAAAAACACAAACATGTCCAATAAAAAAAAGACTTGAAAAATCCAATTTCATCAATTTGGGCCAATATATATTCTGCTACATATTTTTGATTTAAATAAAATCCCAATTAGCATATATTGATTGGTTTGGGCAAAAGTTATTGCCTCTACAAACTATGGGTTATTTTTATGGCATTTCTATCTAATGGTGGCGATTAGTGATTTTTAGTGGGACTGACATTGCAGTGGACAAATCGGACAGGAAGTGACACTTTTTGGGGACCAGTGACACCAATACAGTGATCAGTGTTAAAAAAAAATGCACGGTTACTGTATAAATGACACTGGCAGGCAAGGGGTTAACATCAGGGGGAGATTAAAGGGTTAAGTGTGATCCAAGGGAATGATTTATAAGTGTGTGTGTGTGTGTGTGTGTGTGTGTGTGTGTGTGTGTGTGTGTGTGTGTGTGTGTGTGTGTGTGTGTGTGTGTGTGTGTGTGTGTGGGTGGGGGGGGGGGGGGGGGGGGGGACTGACTGGAGGAAGAGAGACATCTGTGTTCCTGATTAGCAGGAATCACTGATCTCTCTCTTCTTCTGTGACAGAACAGTGGTTCTGCCTCTCCTACCAACAATCGCAGCCGCTGGAGCCGCTGATTGGATAGAGCGGGAGCCAATCACAGCGGGAGTGGGTCTCCAGTGGCCATCGCGCGCACCCCAGACCCTGTAAGAGGAAACAACGTACAGGTACGTTGTTTCACACAGTCGGGCCGCCCTGCCACAGTATATGTATGGTCCAGAAGCAGTGAACAAATCTTTAATGGGTATCTAGGCTTTGGTGGGAAAAAAAAACACCCAAAAAACTAGCAAATTCAATATAGCATAATCAATTGCTACAAAAGACATTATTGTATTTTATGTTAATAAAATTACATTGTGGTTTCAATCGCAGTTGATAACCAGTACTATAGAAGGCACCTAAATGAGGAGGGTGCAGATCAGCTGGGAATGAAGATGCCCAAAAAAATAGAGGGGTTTTTAAACTAGGCGATGGGGGGGGGGGGGGGGGGGGGGGGGGGGGGGGGGGGGGGCGGGCGGGGCGGGGGGGGGGGGGTCCAGAGGTAGAGATAGTCAGCACTGGAACATATTCCAGAGGGTAGTATTAGGGGCATTAGTGGTAGGAAACATAAGGGGAATACAAAGACACTGAATTTCAAAAGAGTCAACTTCCCTTAACTACAAACCTTGCTATAAGGCATAAATTGGTATAAAATGTTAGGAACAAAGAACACAGAGGATAGATGGTTTTGCTTTAAGAGCATATTAAATAAGGGCATTAGCGAACAAAAGTCCTGGATGGCTTAACTCCAATGTAAAAATGCATATAAAAGCAAAAGGAGAAGGCCTTCAAAAAAATACAAGGTTGAGGGATCATCATCAGCATTCAGACTTTATAAAGAATGCAATAAGAAATGTAAGGGTACAATAAGGACAGCTAAGATAGAACATGAAAGACACATAATGGAAGAGCAAAAAAAAATCCCAAGAAATTCTTTAAGTATGTAAACAGTAAAAAAGGGAGGACAGATCATATTGGCCCCATAAAGAATGAGGAAGGACATCTGGTTAAAAAGGATGGGGAGATGGTGAAGGTATTGAATTTATTCTTCTCCTCAGTCTTCATGAGGGAATCAGGGGGCTTTAGTAACCAAAACAGCAGTGTTTATCCTCATGACACATCGCAGGAAGCACCTCCATGGTTAACAGGAGGACAGAATTAAAATTATACTTGGGAAACTTAATATTAATAAATCACTGGGACCAGATGGCTTTCACTATTGTTCTTAATTTTTACTGACAGTCTACTGACTGGAATGGTACCAGCTGATTGGAGAAAAGCCAATATAGCAACAAAATTTAAAAAGGGCCCAAAATACATCCCTGGGAATTACAGACCAGTTAGCCTAACATCAATAGTATGTAAACTCTTGGATGGTATGATAAGGGACTATAGACAAGATTTTAGTAATAAGAACGGTATCATTAGCAGTAATCAGCATGGATTCATGAAGAATTGTTCTGGCCAAACCAATCTATTAACCTTCTATGAGGAGGTGAGTTGCCATCTAGATAAAGGAAGGAACGTAGACGTGGTGTATCTGGATTTTGCAAAAGCATTTGACACAGTTCCCCATAAACGTTTACTGTACAATATAAGGTCGGTTGGCATGGACCATAGGGTGAGTAAAGGATTACTGGTGGATTAAAAACTGGCTACAAGGGCAAGTTCAGAGGGTGGCGATAAATGGGGAGTACTTAGAATGGTCGGGGGTGGGTAGTGGGGTCCCCCAGGGTTCTGTGATAGGGCCAATCCTGTTTAATTTGTTCATAAACGACCAGGGAGGATGGGGTAAACCGTTCAATCTCTGCATTTGTGGATGATACTAAGCTAAGCAGGGAACAGGCTTCTCCGCAGGATGTGGAAACCTTGCAAAAACATCTGAACAAATTAATGGGGTTGGCAACTACATGGCAAATGAGGTTCCATGTAGAAAAATGTAAAATAATGCATTTGGGTGGCAAAAATATGAATGCAATCTATACACTGGTGGGAGAACCTCTGGGGAGAATCTAGGATGCAAAAGGACCTGGGCTCAGCACTGGCATGCAATGCCAAGCTGCCGCTAACAAAGCAAACAGAATATTGGCATGCATTAAAAAGGGGATTAATTCCAGAGATAAAAACGATAATTCTCCCACTCTACAAGACTCTGGTCCGGCTGCACTTAGAGTATGCTGTCCAGTTCTGGGCACCAGTCCTCAGGAAGAATGTACTGGAAATGGAGGGAGGACAAAAGGGCAACAAAGCTAATAAAGGTTCTGGAGGATATTAGTTATGAGGAAAGGTTGCGAGCACTGAACTTATTCTCTATGGAGAAGAGAGACACTTGAGAGGGGATATGATTTCAATATACAAATACCATACTGGTGACCCCACAATAGGGATAAAACTTTTTTGCGGAAGGGAGTTTAACAAGACACGTGGCCACTCATTAAAATTAGAAGAAAAGAGGTTTAACCTTAAACTACGTAGAGGGTTCTTTAATGTAAGAGCAGCAAGGATGTGGAATTCCCTTCCACAGGCAGTGGTCTCAGCGGGGGGCATCAAAAGTTTCAAGAAACTATTAGATAAGCACCTGAACGATCGCAACATACAGATATACAATGTAATACTGACATATAATCATACACATAGGTTGGACTTGTGTCTTTTTCAACCTCACCTACTATGTAACTATATTGCCATATTTTTCTGTAAAATTCAATGCATTATAACAACCTGGAGGTGTTCTGTACACCATTGGTTTGAAGAACACTTTTAATAAATTTAATTTCCCGATTGTGTGATTGGCCAATTTTCCCCAGAAGTCTGCACTAGTATACAAGTCGGATTTTATACACTCTCTTTAAAAGAAGTTTAATTTTTGGTGAGGAAATCCCTAAGGGTTAATTACTTCTAAAGGGATACTGACACCTCATCAGAACACAGAGAGTGCACCAGGTGATTATAATGAACCAGACAGACCCTCCCATTTAGTACCGAGAGCATAGAACATGGTAAAACAAACAGCTTTTTTTTCACAGCATAAACAGGTAGGAATCTGCAACAAAGACCAAGCGCCCCTTGGGCATGCACAATTTATTCCAGCATAAATGTGTTAATTACACAATGTACAATTATTCTTGTAATTTTATTTGAATATCAAATATTTTGCAAGTAACAAGATAGGAATGATATTGACGGAAAAATACAATCTGTTTGTCACCATAGATGAATTATGAATTTTGTTGTAGGAGTAAAAAAAAAAAAAAAAAATACATAATAGGTGGAAGATTTGCAACAGGAGAAAATAGAGCTTGCATTCTCTCTCAGTAACTTACCTAATACCATTAAAATCTGTGGGATTCACAAGTAATATACCACTAATATGTGCACTGTAAGCGAATGTATTTAAAAAATAGAAGTCTGATTAAAGAGTGGTCATCTTTCATAATGTGAAATGTGTAATATACCATTCATTCATGTTAGATCAGATGGAAATGCTAAATGTTGGTTATGTTAAACATTATTCCCTGAAACTATTTCCAAAATAGTATATCAATACATCTTTTAATTGAAGCTAAAATAGCCTAGAAAGTTTGTCCTATACATCATAAAGTGCTGCACAAAACCGCACGCATGTTAACAATCACCTGGTAAAACAACCCATTCAAAACATTATAAATACATTTTTTTCCCCCTTTGTTTATACGGTCCTGTTCACACCTGAGCAGAGCAACTTTTAGGCATTTTTATTTGAGAGTTTATCGAAGTGTATTACAAGCAATTTAGAAGCGCATTACAAGCGTTTTACAGCTTCTGGCATTTTTGTTTAGTAAATAGAAACCACTAGGAAATTGGGGGTAGAGAGCTGCTGCTTGAGCAGAAGATGAGCAACAAAATGTTCACATGACACACATTTTCAGGCGTTTCTATTGAAGTCTATGGGGCCAAAAATGCTTGCAATTTGGTAAAAAGAAGCTCTTACTTTTTTGAGTGACAGGTGTTTTGCTTTAGGCGACAGAATGCTCATATGTGAACAGGTGCCGTTGAAATAATGGTATTTGGCTTGTGGAGCATTTTGAAGCTACAAACGTCAAGCAGAAAATCACTCAGGCGTGAACAGGGCCTAAGTGATCATATTTCCGCTGTTCTCAGCTGCCTAAGAGCTGAGGGAAGAAAAGCAGAAGTACACCAAGCTTCCAAGGGAATGGTTGTGCAAGGGGGTGTTTCAGGCCAAGTCTGATCATTGCAGTAGAGCAAGCTGAGTTACCAGCATAGCTAAAGAACTGATCACGATGTGTTCTCCCATTTAGTGTGGTCAGTTTTAAATAGAAAAGCAGAGGGACTGTCAGGAACACCAGGGATTTCACACAAAGAAAGCAATACAAAGAGAACAGGATACATATAATGACATATTACAGCAGGCACATCAGGAATATGAAATGCTGGGGTAACAAAAACTTTAAAGGATGGTCTGACAAGTTTCAGAGATAGTGGGTCTCAAATGCATCCCCTGAGATGGCTGTTAAAAGTCTCAAGTCTTCCAATGACCTTCCTTGTCAGGTAACCTAATATGGCAGTCAGTTGTTGGCAGGTGTAGTCAATTTCTACACGTAGGGGTCTAATTAAGTGATGCCTAGTCTGACAAAAGTTTTATTAAAGCTGGAGTCAGACATGTGAAGATCATTCTTGAAATCCCAGAGTTATCTTCCTGTGCGTCATCTATTAGTGACCTTTGGGAACAATAAAACCCCTCTACAACCACTACACCCAACATGACCCCTATTACACTTTCTTGGTAAGAGATCCTCATCAGTGATTTTATGTAGAAAACATATAGCTTCAGCTTAACATGTGAGCATAGCACTCATGAACAACCACCTTTCCAGACAAGCACAAAACCAAAAGGGTTCTAAGAGGCTCCCTGCAGTGCTAGTGGGAAAAGATGAATCTTAAAGTGGAGTTCCACCCAAAAATGGAACTTCCGCTTTATGTGATGGTGACCCCCTGACAGGCCACATTTGGCATGTCATTTTTGGGGGGGGGGGGGGGTGCGGATACCCTCTTTTTAGAAGCATCCAGCTCCCACTTCCTCCCGGGGCTCCACAGCGCCAGAAGTTCACCTTTCCCACCTCCCTCCCTAAAACTATATGTGCCACACTATACCTTTAGGCTGGATTCACACCTATGTATTTTTTGTGCTTTTTGCATATTTGCACTACAGTACTTGTTCCATAGAAAACCATGTTAACAGCTTCCCGACCGGCGCACGACGATATACGTCGACAGAATGGCACGGACAGGCATAAGGGCGTATAAATACTTCCCCTTTAAGATGCCGCCGTGCCATCGGGCGCGCGCCCCGAGTGGCGCGCGCTCGCGTCGGTCGGGACCCCCGTGAGGCCGGTCGCAGGTCCCGCGGACTCGATCGCCGCGGGGACACCCGCGATCGTCTCACGGAAAGGCTGAACGGGGAGATGCGGAAATAAACAGCATCTCCCCATTATGCCTAGCAACTAGTGACGCCGATCTCTGCTCCCTGTGATTGGAGCAGAGATCAGCATTCCCTAGCTGACAGCCACGCCCCCCCACAGTAAGAAACACACCCCTAGGCACACTTAACCCCTACACTGCCACCTAGTGGTTAACCCCTTCACTGCCAGTGTCATTTATACAGGAATCAATGCATTTAAATAGCATTGATTGCTGTATAAATGACAATGGTCCCAAAAATGTGTCAAAAATGTCCGATGTGTCCGCCATAATATTGCAGTCACAATAAAAAAATAAAAAAAATAAAAAAAAATCGCTGATCGCCGCCATTGCTAATAAAAAAAAAATTATTAATAAAAATGCTATAAAACTATCCCCTATCTTGTAAACGCTATAACTTCTGCGCAAACCAATCAATCGCTTATTGCCATTTTTTTTTTACCAAAAATATGTAGAAGAATACGTATCGGCCTAAACTGAAGAAAAAAAAATTTTTTTTTATATATTTTTGGGGGATATTTATTATAGCAAAAAATAAAAAATGTGTTTTTTTCAAAATTGTCGCTCTTTTTGGTTTGTAGCGCAAAAAATAAAAACCGCAGGGGCGATCAAATACCACCAAAAGAAAGCTCTATTTGTGGGAAAAAAAAAAGACATCAATTTTGTTTGGGAGCCACGTCGCACGACCGCACAATTGTCAGTTAAAGCGACGCAGTGCCGAATCGCAAAAAGGGGCCTGGTCCTTTGGCTGCAAATTGGTCCGGTCTGAAAGTGGTTAAATGGACTGTAGTCCAAATCTGAAAAATACAAAAAGCACTAAAACTGCATAGATGTGAATCCAGCCTTAATGAATACGACTCCAGCAGAAACAATCCCTACACATATACCATCCAGTGAACTCAAAATATACATTTCATATGAATGTGTATAAATTAGCAATAGGCATCACTCCAATGTCATTCATTTGGATATCCTGCTATCATAAAATCATGCTTAAAGTAATTTATATAATAATCACACTTATGTGAAATCACTGATGTTCACTGTATACATATCTCATATACAGTCCACATTAATTCCAAACTTCTTCACTTATGTGTCTTCTCTCAAATTCTCCAGTACTCATATGCTCACATCACCAGTGCTCATATTCCAGCCATTCATGTGCTCCCCATCTCGTCAGATATGCTCTCACCTTAATAAACGATTATGTGACCATACAGTTAAGTATGGTCATAACATGCTTTTGCCCCTCTGGGACTCAATGGGAAATAATCAGTAGGTATATTCTTCCTTCTCCCCCATCCTTCATCTTCCTGGTATTCTCATGCCAAATTAAGGAACAGTCACATACATAGAAAAAAACAGAATAGCCATGCAATAGTGCTTATACGTTTTTTTTTTTTAAAACCATTTTACTTTATTATCCAATCCTCCAAAGTTTACACTTACATTAGACATGCGCTTCCAGCGCACTAAACTTTTCCAGCATAAAATTGTATAAAAACGTCCACAGGCAGAGATCAGCCATATAGTTTGAATTACTCTCGCAGTCAGACTCAAATCAGTAAGATGTCGGATGCCTCTCCCCTACACGTTACGCAACAAAGTCACATGCTGGAAAAGTTTGGTGCACTGGAAGTGCCTGTCTAATGTAAGTGTAAACTTTGGAGGATTGGATAATAAAGTAGATTTTTTTTTTTAAACCAAACAGGTTTAAGCACTATTGCATGGCAATTCTTTTTTTTCTATGTGTGTGGCTGATTCATAAATTTGGATGGGCAGGGAAAGGAGGAGGAATATACTGTACCTACTGATTATTTCCCATTGAGTCCCAGAGGGGCAAAATCACGTTCTGACCATACTTAACTGTGTGGTCACATTTATTAAGGTGAGAGCACATCTGATGGAATGGGGAGCACATGAATGGCTGGAATATGAGCACTGGAGAACTTAAGAGAAGACACATAAGTGAAGAAGTTTGGAATTAATGTGGACTGTTTAGGAGATAGAACATCAGTGATTTCACATAATTGTGATGAATATAAAAATGACTTTAAAGAGGGATTCCGGCGAAATTTTTTTTTTTTAAAAGTCAGCAGCTACAAATACTGCATCTGCTGACTTAAAATAAGGACGCTCACCTGTCACAGGGTCCAGCGATGTCAGCACCCGAGGCCGAACCGTCCCTCGGGTGCTGCCGCCGCCATCTTCTGTATGGGAATCGGGAAATGAAGCCTTGCGGCTTCACTTCCCGGTTCCTTACTGCACATGCGTGAGTCGCGCAATGCAATAGGAATGCTCCGCGCTGTCTCTGGGAACTATGTGTGTCTCAGCAGACAGCGCGGCGGGACAGCGCGGCGGGACCCCCCAAAGCACCTTGTCCCCATGTTGATGACAAGGGCCTCGTCCCCACAACCCTGGCCATTGGTTGTGGGGGTCTGCGGGTGGGGGGCTTATCGGAATCTGGAAGCCCCCTTTAACAAGGGGACCCCCAGATCCCGCCCCCCCCCCCCCTGTGTGAAATGGTAAGGGGGTACAAAAGTACCCCTACCATTTCACCAAAAAAGTGACAAAAATGGTAAAAATTACAGGAGACGGTCTTTGACAATTCCTTTATTAAAATCTTCTTTCTTCTGGTCTTCTTCCTTTCTTCATCCTTCGGTTTCTTCATCTTCTCCTTCCGGCATGGGGAAAGCCATAGGGAAGTCCCCATGACCTCCCCGTGCGTCAGAGGGGGGCGGGGTCACCAGGTGCCCTCTGTTATAAAAGACCTGTCAGACGCAGCGAAGCCTCACACAGCGGGAGCCTCCCATTGCGAGGAACGGCCGACAGAAGAACAGACGCCGACGCCATGGAAGAAGATGCCGGACGAGAAAACCAGAGCAAGAAGAAGCGGATCGGAGGAAGAAGAAGATGGAAGAAGAAGATGGAAGAAGATGCCGGAAGGAGAAGATGAAGAAACCGAAGGATGAAGAAAGGAAGAAGGAAGAAGACCAGAAGAAAGAAGATTTTAATAAAGGAATTGTCAAAGACCGTCTCCTGTCTTTTTTACCATTTTTGTCACTTTTTTGGTGAAATGGTAGGGGTACCCCCTTACCATTTCACACAGGGGGGGGGGGGGGATCTGGGGGTCCCCTTGTTAAAGGGGGCTTCCAGATTACGATAAGCCCCCCGCCCGCAGACCCCCACAACCAATGGCCAGGGTTGTGGGGATGAGGCCCTTGTCCTCAACATGGGGTCAAGGTGCTTTGGGTGGTCACAGACCCCCAAAGCACCCTCTCAATGTTGAGGGCATGTGGCCTGGTACGGTTCAGGAGGGGGGGGCGCTCTCGCCCGCTTTTCCTGCAGCCTGCCAGGTTGCATGCTCGGATAAAGGGTCTGGTATGGATTTTGAGGGGAACCCCACGCCATTTTTTTTGTCCGGGGTTCCCCTTAAAATCCATCCCAGACATGAAGGGTTTGGTATGGATATTTAGGGGGGACCCCACGTCTTTTTTTTTAATTTGAAGTGGGGTTCCCCTTAATATCCATAGCAGACCTGAAGGGCCTGGTCATTGAATTTGGGGGGACCCCTACGCTTTTTTTTTTTTTTTTTATCAATGAATGACTGTTCTCGGTGTTACAGAGCCGACAATTCATTAGCCGCGAGTGATTTTAAATAGCTTTTTTTCCTGCAAAAATGACACTTTGTGCAGGAACAGTTCTGGATATTAGATATACTGAATCTCGAATTCATTCGAATCATTCGTTATATACGCTATAATAATTTCTTTCGTATTAGTTGAAATTCGATATTTGTAGTTGGATTTGAATTGTTCTCTGTGTTACGGGAACCAATTCATTAGCCGAGAGTGATTACTAACGATTCGACATTTTTTAACGATTCGTACGAATTCGAACGGAATTTTCTGCACGAATTACGAATTTTTTTTTATACGAAACGGAACAAAACAAATTTTTTGACGGTTCCCATGTGTAGCATTGCTGAATGTAGTAAGTTGCGGTCAAAGGGCACTTTACAATGCGAGTATATTATATATATATATATATATATATATATATATATATATATATATATATATATATATATATATATATATATATATATATATACACACACACACACACATAGACATATACATATATAATTTTAATTATGAGAATCTTTATATAAAATAAATATGTTATGCAATGATGTTTTTTTGTGATTTCCTGACATCATACTGGGGAGCAAATTGAGAATGGTGGAAAACTTCCTTGTTGCAGTCAGAGCCAGTAGGAGATTTAAAGTGATATAGACTGCTATAAGATAATGATGTTCTGGTGAGTGTGTTATCCATGTGGTGGAGGGAACAGAACATTGAGTTTATGGATTTATGGCACGAGGAGCACCTACAAAAGATATTATAAGGATTTATGGACACATTTGAACTGATTTACATTTACCTGTCACTTTGGAGGAAACATTTTTGCATGAAAACCTAAGGGATTTGAGTTTATTTACATTCATCAATATATTGTGTAGGCGCAGTGGGTTTGCACTATTAAGCTGCAGCTGAAAATAGGAAAGGATTTTCACATTATTGTATTGCGCAGGGGATTTATATAGGATTTTATTTTACAGGTATTGGCAATTACATTATATATATTTAATACTGATTTATATTAAAACTATTTTTTTTTTGAGTTTTAGTGAATATAATTAATCTGCATGCACATACTATATCCCACCCCATAGTGTATAGCAATAGGAGGATGTGGTGGGGAGGGGGGATGTCATTTACTACTGTGTATACACCCACATGAGTGACTCTATAGTTATATGCGCTGCACAGTTAAGAAAAAGGAGGCAATGAAAAGCCATAGAAGGGAACTGCAATTGAGCATGTTCAATAGGGGACACCAGCTAGTCTACACAATCTCTACCTGCAGTGGGGACAGAGAAAAGATGGGAGGGACAGCTGAAGGCAGGATCAATGAGGGTATATTTCACATAAAACAAATGTGGCTTTGTGAGCATGAACACTGTTATATAGCATGTAATGACAGTTTTTCATAGTCTGCGTTTAATGACACGTTAAAGTTATGTTAAGATTGTTAAAAGGTTGAGATAGGCTGCTCCAGGGCTCAAGTCCTGCGGGAACGCATGGGAACGGAGTTCCTGTACTTTTTCCACAACAGGAACTCAGTTCCCGTTAGCAGCCGTGTCCTTTGAAGTGTGGCAGGTGCTACACCAGCAGCCGCCGACACAGCTCGCAATAGTAAGTGACGCACACCAGGGGTGGACTGACCATTCAGGCATTGCCAGTACGGGGGCCCATGACAGCTTCCTCTTCGATCTACCTGTCAATCACAGCTAGCTGACGGGTAGATCAGGTCCCTGCTGCTAAGAGATTGTGTTTAGTCGGACCTCTCGTGATGCACTCCTCCCCGCCGGTCCCTCCTGATTTTCTGTCTCTTCATCTCCCCCCCCCCCCCCAGTCTCCTGCATACTTGCTCTGTGTGTCCCGCTGAATCCCCCCCTCCTCTATCTTCAGTGTCATATGATGAGAGAAACCAGAGGAGGAGCACAGCTATTCTGCTCACAGGACATGCAGGGAGGTGAGCCCAGGGAGGAACATCAGTTTAGGGTGGTAAGCTGAGCACAATACCTGGCAAAGTGTAATGCCAGGAGGGAAGTGTGACAGACCTAGCCGGGACACAGGCTGTTGGAGGGGACTGAAGGCGAGCCTATTACCTTGCGATTATGGGCCCTGGCATTTGGGGGAACAGTGCTCTTTGAGCTGCAAGCCTGGGACCCCTGAGCTGGTGGTACTTGGATTCAGGTCCATGCTGGCCCCCCAATACACATAGAATCTGTATGTGTATTTGGCATATTAGCAAGAGACGCTAATGTCATGACTCATGAACTCCAGCCACCTGTCTGTTGTGTTAATGCATATAGTCTGGCTTGTAAGAGTATTTCACCTATTGTTGTATGTGCTAATTAACCCTGCAATTGAATGAATGATGGAGCCCAGTGTTGATAGAGATAATTAGCTCATGCTAATTAGGTTAGGCTTGTCATCTGGCTGTATATATGTGTGACATGTAAAATAAAGATTCATTCCTGATGTAGCCTACACTGGTGCTGTCTGGTGACTGGGTGAGCTAAGGGGTCTTGGATTGTATGGTACCGGACGGAGGAAGCATTTACGGCGGACATACTGAGTACGAGGTCCGTCACAATTGGCTGGCAGCGGTGGGATCGTGCTTCCTAACCATCACCTGGATCCAAGGCCCAGATAGCAGAGGTACAGATACGTCATGGAAGAGGAATTCGGAAGGAGGTTGCAAGAGATGCGGATACAGCACAGAGGACCAGTATCGGTGCAGGTCCTGCTGGGATGATATGATTCTGTTCGCCTACAACTCTGGAAAGAAGCGCTAGCCTGTGAGCAGCGACACCAGGGAAAAGTTCTCCCCTCCATCCATGTAAGGTACTGGTCGCAGTATGAAGTACGAATGTTGTTATTGGGGGAACAACCGAAGCAGGAGTGGACAGCTGAGTTAAGCAGGCTGATCCGGGCAGAAATGCGTTTGGACGAGAGCTACAGAGCCCTCCGGTGGTATGTAGCCCAAGTGTGCCCGTGGACAGCGGATGACAGGCCCACAGAAGGCTTTGATTATAATGGCCTGGGATTGTTGTACTGGAGGCTGTCCGAGGACCCCGACTTTGGGAGTAATCTGGAGTGGCGTTTGGAGGAAATAATGGAGCACAGAGAGCAAAGATTGAACGTCTCGGAAGTGCTCTGGGCACAGGAAGATTTGGAGTTCCTGGCCGCTCAGGAATGGGAGGTGGAGATCGCCTACATACAGCTGCTAGACTCTGCTTAGCAGCAGGGTGGGGCTCCCTTTGCCTGGGACTATCAGGAAATACCGGCAGACAGCTCTGAAATCCTGGCTGAAGACTCAGCAATGTGGCATAGTAACAGAGTGCTTTGCCCACCTGCCCCCGCAGCTATGGACGCGGAGGTCTTATGGCGGATGCAGCAAGTGCTGACTGACCTTGACAAACCTGTTACTGCACAAAACGAGGTTGGATGGAGGAATATGCCTGTCCAGCAGCATGCAAGAGAATCGGCAGTGGAAACTCTGGAGATTGCTGTCCCCAAACCTGAAGTGCTGACAACAGAGCAGAGCTCTGCTAACTTCTGCCCAGCATCAACAGCAGTATCTGGGGAGTTACAAGGAACTTCCCCAGCTGAAGCGCTGGTCACCGGACAGAGGGTCCAAGACCTCTGCCCCACACCTGTGTCAGTTTTGGAGGCTCAGGGTGAGAAGGTGGCGATCACTTCCCAGCAGCAGATACAGGGGGAGAAGGGAGAGGAGGTGTTTGTTGTCCCTCCTCAACAGTCGGCCAGGGTGGAGAAAGCGGTCTTTCCTCCCCAGCAAAGATCCGTGCACCTGGGAGACAGTACCACAGACATGTCATCCCAGCAGCCAGATGAGGGAATGGAAAAGGAAGCAGCCGGCTCCCCTTCCCAATGGCAGCTACACAATTTGGGAGTGGAGGAAGCCAGCCTCCTGCCCCAACGGTTAACCAGAGCGGAGGATGTGGAGTCCCCAGCAGAAGTGCTGGCAACAGGGCAGAGTGCTACCCACCTCTGTCCAGCACCAGCAACAGCTGCGGAGTTCCAGGGAGCTGGGGCAGTCGGCCTCTCTCCCCAACAGTTAGCTGAAGGAGATGATGTAGGGAAGCTCCTACACCCAGCTGAACTGCTGGCAACGGAACAGAGCGCTGCTGGCCTCTGCCCGCAACTAAAACAGGACAGATTCCCTGTAAAGGTGGATGGGAATGCAGTCCCCACCAGTATAACCCAGGGATGCTGGGCGGTCGGCCCAGATCCCCAACAGCAGGATGGAGTGAGCCCAGTCACCCTGTCTTCTCTCCAGCGGCTGAAAAGACTCCAGGGAGAAGGGCCAGTCCAGGCCTCTCCCCAGCGGCAGATATGTTCTTTGAGAGAGGCAGAGGTTGGCTGGGTGAGTGCTCTGTTTGAAACAATTTGTTTGGGGTACTGTGTGGGTACAGGCATTAGAGCACTGGAACCACTGACTAACTTCGGAGTCAACCCGTCTGGGGTCTCCTCCTGTGTTAGTCTCCTGCCGAAAAGGGAGAAATGTGACAGACCTAGCCGGGACACAGGCTGTTGGAGGGGACTGAAGGCGAGCCTATTACCTTGCGATTATGGGCCCTGGCATTTGGGGGAACAGTGCTCTTTGAGCAGCAAGCCTGGGACCCCTGAGCTGGTGGTACTTGGATTCAGGTCCATGCTGGCCCCCCAATACACATAGAATCTGTATGTGTATTTGGCATATTAGCAAGAGACGCTAATGTCATGACTCATGAACTCCAGCCACCTGTCTGTTGTGTTAATGCATATAGTCTGGCTTGTAAGAGTATTTCACCTATTGTTGTATGTGCTAATTAACACTGCAATTGAATGATGGAGCCCAGTGTTGATTGAGATAATTAGCTCATACTAATTAGGTTAGGCTTGTCATCTGGCTGTATATATGTGTGACATGTAAAATAAAGATTCATTCCTGATGTAGCCTACACTGGTGTTGTCTGGTGACTGGGTGAGCTAAGGGGTCTTGGATTGTATGGTACCGGACGGAGGAAGCATTTACGGCGGACATACTGAGTACGAGGTCCGTCACAGGAAGTTTATGTGGAAATATGTGAAGGGTTGGAATAGCAGCGAGCGCCCTGCAGAGTTTGCAGCCCCCCTAACTAACATACATCTCCTAAGCAGGAACACATCACTATCTCCCCAAGCATTCTGTCCAGATAATGTGCAGTTCATTTATGACCTTTCCGTTTAACCCTGTGTTATCCAAACTCTGTTTAATGAAAAGTGTAACCTCACCACATAAACACTCTATATACAAAATAAAATTCCCCGATAAAGATCAGAACATGATGTTCACATTTGCATGGAAGCACAATTGAATGAATGCTGATTATTCAGAGAATTACCGTATTTATGTTTATTGAGGATTGTTTTTTTTTATGTACCAACAGTTAAGCTTCATACACACAATACAAAAATTAGATGAAAAATACCACTTTTGAAGCGTTCGTGCATATGAGCGTATCATTTTTTTTTTTTTTTTGGTGGGTAAGTGGATCTTGGGTGGGAGTTCCCACACTTTTTTCCTCAGGACTTGACCCCTGGGCTGCTCTAACTCTTCCCCTTTTTATCCAATGACTAAAAAAATTGTCCATGGCTTTACTTAACATAAAAAAATTAAAGAGACTAGAAAATGAAAAAACAGATACTACTTGAGCAAGCATGCTCTTTGTGTTCCGGAGACTAACAGTCTAACACAAGGTTCACAATCCTTATACCACATCTATTGTAAATTTTTTGAAAAATGGAATTGAACTGGATTTTTCATGAACAAGAATAAGAAAATGCTAATAGGGACCATTTAGATCTTTGCAGGTTATTCCATGGTTAACACGCATTACACGTGTGTTGCGTCAAGACAGCCATTTTTTTTTAATTGCCTGCCAGAATAGACTACGTATCGGACACGCATTTCTTTCCGACACTAGGGGGGCTATTTACAACAGGCAAACCAACTTTGCACTACAAGTGCACTGCACATGCACTTTCAAGTGCAGTCGCTGTAGATCTGAGGGAGACATGCAAGGAAAATTAAAAAAAAACAGCACTTTAGTTTGCACATGATTAAATGATAAAATCAGCAGAGCTTACCCTCAGATCTACAGCGACTTTCAAGTGCACTTGTAGTGCAGAGTGAATTTGCCTTTGGTAAATCAACCCCAGTGTGTCATAAGAACAGTCAGCTGCACACACAGGCCGAAAGCTAGCCAGTGCCTGTCGAACCAACTGCTTTCAGCTGATTTTCACCCCGTGTGTACCCAACTTTAGTGCTGCATATAATTTTTTTGCACAGTCTAAATATAAAAATAGGACTTTTTCAGTACAGCATAACAAGTAACCTTTGGTGAAATTACCCTTTAATAAATGTTGGGTACATGCGATAATCCTATACTTTCCTTTGTCTCCATTCCAGCAATGTTTGTTCACCAAAGATGAAGTTGGCCTTTAAAATGCTCTGCTTAGGCTCCTAAAGAACAGGCCCTTTCCCCCAAATTTCACATCACTCATCTTGGAATGTGTAAGAGTCACACAGTATTGGTATGAGGTTCCTCTTGTAAAAATAAAATAAAGAACAGTGATAGAAGCATTGTGGAAAAACATGGCAGATTTTGCCTCCTGGACGGATCCATGTTATTGCATAGCTCGCAGTTTGTGCATCGATTTCTCCAATGGCAAGTGTAGGTGAATTTCTACTGCACTCTGAAGTCTTTACAGATGAACTCCTAAATAGCAGTTGGGAAGTTTGAGGTAAAAGAGCCATTAAAACTGACAGATCACTTCTCAAGTGCTTTGGCAATGAAAACATTTGCAAGTCCTTATAAAATACTATAGATAAACAAAGCCCAAATTATTTTATACTCCGTCATGTGATTCCATAAGGTGCTAACTGACCCTGGTTAGGAGAAAGGGCAACCATATCGTTCCTGAAGAATCATGTCCATGATGGAAATACTCTGTGAAGAAAGCACATGTTCGTATAGGTCATCAGTCACAGGATTAGAATGCATTCTCTACTAAATCCTTAAAGTAGACCAAAATCTAGCAACTAAAATCTCATAAGCTTTAAAGCCCACATTTAGTAAGAAATTCTAAAAATGTAAAGAAACCAGCACAAGGGACAGTACTTACAATCAATGCCATGCATCCCTTGTGCTGCTGCATTAGTTGAAATCTTTCATCCAATCCCCCCCACACCTGCCACCATAATTTTCTAGTGTGGCGGGGGTTTAATAGAACCAAGGGACTATAGCCCCTGTCACACGGATGATCCGTTCAGGTCCGCATGTCAGTTTTTTAGGCGGACCTGAATGGACACCATAGGAGGTCTATGACATGTCCGCTGACATCCGACCACTCCGATCCGAAAAAGTGTGACGGAGGAAAAAAATATTTTTCCATCCGTCTGCAGATCGGATGACGGACTCTACGGTTCGTCGACATCTGATCCCCCATAGGGCAGAGCGGCGCTCTGACAGGTCCGTCCCTGCACAGTGTGCAGAGACAGACCTGTCATCTTTCTGCTCAGCGGCGATCGACGGAACGATCCCCCGCTGAGCAGAGCGGGCTCCGTACACGGACACGTCCGTGTGAAAGAGCCCTATGTCTATATTTTATGGCCCCCTCCTCCACTTCTAGAATCTGTACTATAGCTTCTATTAATAAAAAACGATCTACTGTATGAGTGGAGGAGGCAGACCTTTTATTCATCCATGCTCTATTCATGGATCATTTTTCATCCATTTTAGCTTAGTACATCTTCTATGAATAGAGAGGCTTAAATGCGGTCATATTTATCACTCTAGCTGAGTGCATATAACCGGTCCTTTGCCTCTATTAACCCCCACCATACCAGAAGATTTTGTCAGATGGTGGAAAATTTCAACTAAAGCAGTATTTCAACTAAAGCAGCAGCCATCAACAAAAGGGTTACCTGGTATTGAGTATTAAGTAATGTCCCTTGTTTTTTGACTAAACTTAGCATTAAACGTTTTTCAATCCATAACTGAAATAATGCCTAGTGTTCTTGACATGCAAAAATAGGAAGCAGAGAAAAAAAAAAAAAAAAGGAGGATATGGGATAGGAAAGATAAAAGGTTAGAAAAAGAAAAAAGGCAAGAATAGTAATTTATGAAACAAAAACTATGACAATAGTTTGTATGCAGTATTTTACAAAAGTAAATGTGGCCTGGTTAGAGCTTAGATCTACTTCATTGAAAAAAAAAACTGTAAATCTGTTTTACAATATTACATTTGTGTTGCTAGGTTTGTCTTTATGTGTACAGATTGTATTTCCATGATATTGTATGTGAATATATTAAAAGAAGCCGGTCATTACAGAAATGTGGTGGCGCAATTGCGGAGTTCCCTCTGAACATGCCAATTGCCTGACCATTATGTTGACCCATTGGTTTCAGGACACTGTAATGAGTAACTGATCCAAAACATGCATGTTGATCAGGCAAGCCCGAGATCCTTTTTTGCATACTTGTTCCAGATCATCCAGAGGGTCTGCATTTGCAGGAGGAGAGGTCAGCAATGAAAACTTGAAAACTTTATGTGCCGGGTGTTCTTAAACACGGGTTATGGTCATTAACCTATCCTAAACGAATAATCAGATAATGAAATATACAATAAAATGAAACTGAATAATCCCACGTGCTGAGTGAGTAAATCAAAGTGATCCAAATAGAGAAAATATTTTACAATAATGATTTCCAATAGTGACTTCAGAAAAATTATGTTAAAGTAAAAGCAGTGTTCATAAAAAATGAAGAAAGAAAAATAAAGAACGGTGCTCCTTTAACAAAGCAAAGTGTCTTCTCAAAATAGTTTTCAATCACTCTTCCACCACACCGTTGTGCTCAAATGTGTCCACTCCCATAGGAAACTCACTCACCGGAAATTGTTGCCCACACTTTCGTGTAAGGCAAACAAGCATATAGGATCTCAAACAATCGATCGGTGATTCTCCAGTATTTTCCACTCAGTGCAACCAAAATACTCCACATGTAAATAAAAAAGTGCTCCAATAGTGTAATTCAACAAATTTATTAAAAAGCACACTTTCCAAGCTTCAATCAGTTCACTCACATTTAAAACGATAAAACCAGCAGAAATGAATCTCAGTATATCACAGCAGGTTCCACTCAAATACTTCAATCAAGCACTGCAATACCACTTCAGAACATACAATTGGCGAATGGTCACGGCGGACCTGAGGTGTCTGCAATACCACGGTGTTGTTCTCACCCTTTCCGTCCACCAATATTACATTAGCCTCTATATTCCACTGTATCTCTGTTTGGAAGAAATGTAATC
Organism: Lithobates sylvaticus; assembly: GCA_028564925.1. Lineage (NCBI taxonomy): Eukaryota > Metazoa > Chordata > Amphibia > Anura > Ranidae > Lithobates > Lithobates sylvaticus. The sequence goes on along the minus strand of CM053029.1, from coordinate 318,541,538 downwards.
ACTGCAGGTGAATGCCGCTTAGCCACCTGCAGTGATTACATTTCTTCCAAACAGAGATACGGTGGAATATAGAGGCTAATGTAATATCGGTGGACGGAAAGGGTGAGAACAACACTGTGGTATTGCAGACACCTCAGGTCCGCCGTGACCATTCGCCAATTGTATGTTCTGAAGTGGTATTGCAGTGCTTGATTGAAGTATTGGAGTGGAACCTGCTGTGATATACTGAGATTCATTTCTGCTGGTTTTATCGTTTTAAATGTGAGTGAACTGATTGAAGCTTGGAAAGTGTGCTTTTTAATAAATTTGTTGAATTACACTATTGGAGCACTTTATTTACATGTGGAGTATTTTGATTGCACTGAGTGGAAAATACTGGAGAATCACCGATCGATTGTTTGAGATCCTATATGCTTGTTTGCCTTACACGAAAGTGTGGGCAACAATTTCCGGTGAGTGAGTTTCCTATGGGAGTGGACACATTTGAGCACAACGGTGTGGTGGAAGAGTGATTGAAAACTATTTTGAGAAGACACATTGCTTTGTTAAAGGAGCACCGTTCTTTAAACTTTTTTTTTCTTTCTTCATTTTTTATGAACACTGTGGCACTTTTTTACATAATTTTTCTGAAGTCACTATTTGAAATCATTATTGTAAAATATTTTCTCTATTTGGATCACTTTGATTTACTCACTCAGCACGTGGGATTATTCAGTTTCATTTTATTGTACATTTCATTATCTGATTATTAGTTTAGGATAGATTTTATTTGGTTGAGCGCTACCTTTCAGGCTCCAGTCCAATCAGGACCACGGTCTGATTTCCCCTTATATATTTTCTATTTAAGTAGCTGCTATAGTCTTTAGTATATTAATATTATCTAAGGCGCAGGGGTTGGGATTTGGATTGTTGCCTGGTATATTCCGAATTCCTGCTTTTATATTATGGTCATTAACCACTTCAGCCCCGGACCAATTGTCAGCTTAAGGACCAGAGGTCTTTTTTCAATTTCGCATTGCACTGCTTTAACTGGTAATTGCGCGGTCATGCAATGTTGTAACCAAACAAAATTTGCGTCCTTTTCTTCCCACAAATAGAGCTTTCTTTTGATGGTATTTGATTGCCTCTGTGCTTTTTATTTTTTGCGATAAAAACGGAACAAGACCAAAAATTTTGAAAAAAAAAAAAAAAAAGATATATTTTCTACTTTTTGTTATAAGAAAAATCTAATAAACTCAATTTTAGTCAAACAATTGGGCCAAAATGTATTCAGCCACATGTCTTTAGTAAAAAAAATGCCAATAAGCGTATATTTATTGGTTTGCGCAAAAGTTATAGCGTCTACAGACTAGAATACATTTTCTGGAATTTACGCCGCTTTTAATTTATGACTGACTATCTCAATTCTTGAGATGCTAAAATGGCAGGGAAGTACAACCCCCCCCCCCCCCCCCCCCCAAATGACCCCATTTTGGAAAGTAGACACCCCAAGCTATTTGCTAAGAGGCATGTTGAGCCCATTGAATATTTTTTTTTTAGTCCCAAGTGATTGAATAAAGACAAAAAAAAAACTAAATGATATATTGCTCACACATGCCATGGTTATATGTGGAATTTCACCCCAAAATACATTTTGCTGCTTCTCCTGAGTATGGGGATACCACATGTGTGGGACTTTTTGGGAGCCTATACGCATACGGGACCCCAAAAACCAAGCACCGCCTTCAAGATTTCTAAGGGCATAAATTTTTGATTTCACTCCTCACTACCTATCACAGTTTTGAAGGCCATAAAATGGCAAGATGGCACAAAACCCCCCAAATGACCCCATTTTGGAAAGTAGACACCCCAAGCTATTTGTTTGCTGAGAGGCATGTTGAGCCCATTGAATATTTTTTTTTTTTTTGTCCCAAGTGATTGAATAAAGGACAAAAAAAAAAAAAATGTTTTACAAAAAGTTGTCGCTAAATGATATATTGCTCACACATGCCATGGTTATATGTGGAATTACACCCCAAAATAAATTTTTCCTGCTTCTCCCGAGTACGGGGATACCACATGTGTGGGACTTTTTGGCAGCCTAGCCGTGTACGGCACCCCGAAAACCAATCACCGCCTTCAGGATTTCTAAGGGTGCAAATTTTTGATTTCACTCCTCACTACCTATCACAGTTTTGAAGGCCATAAAATGCCTAAATAGCACAAACCCCCCCCCAAATGATCCCATTTTGGAAAGTAGACACCCCAAGCTATTTGTTGAGAGGCATGGTGAGTATTTTACAGCTCTCATTTGTTTTTGAAAATGAAGAAAGGAAAGAATAAACATTTTTTTTTTCTTTTTTCAATTTTCAAAACTTTGTGACAAAAAGCGAGATCTGCAAAATACTCACCATACCTCTCAGCAAACAGCTTGGGGTGTCTACTTTCCAAAATGGGGTCATTGGGGGGGGGGTTGTGCCATCTGGGCATTCCATGGCCTCCGAAACTGTGATTGGCAGTGAGGAGTGAAATATAAAAATTACACCCTTAGAAAGCCTGAAGGCGGTGCTTGGTTTTTGGGGTCCCGTACGCAGCTAGGCTCCCAAAAGGTCCCACACATGTGGTATCCCCATACTCATGAGAAGCAACAGAATGTATTTTGGGGTGTATTTCCACATATGCCCATGACATGTTTAAGCAATATATCATTTAGTGACAACTTTTTGTAAAAAAAAAAAAAAAATATTATATATATATATATATATATATATATATATATATATATATATATATATATATATATATATATTTTTCCATTATTCAATCTCCAAATAGCTTGGGGTGTCTACTTTCCAAAATGGGGTCATTTGGGGGGGGGGGGGGGGGGTGTTTGAACTGTCCTGGCATTTTATGCACAACATTTAGAAGCTTATGTCACACATCACCCACTCTTCCACTCTTCTAACCACTTGAAGACAAAGCCCTTTCTGACACTTTTTGTTTACATGAAAACATATTTTTTTTAGCAAGAAATTACGTTGAACCCCCACACAATATATATATTGTTAAAGCAAAGGCCCTACAGATTAACCTCCCTAGCGGTAATCCCGAGTCTGGCTCGGGTCCAGCTTTTTCTGCTGGGAGCGGTAACCCCGAGCCAGACTCGGGCTTGCGTGCAGGATGCAGGGGGGAAGTTACTTACCTTTTCCCCTGGATCCTGCGATGTCTCCCCACTGTGTGAGCGAGCCGTCCGCTCGATTCACACAGTGCCCGAGTGCCGCCGATCTCCGTTCCCTGCGACGTTACGACGCACGGGAGCGGAGATCGGCGCCAAAATTTAAAAAAGTTTAAAAACACAATACACATACAGTACTGTAATCTTACAGATTACAGTACTGTATACAAATAATACACATCCCCTTTGTCCCTAGTGGTCTGCCCAGTGCCCTGCATGTCATTTTATATAATAAGATATTTTTTCTGCCTGGAAACTGGAGATTGTCCATAGCAACCAAAAAGTGTCCCTTTATGTCAAAAGTGGTTTTAGACCAGCTAGAAAACACAGATAAAAAATTAAAATCACAATTTATCATCAAACAATAAATTTAATGACAGCGACTATTCTGCAACTGAGCAAATTTCAGTGTTTTTGATTTGATTACATTATTGAATCATTTTTATATATATTTTTATTATATTATAATTTATTATTTTGTGTTTCAAACTTTATCATACCCGGGATGTCTACTAGACTCTGGTTCGGACAGATTTAAGTGAGTTATTCATAAGAATTGCATGCCTACAATATAAAAACGCCAAAATTTCCATGCAAAATAATTGTACCGCTTTCAGCACAAAATTCCAGCCAGAATCATACCGCCAGGGAGGTTAAAATGGTGGGTGTTGCATTTTTTCCACACAGTATTTGCGCAGCGATTTTTCAAACGCAGTTTTTGTGGAAAAAATACACTTTTTTTATTTTAATGCACTAAAACACACTATATTGCTCAAATTTTTGATGAAATAAAAAATATGATCTTAGGCCGAGTACATGGATACCAAACACAACATGCTTTAAAATTGCGCACAAACACGCAGTGGCGACAAACTACATACATTTATAAAAGCCTTTAAAAGCCTTTACATGTTACCACATTAGATTCACGGAGGAGGTCTACTGCTAAAATTACTACCCTCGATCCGACCTTCGCGGTGATACCTCACATGCATGGTGCAATTGCTGTTTACATATGACGCCAGACCATGCTTGTGTTCGCCTTTGGGCAAGAGAAGGGGGGGGCAGGGGTGCTTTTTTTTTTTTAGTTTTTTTTTTAATTTATTTAGCTTTTTTATTTTATTTTTAAACTGTTCCTTCCATTTTTTTTCTTTTTGTTATCATTTTTATTGTTATCTCAGGGAATGTAAATATCCCATATGATAGCAATAGGCAGTGACAGGTACTATTTTTTTAAAAAAAATTGGGGTCTATTAGACCCTAGATCTTTCCTCTGCCCTCAAAGCATCTGACCACACCAAGATCGGTGTGATAAAACGCTTTCCCAATTTCCCAATGGCGCGGTGTATATCCGGGAGGGGGGACATTCCCTCCCACTGCTTGTAAAAGCAGTCTAGAGGCTAATTACCCGCTAGAATTGCTTTAACATGAAAGCCGATCACTGGCTGAAAAGAATGATACCAAGATGATACCTAAACCTGCAGGCATCATTCTGGTATAACCATTCAAAGTCCAGCAACATACTGGACATATATTGTAATCTTTTTTTTTCATGCAGCCTCTTGGCTGAACGAAAAAAAAGAGATTGATCGGTGGGTATGCCCACCATTAGAATACCTCCCTTCATCCACCAACTTCTAATGATGGGCATACATGCACCATTTATATATGCCGAAGCATGGGGGCATCCTCCCGCAAAAGTTATGCCGTGTACACGCGGTCTGACTTTTCCACGGGGCAAGCCTCCATCGGAATTTCGACCGTATGTACGCAGCATTAGGATCCAATCGCTCCTCCGCCCCTGCTGCCCTCATGCTTCGGCATATATGCTCCTTTTTTTTTTAACTGTGGTAGTGCAATCACATCCTACAGTGTTGGAGTCACGGCTTTATGTATCCTGGGAGCAAACGCTGTTGCTGTCAAGATAAATAAATCCGCGCTGCAACTGAATGGCACACCTGAAAACAAAAAAAAGGTTAACAATAAAACACAGTAAACAAAATTACATACCTGAAAAGCAAGCATGATAAAACATAATAAAACATTGCAGAATAGAAGAGAGAGAGAGAGAGAGAGAGAGAGAGAGAGAGAGAGAGAGAGAGAGAGAGAGAGAAAAATAAAACGACAACTATTTTTTTTTGTATTTTGTACACTTTTTTTTTAAAAACTATAACTATAATTTTAACTGTAACGGTCGGGTCTCAAAATGCGATGGCATTCTTGAGACCCTGTGAAAGTGTATCCTAGCCTGTGAAATGCTGTACCCTACGCTAAAACTTCACTAGTGCGTGGCAGCGTTCAAAACATTCACCAATGCAGAGACCAGGATTTTCAGGACAGCGTGGACAATAATAACGGGTGTCACGCCTAAATCCGTGCTTGCTACAGACACGACATCTTCTTTGGGGGGCTCGTTGGGTAGGGGTACTCGGGAGGACATAAGAATAATGCTTCTCATGCAGTCGGCTTACTGCATTTGGTAGGGGATGGTGAGGTGCAGAACCGCCTGGATACAGAAGTTCTGTGACAACCTCTTCCTGGAATTCAAGAAAGGGTAAAGTCCCGCCTGAAGCTCCGTATAGCACATGAGCATTCAGCAAAGCCAATTGGAACAAAGACACTTTTTTGTACCAGCGTCTAGCCTTACGGGCAACTAGATACGGTGCCAACTGGTCGTTGAGATCCACCCCTCCCATATTTTGGTTATATTCGTGGACACAGAGGGGTTTCTCCACAACACCAGCCGCTGTACGAATTTGGACTGTCGTGTCTGCATGAAAGGAGGTAAGAATGAAAACATTCTTATTATCCCTCCACTTCACAGCGAGCAAATTATTACACTGAAAGCAGGCTCTCTCCCCCAGCCTAAGAGGGGAATCTACAAGCCGCTGGGGAAAGCCCCGGCGATTAGGTCACACGGTGCCACATGCTCCAATCTGATGATCAAACAAGTGACTAAACAGTGGCACGCTCGTGTAATAATTATCAACATACAAGTGGTACCCCTTTCCGAATAAGGGTGACACCAAGTTCCACACTATCTTGCTAGCGCTCCCTATGTAATCTGGACAGTTCTCCGGCTCTACGTAACTATCTTTTCCCTCAAACCGAAAAGCTCCACGTATAGCCTGTTGCCCTGTCACAGAGCTTATAGAGCTTGACCCCGTATCTGGCACGCTTGCTGGGAAGGTACTGTTTGAAAGACAAGCGGCCAGAAAACTTAATCAGGGACTCGTCAATGCAGACAACTTGATTGGGAGTAAACAAGGCTGCAAAACGTTGGTTTAAGTGGTTTATGAGGGGCCGAATTTTGTAGAGCCGATCAAATTCAGGGTCGCCACGAGGATGACAAAGTTCATTGTCACTGAAGAGCATGAACCGCAAGATCTGTTCGTATCGTGCCCTGGACATGGAGGCAGAGAACACGGGCATTTGGTGGACTGGTGAGGTGGACCAATAAGTCCTCAGAGTTTGGAATTTATGTAGGCCCATGTTGAGGGAAAGGCCCAGAAAGGACTTAAATTCGGAAACCGTAATTGGTTTCCAATCTCTGGCAAGGGAAGGCAACTGAGGATTAGCGGCAATGTATTGACCAGCATATATATTACTTTGGTCCACAATAGATCTATAGAGATCTTCTGTGAAAAACAGCGAATACAAATCGGATGGCTTAAAATCAGCTGTTTCCACCTGAATACCGGGTTGGCCAGTGAATGGGGGAAGTACGGGTTCTGCAGAAGTGGTGGGCACCCAATCAGGATTGGTAAATTCTGCAGGAAGGGCCCTGTGGGCACGACGGGCCTGCCTTTTCTTCTTGGTGGCAGCGGGACACTACTTGTGCTTGCCACCTCGCCAGCTTGAACTGCACTTATGGGACTCGCCACGTCACCGCGTGTTACTGCAGTGCTGGATGTACGTCCAGGGTGTACTAGGCCGCTGGTGCTTGCCAGTTCACCAGAAGGAATAGCGGCGCTAGTACTTCTCTGCTCCATACGAGAGACCTGCGATTCTTGCACCTCAACAACAACAGCAGAAGATCGGGATCGGGTACGCCTGACCTTAGCAGGGACCACACCTCTGTCGCCAGAGCTATCCGTCATGGAGCCGCTGTCGTCTACTGGATCGTATTCGGAGCCTGATTCTGACAGATGAGTGACCTCCTCTTCACTATCTGTCATACTCAGAAACAAGTAGGCCTGTTCACTAGTGTACTTTCGATTTGCCATTTTGGGCTCTAAATTTAGTAGTACACTAGTGAGATTCACAGGTAAAAAAGCTCCTGACTGTTAGCGACTGAATCAAAACGATACCAAAAAAACTGTTAGCGATTGCAGGGATCAGGCCTGACTCTGCGAACGCTGCAGTTATGTGTGCTTAGTGTTTTGTAAGTGACAGTGATCGATCGATCGATACTGCACTTGGGTGGGCTGGGCGGAGGGGGAAAACGCAGGTGCTAGCAGGTATCTGGGCTGATCCCGCTAACAATGCGTTTTTTTGGAACCCGAAACTGCTGGGACACTAGTATAGATCTGATCAGATCAGATATTGATCGGTTCAGATACTATACCACTAAGGGAGGTGTATGCTTTGTGCGTGGGTGTTTGCGGTACTGGCACTAACCTGGGGCGACGCAGACCTTATTTGACCCTAAAACCTAATTGATATCACCCGCCGGGCGATCAGGGGGTTAAACCGTTATTGGGTAATAAATGGCGGGTGCCCTGACAGTATAAAAAACAAACTAACTAACCAGCGTCACCCGTAACAGTTATACGGTGATCACTGGTGAGAGGGTTAACTAGGGGCAATCAGGGGGTTAAAACGTTTATTAGGTAATATATGGGGGTACCTGACGCTATATAAAAACCTGACGGGGAACCTAAATAACTAACTGGCTAACCAGCGTCACCTGTGACACTTATACGGTGATCACTGGTGAAAGAGTTAACTGTAGGGGCAATCAGGGGGTTAAAACCTTTATTTAGGTTGTAATATGGGGGTACCTAACCTATAAACCTATTTATGAACCTATATAAACCTGGCGGTTAACCTAAAAAGAAACTGGCTACCTAGCGGCACCAGTGACACTAATGCAGTGATCAGAAAAACGATCGCTTAATGACACTGGCAAAAGGGGGTGAAAGGGTTACCTGGGGGGCAATCAAGGGGTTAAACCTTTATTAGGGGGGTAGGGGGCTACCTTAGACCTAAAGGGGCCTAAAAACTAACTGCCCTGACAGTTATTACAGTCACAACTGACACTAAATGCAGTGATCAGTAAATAAATGATCAGTGCAATTTGTGACACTGACTGGGGGGGGGCAGGGGGTGTTCTGGGGGGTGATCTGGGGGTGACAGGGGGGTGAAATATGTACCTATGTGTCCTGGTGCCAGTGTACTGTTGGTGCACTAACCTTGATGTCTTCACTCCTCGGCGTCCCGGTCAGAAAGAACGACACGAGGAGCGTGACATCACTTCCGCCTGCCTGTGTTTACAATTACACAGGCAGGGGAAGCATCTCATTCGCCAGGAGCGAACCACTGGCCGTCCCCTCATCTCGGATCGCTCCTGAAGCGATGCCGACCGTCTCCGCCGGCGGGGGGGGTGTCCGCCGGAAGAATGTCACGTACAGGTACAGGATTTTGCCTGTACGTGCCATTCTGCTGACGTATATCTACATGAGCCGGTCGGCAAGTGGTTAATGAATGAATTGGTAATTTAACCCATCCAAGGTTTTAATATTGCACAAACTGCCCTGTTTTCAGCTTGCAATACTACACGTTCCTAAATATATTATATTATATTATATTATATTATTATATATATATATATATATATATATATATATATATATATATATATATATATATATATATATATATATATATATATATATATATATATATATATATATATATATATATATATATATATATATATATATATATATATATATAGTTTAGACTCGTAAGCCATAGCCCTGCACTAGAACCTCCCAGAAACTGGTATGCACATATCTGGGATTTCCCTCAGATGAAACGGCTGTGGTAATTACTAAAGGCAAAATATCACTTGTGCAAAATAATGGAAAGCCTGAAAACATGACCTGTTGGGGCTCCTTGAGGACTGGAGTTGAGAAAACACTGATCTAGAGAGTCTATAGTCCACGGAAAATCCATAGTGCCGATTGAGTTTAAAGCCCAAATCCAGCTTGGGCAAGTATGAAAAATATTCAATCTCCAGCAGTTCATAAAAATAAAACGGCAGCTCCAAATGCTATACTCACCTGATCTCAGGCACTGTTCCATGCAGGCTTACTTCTCTGGCTTCCAGTAAATGCTGCTTTCCTGGGTTAAAGGGGTTGTAAACCCTAGTGTTGTATAGGATGCATGAAGGTGAAAACATTTCTGACAGTGACCGGGCCCCCAGCCCCCAATGAGCGCTCACCTCTGCCCGGGGTTCTCGGCTCTTGATTGGATAGATTAATGGCAGCACAGCCATTGGCTCCTGCAGCGGTCAATCAAATCCAATGACGCGGGCGCTGGGGGACAGAGGTGAGTTGCTGGAGTCCCCAGGTGAAAACACGTGACGTGTCGTAACGCGTAGGGAGTGGCCGTAGGCAGAGAAGCACACAAGGAGATGTGAGAAGGCGCTGAGAACGCCTGGGAGCATTTTTAACCCTATATGCCTGTTTGTTTTTATTTTGATGTAAGAGTCTTTTCCCTGGCGCTGTGTCATCTTGACACTGAGCATTGCAGGACCCAAGGTTTAAACACCCTTAAAGGAGAAGTACATTACTCTTACTACGTTTGCTGAACATCTGTATCTAAACCACATGGGGCTATAGGACACCCCTGAAAGGCTTTATTTTAACATCTTTAAGGTGAGTGTTCTGGGAGACCAGTGATTGGATATAATATATTAAAACCAGGACCAAGTTTCTACCGCTTTTTAACAAGTTATCCAGAAAGTTTTGACCATTTGGATGAACTGAAAACACTAAATTCATTACTGTATGATCCACGAGATGGTTGTGCCTGATCACACACCATTTTACCATTAGGATCTGACGGATCAATTTGGACACTGTTCTATTTATATATTTTTATCCATTCTGGGACTATATGAACTTACTATCTATTTTTTACCCATTTTTTGGAATCACTTATTCACCATTGTTATCTATATTTTTATTATTGTCTTTTATATATAATTTTTATATATATTGCATTTGTGTTTCACCAGTCACGGATTTACACTATTTTTTATTTGTTTTAAGCATATTGTTCCAAGCATAGTGTTTTATGCACGTTAAACATCACCAGAACCAATTCTAGGTTTTTATGCACATGACACTTTAAATATTTAATATAATATTTATTATATTTACTGCTAGTCACACATACGTGCTACCTATCTGTTTATTTATTTTTTATTATCAGTCACATATGTACGCCATTATTATAATCAACCAGTAATCACCTCTCACCAGTACCAGCGTCCACTACTGGTCAACATACATATTGCATCTTATATATATTTTTTAACTACTATTGCGCGAAATTCTTTTATATATTTATCTGCATTTCATAAGACTAGATCATGGCCATGGGCTTGTATACCACCCTGCAGCTAACTACACACATTTGCACCAAGTACTGATCTGAGCACCCATGCTTAAAACAACATTACAGGCCACCTCCTCAGTGTGGGGTCTGGGTAAGGCCCCCTGGTTTAACCAAGGTTGCACCAATCCAGATGCATGGCTTCTATTGTGGTATAAGAAAACAGTGAAGAGGTACCGTATTTATCAGCGTATAACACGCATCCCAAGTTTAGGAGGGCATTTTAAAAAGGAAAAAAAGTTTTAGGAGGGAAGTTTAGGGAAAAAAAAAAAAAAAAACACCTTACATTTAAGCGTCATTTGCAGCTTGCCCGGCGTCATTTGCAGCCTTGCCCGGCGTCATTTGCAGCCTTTCCCACGTTTAAATTTCCTGCCGCCGAGACAGACCGCGCGAGCGCCGGCGGAAAAGACAGAGCGCCGACTGTTCGGCTCTGCTCGCAGTCCCGCCTCCCTGCTGTTTCGGAAGCGAGCGCAGGGAGGCGGGACTGCGAGCGGAGCCGAGCAGTAGGCTCGGTCTTTTTCGTCGGTGCTAATTTTTTTTTGACGGTGCTCGCTATTCAGCGCCGCTCGATTTTTTTTGTCACTTTTTTGGGGATCGGCGTATAACACGCACCCACGACTTTCCCCCGATTTTAAGGGGGAAAAAGTGCGTGTTATACACCGATAAATACGGTAATTGAATAATTCGAAGTTAAAATTTTAAACTAGTTAAGCTAAAAATGATCTCTCCGTAAGATAGAAGAGGTCCATCACCTTAGAACACTAGCTAAAAACTGAGGACTCACAGAGCAGGGACGTGTTATAGGGGGATACCCAGGAGGCGTGTTCTCATAAGCTTTGCCAGTGTCCAATCATCTGAAGGTACCAGCCTATAACCCAGGGTTTGCAAATATCCAGCCTGTGTCCTGTACTGTTTGATTAAGTTAGTATTTTTGATATGTCCAAGTCCAATCATATTCGGAAACAAAATATGCTGTTCTAGAACATTCTTGCAGCATTCAGCTACTAGGAGATAGAAAAGCTATAACTAGCAGTGAAAGCAATAACAGAAACTTACTTAAGAAATCAAAGAATTGGATTATAATCAACATATGTTTAAAAAAAAAAAGAATTCACAACAAGTTGATCTGACAGCAGGATATCATGTTTTAAGCATTTAATTGGCAATACTTGCGCTGTGATGCTTGTAAGTACATGGATACAAGACCACTTTTTACCTAGCCATTAAGCTTCCCACGTTTGCAGATAAAGCTTGAAAAGGCCTGAGTGATTGACAGCCATCACCATAGCATTCATTTACAGAGAGAATAATAGCCGCTTAATATTCAGTAGAAATACCAGTGGGTCTCTCTGAGTTTTTTAGCATTATTACTACATTAGTATGACATCTTTTAAACTGGATCTAAATGCTTAAAAAAGAGCATTAATTTCTATTATTGTTACAAAATTTGATATAAAGGATCTTTAAAGCTATTCTTCATAACCACAATGGTACTCATTTTTAGAAGTGACTTGGAGAAGACGTGGTCAAGACTGTAGCAACCAACTGCATTCAAACTTTTATTCTCCACGTGTCATTTTTCAGGTTTGGATCAAACTAGCTGTTATGAGTTGTCTGAAATATCTCTTTCCTCAGTGCCTCATACTGAGTCAGTGTTACCAACCGTCAGTATTTTTACTGGCAGCCAGTAAAAAATGGGCACTTTTCTCCTGCCAGTAAATGCTAGTGACAGGAAAGGGTTGCCAGTAAAAAATATGGCTGTGACGCTAGGCTCCGAACTGCGCATAAACAAATCAGATTCGGAGTCGGCTGAGACCATCTGAGTGCCTGCTACAGTGTGTTCAAGTGGTGCCAGTAGGGGGAAGGTGCCTGAGTGTGTTGTGTGAAGTCATGGTGCAAGGGAGCCCAGCTGAGTGGCCAGAGCCTCGTGTGCGGGTCTGTGGGATGGGAGCAAGGCAAGCCAGGAGCGGGACTGTCAGTGCTGTTTGGACTGGTGTGGACTAAAGGGACCAGCTGGTATGGAGAGACTGTCACTGTGACTCAGGAGGGGATGTGTCATGTTGGTGAGGTGTCCGTGTCACTGTGAGAGTCGATTTCATGTGTGTGTGTGCCTGTCCATTCTAATTTCTTGCCCTCCCGAGTCTTGTCCCTGAGTTACTTACTATATTGAAAATAAAATATCTAATATGTTTTTTGTGCCTTAACATCTACCTTAAAATCACATTGCTAACTGCATATTGTACTTGTTTGTAGCTTAATAATTAAATGTGCACTTAAAACGAATTTTGTAACTTTTGAAAATGTCAGTAAAAGCTTGGCTGTGCCAGTAAATTTTGTGTGTCATGTCAGTAAATTTCAATCTGGAAGGTTGGCAACACTGTACTGATTTTTGCAGCACTTGTGCCATTAATTGTGTAGGAGTATTCAAAATACCTTTAAAGTGCAAAAAAATGTATATCAAAATGGCATAAAAAAATATTTCAATCACTGAATATATCAAGTGCCAATTAATAAACTTGCATATAGCAAACAGAACTTAAGAATAAACAAAACCAAATGTCATAAGAAATTGCTATAAAAGTTCAAAACTATTTCTTAGGCGATCAAGCACTTTTATCAAGTCACATCATTTATATGAAGATTATTAAGTCACTTTCATTGACCTTTTTTTTAACCACATTTTCATCATACTTTTGCACTTTATTGTAGCATTTTCTTATATGACATTTGGTTTTGTTTATTCTTAAGCTCTGTTTGATATATGCAAGTTTATTAATTGGCACATGGTATAGTCAGTGATTGAAATATTTTATTTATGCCATTTTAATATAAAATTATTAAAATATAAAATAATTTTTTTTGCACATTTGCACTTTAAAAAAAGGTATTGCGAATACTCATACACAATTTATGGCACAAGCACTGCACTTCTCTTTTTTTTTTTCTTAGTCTGTTTCTGTGCCCAGTATCTGGGTTATGGTGTTCAGCTGCTGTTTGATGCTATTTTTATACTGGGCGCAGATATCTACCTACTTACATTTACTGATTTTTGTTTTATATAATTTTACAGGCTACTCATGGGGGGTTCATTAAGCTCTCCCTCTCTCCTCTGCCACCCCAGTCCTTTAACCACTTGGTATATGGGCCAATTTTGAAATTTTTCACATACATGTTAAAATAAGCACTTTTTTTATTGCTAGAAATTACATTAGATATTTTCTCACAGCAGAGATCCTGGGGAACAAAATGGTGGTGGTTGCAATTTATATTTGGCACATTTTGCATAGCCATTTATCAAGTACAAATTTTCAGAAAAAAATTAATTTAAATGAATTTTAGTGCACACAAACACAATCTAATGCAAACTAATATTTTTTTTTGTAAAATATAAAAGATGATATGCCAAATAAACAGATACTAAACATAAAATATTGCATGCCATAAGAAGGCAACAAACTATGGTACCTAAAAATCGTCATAGGCAGTGCTTTAAAAGCCTTTACAGATTACCAGTTTAGAGTTAAATGTGAGCTCTTGCTCTCACTCTGAGGTTTGTGGAGATACCGCATATGTGTGACACAATCACTACTATATACATGCTGAACCTAAGTGTGCATGAGCAAGGGACGATAGGTGGACAGTTTTCAATTTGGCTCCTTTGAATTTTCAATCAAAGAAAGTCAGGCAGTGGGTGGCAGCTGGGCCACTCACAAGAAAATTTAGGCTTGTTCATCAGGAACTGGCTGAAATTCTCAGAGTATAGCCAGCTTTATACTATCAAACAGAAGCCCTTAGTTTTACTTTAGGGTTCTCCTTAGGTCGATACCTTGTTCAGTTTAGTAGTCCTTTAATAACCCCTTTGACAGTGGTGTAACAAAGGAGCAGTGGGAAAATTTACCCTGAGTACAGGCATTATGTGGGTGCAATGTCTGTGTGCAGGCCACTTAGGCTAAAGATTGGCATTTACAGAAGTCCAGTTTCCCTGATCACAGGTTAGTTTCTTTAACCGCTTGCCGACCAGCCGCCGCAGTTGTACTGCGGCAGAATGGCACAGGCAGGCAAATCGCCGGTATGTTATATCGATCCTTCTGGTGGCCACTAGGGGTGCACACGCGCCGCCGGAGGCGTGCCCGCAGCTCACCCCCGGAGCCGATGCAAGTGCCCGGCGGGCTCGATGACCGCCGGGCTCCCGCGATCGCTCGTAACATGGCGAGTACTGGGATCTCTGTGTGTAAAAACAGACATCCTGGCTCTCTGAGGGAAGAAGTGACAGATAGTCTGTTCATACAAAGCGATCTGTCATCTCCCCTAGTCAGTCCCCTCCCCCCTTCAGTTAAAACACATACTAGGGAACACAATTAACCCCTTGATCGCCCCCTAGTGTTAACCCCTTCACTGCCATTGACATTTTTATAGCACTAATCGTTGTATTAATGCAGATGGTCCCAAAAATGTGTCAAAATTGTCCGATATGTCCGCCATAATGTCGCAATCACAATAAAAAAAAAAAAAAAAAAAAAATCGCAGATCGCCACCATTACTACCCTGTTTCCCCGAAAATAAGACCTAGCGTGATTGTCGGTGTTGGCTGCAATATAAGCCCTACCCCCCAAAAAAGCCCTAGTAAAAGTCCTTGTAGGTCTTGTTTTCAGGGTAGGGCTTATTTTCGGGGAAACAGGGTAGGGCTTATTTGGTGGGTAGGGCTTATATTGCAGCCATTACCGACAATCACGCTAGGTCTTATTTTAGGGGAAACAGGGTAGTACAAAAAAAATAAAAAATAAGAAAAAACTGCTATAAATCTATCCCCTATTTTGTATACGCTATAACTTTTGTGCAAACCAATAAATATGCGCTTATTGCGATTTCTATTACCAAAAATATGTGGAATACACAATTGGCCTAAACTGAGAAACAAATTCGCTTTAAAAAAAAAAAAAAAAAAAAAAAAAGAAAAAAAAAAAAAAAAGTGGATATTATAGCAAAAAGTACTAAATATTGTGTTTTTTTTTTCAAAATTTACGCTTTTTTTTTGTTTATGGCGCAAAAAAAAAAAAAAAAAACGCAGCTATGATCAAATACCACCAAAAGAAAGCTCCATTTGTGGGAAAAAAGGACATCAATTTTGTTTGGCTACAACGTCGCACAACCGCGCAATTGTCAGTTAAAGCAACGCGTGCCGAATCGCAAAAAGTGCTCTGGTCAGGAAGGTGGTAAAATCTTCTAGGGCTGAAGTGGTTAAATTGCACTTTCCATTTACATTTTTTATTTTTAAACTTTAATTCAATTAGTAAACCATTTCTTACACGGATATACTGCACATGTTAAACATAAAACCAAAACCACTTCTTTGTTTTTAAGCTATAATGCTTCAAATAGTTAGCTTTTCAATAGCTCATGTTATACGTTTTGCTTTTTGTTATTGGGTTTCTTTGATTTCTTATTTAAGCAGTAATGTCATCTTTCATTCTTTTACACAACATGAATTTTATCATTGTCATTCCCTCAATTAAGGAAAAGGTGAGGGTATAATGTGGTATTGAAAAGCCTAAGAACTAAGGCCATCAATGGCAGCTCTGACGGCACAATAGAGGCTGCTGGCTAAAGCTTATCAGCAGGAAAACCTTAGCAATTGAGGCAGGATTGCCAACAAAATGTTTTTTCCCCCCACCAAAGACAGCCAGCAGGCAGGCAAAGTGACCGCCTATATATGTAGACCTTGCCAATATCAGCCAATTGATTGTAATCTCATGTCATGTATATGGACACCCTGGAGTGGGAATCTACCATTGTTTGTTTCATGTTTCTGATGCAAGTTATAAAGCTAAAAACTATAGTAACATTTTTTTTTAGAAATTTATACATTTAGTATGTATTTATGTGTTTATTACCTTTTTGATTCCTTGTTTTAAAAATGCTTGTGCAAAAGTTTCCAGAACACGGTTGAGTAATCCGGCGCCAGTGATTGATAGGGTCCCTCTCTGAATAAATTCTGTCCTGCAGTAAAAGAATTACACATTTTACATGCTTTGCAGTTCCTACCTTAAACACATGTTAAAAATCAAAAAGGGAGCCAATCGAGGTTTAATAAGCCTGGCAGAAGAATTTTGTAAATGGGTCCATACCATAATGCTGATTGACAGACTCAGCTCCATTCCTGTGTGCTGTGTGAAGGGGAAGTGTCCCTTCCCTCCAATCAGCTCACAGAGCTCTTCTCACTGAGCTCTAGTGTGTAACTTCATATCTCAGCCCCCTTTTTTTGCCAACTCAGGTAAGCTTTATAAATTCTGGACCTTGAGCAGATGTAGAGACGAGCACAGATAAACAAGTACAACTTATGCAGAAGGATCGGTTTTATCTCTGTTTATCACCTGAAGCCAGTCACTTCAATGGGTATAAGGCTCGATTCACATCTATGCATTTTGCTTTTGAGCGTTTTTGCAGTGCTTTTTGCGGTGCTTGCCGCGTTTTTGAACATAACTTTTTACCGCGATTTTGCATTTTTTCTTTTTTTTTTTTACACTGTGGTTGCTTAGCAACCAGCTATATACAGTGTAAAAAAAAAGAAAAAAAACACGCAAATCGCTGCAAAATCGTGGTACTTGCGTTTTGTATGCGGATCCATTGACTTCTATTACATGCAAAACGCTGCATTTTGCATGAAAAAAAGTCCCTGACCCTTTCCAAAAACGCAGAGGCACAAAAATGCATTCATGTGAACATCTTCCATAGGAATCCATGTTAAAAAATTTCCCTGCATTTCTGCAAAATGCATCAAAAAACGCATTAGTGTGAATCAAGCCTTAGTAAGGGTTTACAACCACTTTAAGGCCCCTTGCACATGGGCTTTCCGTTTGTCTGTTTTTCATCACTTCATTGAGGAAAGAAACACGGACATAAATGTATAGTTACATAGTTAGCCAGGCTGAAAAAAGACACAAGTCCATCCAGTCCAACCATAAAAAAAAAAATATCGTACAATGCAATATACCCAATTCTATACCCACAGTTGATCCAGAGGAAGGCAAAAAGAAACCCCAGCAGAGCATGCTCCAATCTGCTACAGCAGGGGAAAAAAATCCCTTCCTAATCCCCCTAGAGGCAATCGGATTTTCCCTGGATCAATTTTACCTATAAATGTTAGTACCCAGTTATATTATGTACATTTAAGGAAAGTATCCAGGCCTTTCTTAAAGCAATCTAATGAGTTAGCCAGAACCACCTCTGGAGTCTAATGGGACAACAGGATGATCATTCGTTTACATCCACATCTGTCAAGATCTGTTTATTTCTAAAACGGATGTAAACTGACAAAACAGTCTGTTTTTGCATTGATTGTTAGGAGCTGCCACTTGCCAGCAGGGTGGAGTGTGTACACAGAGGATCTGTCACTTGGTGGCACGAGGGGGGGGGGGGGGGTCAAATGTAAAAACAGATGTACATGGACACGAAAACAGATATAAAATGTTCGGATCCATTTTTCCTTCAATGTTTAATTTTTTTTTTTTTTTTTTGAAAAGTGACTGAATGGATGAAACCAATGGAAAGCCTGTGTGAAAGAGGCCTAAAATCAATGTTGGACTAATTAGAACTACTCAAGAGTGGTAAAGTGACAAGTCAAGCAGCACACAGACCTCAGCATGTAGTGACTAGTCTTCAAAACAGAACATAGCATCAGTCACCTAAATCTAAGCTTGCTGCTACACTACTGAATGCTACCATATGAGACCTGTTTTCAGCTTTATCTGTGGCCAGAATAAGGTTACTAACAAGAGATTTGCGTGCATGTAGGATCAGGCCTCGTGTGAAGTGCTTATTCTTTAGATATGAACCTGTCATGAGAAAAATATGGTCGTGGCCATTGCAGTTTTGTGGCTATAATGCAGACCTTCTTTCTTCAAAATTTTCTTAGACACTAACCTGGAAAAAAATTGGTACATCAGGAAATCAGAAGACCTATTGTGCAGACTTGATCTGGGTCAGTGCCCGCATGTTTTGAAGCTAGGAGGGACAGGTGTGCAATGCATTTGTCTCCATGTTTATTTCCTTAAAACTTAAAGTTCAATATTAGCAGTGTTTTTTCAATTGTTTCTCTTGTTTTGATCAATGCTAAAAATTGTTAGAGCCTTTGTCATCACTCTTGTACAATAGTATAATTTATGAACTCAAAGAATGTTCACAATAATATAAAAATGGCTTTTAATATTTCATATCCCAGCAATAGTCATAAGACCCCGGCGTACTATAGCAAAATCATCAAACAAGTTATTTATCTTTCACGGAGAGCTGTCTAAATGGAAATTTACTGGACTTTATTGATCCAATATCGATCTCTGTAGTATAACCCAACATGTAGCCCTGTTCCACGAGTCATGGAGAGAAGTCTATTAATGAGATTCATCTGCTGAATTATTGACTAGTTAAGTACAGAAGCTCCATTTTAATTGTTTTCCAGATGGGAGTTTAATTAAAGTGCATTTGATGTAAAAGACACAACCTCTTCCGACAATAAGTGAGATGGTCTTCCAAAGCCTAATTTAATCAAATAATGGATACTAATCAAGAGCTCCCCTCCCGGAATGAAAGAAAGAATGATGTTGGGATCTAGGACAACGATTGCTTAGAATCACAGACAGTGAAACATTGACAGCCTGCTTAGGTAGTACCGAAGTTGGAAATTTACATTTTAATCTGCAGTCTACTTATGGGCAAACCCCTGGCAGCATATACATAACTGTTAATGCTATAAATATTTTACAATAAAACAAACCTACTGCCTTTATCGCACTGCCAAGTGCATATCATTTAAGGCCATTGGTGCTGGGACAATGTCCTCTGGCATCTATGGCAAAGATTTTTTCTCTTTGCTTAGATGGAGGTTGTACATCCACATATAAAGTGACTGTGCCGAGGCAGTGTACAAAATGACAGCAACTGGCCCATCAGCTCTAGGGTTACGACTTGTATGGTAAAAATGTGCATTAATGTGTATAACGAAGCCAAGGAAAGATGGAAAAATCTCCAAATGGCATCAAATTACAGATTAGACATTCTTATAATATGTCAAAAAAAGTTAGATTTTATTTCCATCATTTACACTTTCAAAATTACAGAAAACAAAAAAATGGCGTCTGCAAAAGTTTGGGCACCCTGCAGAGTTAATATCTTGTACTGCCCCCCCCTTTGGCAAGTATCACAGCTTGTAAACGCTTTTTGTAGCCAGCCAAGAATCTTTCAATTCTTGTTTGAGGTATCTTTGCCCATTCTTCCTTACAAAAAGTCTTCCAGTTCTTTGAGATTTCTGGGCTGTCTGTCACGCACTGCTCTTTTAAGGTCTATCCATAGATTTTCAATAACGTTGAGGTCAGGAGATTGTGAAGGCCATGGCAAAACCTTCAGTTTACGCCTCTTGATGTAATCCCCCGTGGATTTTGAGGTGCGTTTAGGATCATTATCCATTTGTAGAAGCCATCCTCTCTTTAACTTCAGCTTTTTCACAGATGGCATCAAGTTACCATCCAAAATTTGCTGAAATTTTATTGAATCCATTTTTCCTTCTACTCATGAAATGTTCCCTGTGCTGCAATACAACCCCAAAGCATGATTGATCCACCCCCATGCTTAACAGTTGGACAGAGGTTCTTTTCATTAAATTCTGTGCCCTTTCTTCTCCAAACGTACCTTTGCTCATTCCGCCCAAAAAGTTCTATTTTAACCTCATCGGTCCACAGAACTTGTTTCCAAAATGCCTCAGGCTTGTCTATATGTTCATTTGCAAAGTTCAAACACTGATTTTTTGCGGTGAGGACGTAGAAGAGGTTTTCTTCTGATGACTCTTCCATGAAGACCATATTTGTACAAGTATCTCTTTATAGTGGAATAGTGCACCACAACTCCAGTGTCTGCCAGATCTTTCTGGAGGGATCGTGCAGTCAAATGTGGGTTTTGAATTGCTTTTCTCACAATCCTGCGAGCTGTTCTGTCTGATATTTTTCTTGGTCTTCCAGATCTCGCTTTAACTTCCACTGTTCCTGATGACTGCCATTTCTTCATTAAACTCCGGTTTAAGTACATTCCCTGAAATTAACTTGTGTTCTAAAAGTGGTGAAGAATGTGCCAAATTCATGCACCCGTCTAGAACTTGTATTTGCACTTTTAGGCTGGGTTCACATATGAACCTCATGCTGCTCACAGCAGGGTCCGGTGCATCCTGGTTCACCATTTCAGGTCCAATTTCAGCCCGCATTTTGGCTGAATTCAAACCTGAAACGAACCAATAGACGCACAGCTTTTTTCTGCAAAACGCAATCAGACCTGCAGCGGAGATATGTGAACCGGCTCCATAGAGAGTTGGTCAAAATCTCCTGCTATTGCGAATTAGATGCGGGGAACCCAGCCTTAGAATGCACGAGACACACTTAAAAATTGTGCGAGACAGTTTTTCTCCCTATAACCTAGAGAGTTGGTCTTAATCAGCTCCACTTTTACATTTGGCACATGCAATGCCACACAATGTAAAGTGGCGCATTTTAGAACTACCTAAATTTGTTACGAGTCATTGTCAGAATTGAAAGACTTGATTTGGCGCAAAATCTTAACCGCTTCCCGACCGCCTCACGCCAATATACGTCGGCAGAATGGCATGGCTAGGCAAAACCACGTACAGGTACGTGGCCCTTGAAAAGCCTAGCCGTGGTTTGCTCGCGACCCAGTCGGGAGCTCCGTGATATTAATAAAAATGCTATAAAACTATCCCCTATTTTGTAAACGCTATAACTTTTGCGCAAACCAATCAATCGCTAATTGCTATTTTTTTTACCAAAAATATGTAGAAGAATACGTATTGGCCTAAACTGAGGAAAAAATATGTTTTTTTATATATTTTTGGGGGATATTTATTATAGCAAAAAGTAAAAAATATTGCATTTTTCTCAAAATTGTCGCTCTATTTTTGTTTATAGCGCAAAAAATAAAAAATCGCAGGGGCGATCAAATACCACCAAAAGAAAGCTCTATTTGTGGGAAAAAAAGGATGCCAATTTTGTTTGGGAGCCACGTCGCACGACCGCGCAATTGTCAGTTAAAGCGACGCAGTGCTGAATCACAAAAAGGGGCCTGGTCCTTTGGCTGCAAATTGGTCCAGGGCTGAAGTGGTTAACAAGAGGGAATAAATGACAGAAAAATTTTGAGGCAACTTTAAACCCGAAAATGTTTTATTTTTTTTTGTCTGGCACAATATAGAGTATGGGATTTCAGATCAGCTGTGCCCAGTCTTGCCACAAAGAGTTAATCCAGCTCTGAGCAATCCTCATATCTTTTTTCAGTGAAATAAAATGGACAAACTGAAAACTCTGTCCGTTCTTCCCCCTTGCTGTGATTGACAGGTGATTTACATATCTCGTGCACTAGCCTAAGACATGCATTGTTTTTTAAATTGCCACCCCCACTCCTTTCTTCGGCAGCTCTGCAAGGATTGGCTGTTCCACACCTCAGCATGATTTGGCATGCTGAAGTCATGTGGGGACTTTTCTGGGTTTTGACTGGATGCTAGTGATCATAGCAGAAGTTCAGTGTAAGAAATACACAGGAGAAAATGCACGTTGATAAGGGGAGTGTAGAGGTGGGTAGGGAGTCTACTGATATCATGACTCCACCCACTGAGCCCTGGAAAACAGACCCACCCACAAAATCTGCAGTTTTTCGGGTCTCATAGCTGACAGATAAGTATACATGCAGGAGGCTTTTAGATAACCAATATTGCAGTAGTTTAGAAAGGATGAGTTCCCCCCCATTGCCTTTGTCCATTATTGTGACTGTTGAGGATCAGATCAAATTTTTTTGTAAATTATGGCAGAAAACCAAATGGGGTTCACATACTTCTGCCACTGTAATAATTATGCAAATATTTTACTAGATTTTCAAAATGTTAGAATTATTACATATTTACCTGCAGAGCTGGCAGGACGCACGGTCAGTTTGGCAGCAGAGTCTGTGTGAAAGAAATACTAACAGCACGTTCAGCTTTAGTAATCAGGGTAACAGCTTGTTACACTGATCATCGATTCATACAAAGTACAGATTTTGTTACACTGTACTTGGCTGGAGATCTTAGGAGCAGGTTATTACTATGTAAGGATTTTGTTACACTGTAATTAGCTGTAGCAGCTAATTACAATGTAGTGATTTTGCTATATTTTAATAAGCTACAGCAATGTATATCTTAACCACTTCAATACAGGGCATTTATTCACCCTTCCTGCCCAGACCAATTTTTAGCTCTCACACTTTGAATGCTACTTTTGTATGCATGACTAATGCAAACAAAATGTTTATCATTTTTTTTTTTTTTTCATACAAATAGAGCTTTCTTTTGGTGGTATTTAATTACCACAGTTTTTTTTTTTATGCGACATAAGTGAAAAAAATCGTAAATTTTGAAAAAAAATAAAAATAAAAAAAAACACACCACACTTTTTTTTTTAGTTTCCATGATAAAATTTAGCAAAGTTATTTCTCGCACACAGCATATGCATAATTTCAATTACACCCCAAAATACATTTTGCTACTCCTCCCGAGTATGGTGATACCACATGTGTGATACTTTTACACAGCCTGGCCACACAGAGGAGGTCCAACATGCATGGAGCACAGTCAGGGGTTCTAGGAGCATAAATTACACCTCTAATTTCCTAACGACCTATTACATTTGTGAAGGCCCTGGAGCACCAGGACAGTGGAATTACCCACAAAATTACTCCATTTTGGAAAGCAAACACCCCAACATCTATTCTATGAGGCATAACGAGTCTTTTGAACGGTTCATTTTTTTCGTCTTAACTGTGGAAAGAAAATGAAAAACTTATTTTTCTTTTTTTTTACACAAAGTGGTCAGTTTATAAGATATTTCTAACTCAAAAGCATGTATATAGCAAAAATTACACCCCAAAACACATTCTGCTACTCCTGAGTATGGCAATACCACATGCGTGAGACTTTTACACAGCCTGGCCACAGAGGCCCAACATTGAAGGTGTTCTAGGAGCATAAATTACACATCTCATTTCATTCCGCTTTTGAAGGTCCTTGAGCACCAGGGCAGTGGAATTACCCACAAAATTACCCCATTTTGAAAAGCAAACACCCCAACGTATTTACAATGAGGCATGGGCTGCAGATAGGTACTCGGGTACTCTGATGGGCTGGAGATAGGTACTCGGATGGGTGGTGACAGGTACTCTTTATTGGGGGGGGGGGGATCAGTGTCCGTCTCACACACAATCGGTGACAAGCCTCATCCCTGATCGCCCCGCTCTGCGTGCATCCTAGGGGCATGCACGAGCGCCGTGCACGTGGGCAGTACATGTGACCGGCTGTGCTTTGACACAGCCGGTCACGTGGTAAAGAGCCATTTGTTATTGCCTCTTTACACGGATCTGGGATGGACTGTGTCCGAGGGACACACCTCATCCCCAATCGCCCGCAGGAGCGGCGAGAAGCCGAGGACGTCATATGACGCCCGCCCAGGATGGGAGATCCCATCTGCGGACATCATATGACTATAGCCTGGTAATGAAGTGGTTAATCGTACAGTACAGGACACATTCAACTTATTCATACACCCTGGGTTATAGGGGTGCCCCTTTAGGCGATTGGAGATTTGCAAGTTTTGAGGACACACCTCCCTCCCTGGGGGCCTTCCCCTTAACCCTACCCCACTCCATGAGTCCTCAGTTTTTTGCTAATGTATGAAGATGATGGACCTCTTCACCTTTCTGGAGAAATCCGTTTCTCTAGTTTATTATTTTTTTATTCATATTTTGAATCTGGATCAACCCAACCTCGGTAAAATATTGGGAGCCATACCCAGACCCCATGTTGTAGGGATGCCTTGTAATTTTTGCTTCGGGCACTGGATCCTGCATAGGGTGCTCACCATGGCACTGGGTGCCACACATTGAGTTAGCCACAGCGTGCTATACAGGTCCAGGACCCTGGTCCATCGCTATGGAACCCTGTACATCCCTTTGGGGGTATGCCCATCCTAATGAACAAAGCCTAGACCTGACATACAGTCCAGAGTATGGACATGCAAGACCCTATATTATCTCTGAATGATACTGTGTGCACCGCCGCTGGTTTTCTCCGGCTATGATTAAACACAGCAGGTGCCTATCGGTGGGTACAGGAGAGAAGGCAAGGGACTAAGATCCATGTCTTCCCATAGCAAAAGCACCTCCCACAGTGTGGTAAAACACTGGTAAAGCACACCCTAATGTTAGCCCCTTCCCAGCCAGTGTCATTAGTACAGTGACCGTGCACATTATTGACCGTGCACACGTCAAAAGTGTCAGTGTCCAAATGTCTGCTGCAATATCGCAGTCCTACTACAAGTCACTGATCAAGACCATTACTAGTATAATATATATATATATATATATATATATATATATATATATATATATATATATATATATATATATATATATATATATATATATATATATATATATATATATATATATATATATATATATAAAATTAAACAAA
Source organism: Lithobates sylvaticus (assembly GCA_028564925.1). Lineage (NCBI taxonomy): Eukaryota > Metazoa > Chordata > Amphibia > Anura > Ranidae > Lithobates > Lithobates sylvaticus. The sequence continues at coordinate 318,516,150 of CM053029.1, read as the reverse complement.
AAAAAAAAAAAAAAAAAAAAACACACTTTGTAGGTGCTATAACCTTTTGCGCAAACCAATATGCGCTTATTGGGAATTTTTTTTACCAAAAATATGTAGCAGAATACATATTGGCCTAAATTTATGAAGAAATTTGTTTTTTCATTTTTCTTTTTATTGGATGGGTTTTATAGCAGAAAGTAGAAAATATATTTTTACAAAATTGTTGGTCTTGTTTATAGTGCAAAAAATAAAAAACTGCAGAGGTGATCAAATACCATACAAGGAAAGCTATATTTGTGAGACTGTCCCCTCTTCCCAGTCAATATCGGGAGAATTGAAGTCCCCCATTATGACGACATTTCCCTGTCTCGCTGCCATTTCCAACTGTGGGAGTAGGTCCAGCTCCTCCTTCAGGTTGGGTGGCCTATAAACATACCCCCACTATTAATTTCTCATTTACTTCTTACTTTACATCTACCCACACTGATTCCACCTCCCCTCTTCCAATTTACATTGTTCCTCCTCTCTCTCACCCTTGCATCATTTATTACCTATAGACACCCCTCCCCCTCTTCCACCTCCCCTGTCCTTCCAATACAAGTAATACCCCTGGATATTTGCCAGCCAATCGTGTGAGCTGTCAAACCAAGTTTCAGTTATTGCCACAAAAGTCTAAGTACTCCTCGTGCAATAGCAGCTCCAGTGTCTCTATTTTGTTAGCTAGGGTCCTAGCATTTGTGTATACACCTCTCAGTGTTGTATGACTGCATACTATTTCCTCATGTTTCCTCTGGCTTTGTTTTTGAATTGTCCACGCATTTAACCGGGGATTTAAAGTTATGGCTGTATTATCACTGCCGTCTCCACTATTACACTCTGTCCTTTGTTCACTGCTGGCTATTGCTTCCTTTGACCCCCCCCCCCCCCCAATACCTAGTTTAAAAGCCCCTCCAACTTTGTGGCCATCTTTCTTCCCCAATAGAGCTGCATTATCCTCATTAAGGTGCAGCCTGTCCTTACTAAAGAGCCGGTAACAGACTAAGAAGACAGCCCAGTTCTACAGGAACCAAAACCTCACTTACCTACACCAGTTCCTCAGCCACGTGTTCAGTTCCCTAAGCTCTTGCTGCCTTTCTGGTGTGGCTCGAGGCACAGGTAGTATTTCTGAGAAAACTACCTTGGAGGTCCTTCTCCTCAATCTATTCCCCAAGTCCCTGAAATAATTTTTTAGGACTCTCCACCTTCCTGTCATATGGTCATGGTACCAACGTGTACCATGACCGCTGGGTCCTCCCCAGCCCAATAATCTGTGCACCCTATCCACGATGTGCCAAACCTGATCGCCCAGTAAACCACATACCGGTCAGCAACCACGGTCTTTATGACAGATTGCCCTCTCTGTCCTCCTAATAGAGTCCCCCACTACCAGCACTTGTCTAATCTTTCCTGCATCTCTGCCCCCCTCCTTACTGGAGCCATCACTCCCCTGGCAGCTAGGGGAAGGCACCTGCTCCAGCAATGCCGCCCCTGAGCTGATATCCCCAACATCATGCAACTTGGCACATTTGTTGGGGAGTACCAACTCAGGACTGGCCTTCCTAGCGCTCTTCCCTCTACCCCTCTTCCTGTCACCCAGCTACCTACCTTTGGCTCCTGTGCCTCCATATCTCCAACCTCCTCTTCACTGGCCCCCCGCCAGCACCTGCTGAGTAATGTCCAAGCTCAGTGGTGGGATGTTCATTAAGGGCACACAGGCATGGCCCCCTCTCTCCAGCCACCCCCCTCTATGACTAATGGATAGATTCATGCATTGCGATTGGACACCTATCAGGAGGAGGGGAGGAGACCCATGAGGACACAGCTCGCTGCTGTCTGACCCGCTGCAAGGTCCAACAGCTCACCGCAATCACGCACTGCCTGACCCACCACCAGGATGGGGTAAGTTCTGGGCAGACAGCAAGCGGGGCACAGTGGTGCCATTTGATGGGGCACAGTGGTGGCAATTGATTTTTTTTTTCAGAATTTTTCAGTTTGTTTGCACCCCCCCAAAAATATTTGAGCACCAGCCGCCACTGTCCAAGCTCCTTCCCAGGTTGCCGATGCTTCTCAGTGATTCTCCAGAATCAGGATCTGGCCTTCCAGAGAAACTCGCTCACATCCCACACGGCAGTATTTGCCCTCTTTGCTCATCAAGGAACGCATACATGGAGCAGGATGTGCACTGAGTGACATCACCAATCCTGTTGGACTTTTTACCCGCTTATCTAGTGAGGATAATAATGACAACTTGCTCTGTCTAATTGGGCGACTATGTGGCAGATGAGGTTTAATGTTGATAAATGTAAAGTTATGCACTTGGGGGCTAAGAATATGCATGCATCATACATGCTAGGGGGAGTACAACTGGGGGAATCCGTAGTGGAGAAGGATCTGGGGGTTTTCGTAGATCATAAGCTCAATAATAGCATGCAATGTCAAGCTGCGGTTTCCAAAGCAAGCAAAGTTCTTTCTTGTATTGAGAGGTATGGACTCCAGAGAGAGATATGATTTTGCCCCTGTTCAAATCATTAGTAAGACCTCATCTGGAATATGCAGTTCAGTTTTGGGCACCAGTTCTCAAAAAGGATATCGAAGAACTGGAGAAAGTGCACAGAAGGGCAACCAAACTGATAAGAGGCATGGAGGAGCTCAGCTATGAGGAAAGATTAGAGGAACTGAATTTATTCACTCTTGAGAAGAAGAGAATAAGGGGGGGATATGATCAACGTGTACAAATATATAAGGGGTCCATATAGTGAACTTGGTGTTGAGTTATTCACTTTACGGTCAACACAGAGGACAAGGGGGCACTCCTTACGTCTAGAGGAAAAGAGATTTCATCTCTAAATACAGAAAGGTTTCTTCACAGTAAGAGCTGTGAAAATATGGAATAGACTCCCTCCAGAGGTGGTTCTGGCTAACTCAGTAGATTGCTTTAACCTCCTTGGCGGTAACCCCGAGCGTGACTCGGGCTGACTTTTTTTGTCAGGAGCGGTAACCCCAAGTCACGCTCGGGGTAGCAGTGCAGAGCATACAGCGGAGCCCTTACCTTGTCCTGGGCTCCAGCGATGTTCTCCGCTGTCTTCGGCTGTCCTCGGCTGTGTTCGCCAGCGCGATCACGGCGTCTCACTTCCTAGTTCCGTTCCCTGCGAGCAGCAGCGGTGCACGGGAGCGGAACTGGGCGGGAGATTCAAAAGTTCAGCACAACACACACACATAAATAGAGGTGATACAGTGTAATCTGAGAGGATTACACTGTATCATCTCAGATCTTACTGATACAGTGCCCCTTGCCTTGCCCTAGTGCCCCTTGCCAATAAAAAAAATTTAAATGGAATCCAAAAAGCGCCATCTCGCTACAAAATCGCCTTTGGAGCAGTTGGATGACAGCGACAGCGACACGGAGTTGCTCCCAGAACTGAGCGATAGCGAGTCGTGGGGAGATTTGTCATCTGACACGGATCTGACAAGTGACAGCGGTGACAGCGGTGATGATCCTGCACCTGACATCAACGATGTGCACACTTGGTGCCCTATTGAGTGCGATACGGACCAGGTAGCGCCCCCAAGGTTCCCCTTCACTGGATCACCTGGGATGAAGGTCGAAGTTGAGCGTGGCAACCCTCTGGCATACCTGGAATTATTTCTTACAGAGGAGGTAATTCAAAAAATTGTCACAGAGACAAATCGCTACCAAGTGCAGCAATCCGCTACGCCGCATGCCAGGTTTTCCCGAAGCAGAAGGTGGGAACCGGTAACTAAAAAGAGGACATCTGGCTGTTTCTCGGACTCATTATTCTCCAGGGAGTGGTGGGGAAACCGCGCCAGAAATGGTACTGGACCACCAACAAATTACTGGCCACCCCGTTTTTTGGTACCGTGATGTCGGAATACCGTTTTTCCCTCATCATGAAGTATTTTCACTTCACTAACAATGAAGAGTTTGATGAGGCCACGCATCCTGCGCCCAAGCTCAAAAAAATCTGGGAGGTATGCCAAATGATTGGGAACAATTTCCAGCGGGCCTACGTGCCAGAAAGGGACGTCAGTGTGGATGAGAGCTTGATGGCCTATAAAGGGACGCCTAAGCTGGATCCAGTATATTGCATCGAAAAGAGCGCGGTTTGGCATCAAATCCTACATGCTCTGCGAGTCATCCACTGGGTACATATGGAACTCTGTCATTTACACCGGTAAAGGCACAAAATTCAACCCCAGGTACAGCGGCTATGGGATGGCCACATCATCTGTCCTAACACTACTGGAGCCATTACTGAACCAGGGATATTGCGTCACCATGGATAATTTTTATACGTCGCCAGAGCTGTTCGAGGTTTTGATCCAAAACAAAACTGATGCTTATGGTACGGTTAGGCCTAACCGACGTGACATGCCATCTAGGTTTGCCAAAAAAAAACTGAAAACCGGTGAAAGTGTTGCCTGGCAGAAGGGGAAGATGATGGCAATACGTTGGCGAGACAAGAAGGACGTGTGTCTCATGAGCACTGTGCACAGTACCTCCACTGCCATGGTCCACACAAAAGGTGGGAAAGATGTGCTGAAGCCGCAAGTCGTGATCGACTACAATTGCACCATGGGAGGTGTCGACCGAGCTGATCAGGCAATGACCTTTTACCCGACTATGCGGAAACAGCAGAAGAAATACTACAAAAAGATTTTCAGGCATCTGCTGGAACAATGCCTTTGGAGCGCCTACATCTTGTACCGAGCAGGGAGTGACAGGCCTCTTGTTCATTCGGATTTTATCTGGAAGGTGGCTGAGCAAATTTTCCTCAAACACCAGAGGCCATCAGTAGCTGCAAACAGAGATGGACGACGTGCTGCTGGTGTTGTCAACCCAGAACGCCTAACAGGTCGTCATTTTATGGACTATATACCACCAACCGCAAGAAAGGCAGCACCTACCAGGATGTGCGTGGTTTGCTGTTCCAACAAAGATGACAGGCGGAAGAAAATCAGAAAAGAAACCCGGTTCTATTGTCCGGATTGTGACGTCGGACTGTGTGCTGTACCCTGTTTTAAAATTTACCACAATCAGGATGTTTATTAAATTTTCTTTGTCTGACAAATTTCTTTAGTTTGTATTATATTCTTGAATAAAATGATATTATTTAAAAATTTAAAATCGTGATTTTGTGTTTTAAACTTTATCACATCTGGGATGTGTACTAGAGTCTTGTTTGGTCAGGTTTAAGTAAGTAATTACTAAGAATTGCAGGCCTATAATACATAGCATCACATTTCCATGCAAAATAATTGTACCGCTTTCAGCACAAAATTCCAGCCAGAATCATACCGCCAGGGAGGTTAAGAAAGGCCTGGATACTTTCCTAAATGTACATAATATAACTGGGTACTGACATTTATAGGTAAAGTTGATCCAGGGAAAATCCGATTGCATCTAGGGGGATCAGGTGATTTTTTTCCCCTGCTGTAGCAGATTGGAGCATGCTCTTTTGGGGGGTTTTTTTGCCTTCCTCTGGATCTGTGGGTATAGAATTGGGTATATTGGATTGTAAGATATATTTTATTTTTATTTATTATTTCTTTTTTTTTTATGGTTGAACTGGATGGACTTGTGTCTTTTTTCGGCCTAGCTAACTATGTAACTATGTAACTATTGGTACCCTGCAACACTCAGCACTCCCTGGCACTAAAGTTTTTCCCAGCATTAAGGGCACTCCCAGGTAATAAAAGGTTACTCCCAGCGCCAAGGCCACCCCCGGCGTCAACGCCACTCCCAGCGCCAAGGCCACTCCCAGCGCCAAGGCAACTCCCAGCGCCAAGGCAACTCCCAGCGCCAAGGCAACTCCCAGCGCCAAGGCAACTCCCACTCCCCCACCATGTGCTTCCCTGTGATCTTAATTTGGTTCTCTCTGCCCTGCAGAAACCACCCTTTGAACCCATTAGGAATATTCTCTTAGAGAGTTTTTCCAGCAAAGCAACAGTTTTGGTAGCCATCACATAGGTCTCTGAACTGGGAGACCTTTCCTGTAAAGAGCCTTTTTGGTAATACGTCACATCAACAAGGATTTATTATACCCAAGTACACCCTCTCTTCCAAAAGGTGGTTTCAGCATCCCATCCCATCCTTGTGTCCTGCTCTTAGCATCCAAAAGGAAATGTTCTTTAGATTGTATGGACATAGAGCCATAAGACCTAAAAGCTATTGCCTCCAATAAACAAACTTTTTCCCCTTTTCTTCTTTCCTCAGAACCTTGCAAGGGGCACCCTGCTTCAAAATCCATCATTGCATTGTGAATAAGGAACTTGATTACAAGGGCCTGTGTTTCTAAACAAACAACTCCTATTGCGTGGTTACACACCCACTCCACAAAATCTGTTGAGAGTATCCTGAGCCTTTAGAAAACTGTTGCACAACTGTGTAAGGTTGCCACTTGGTCTTCTCTTCATTCTTTCTCAAAAGTTTTACAAGGTGGACATCCAAACTTCTGTGGATACAGCTTTCAGCGCCAAAGTTCTTGCAGCGGCACTCTGAACTTGGGTCTTTAAAGTGGTTGTAAACCCTTACAAACCACTTTGACCTACAGGTAAGCCTAGATTAAGGCTAGGTATGCCGCTCTCGTGCGCAGGAGTGACGTCATCGCCGCTCCAGCGAATGACAGCGCTGGAGCGGCGAGACCCGTTAGTCACTCCGGGATTGATGGCGGCGGCGGAGGTCGTGGACGAGGGTCGCTTCGGGGGCTTCGGTCTCAGGTAAGTTATTCATACTAGCTCATTATGCCTTTGCCTTGCAGCTTTTTTTTTTTTTTTTTTTTTTTTAACCGCTTCCCGACCGCCTCATGTAGATATACGTCTACAGAATGGCACGGGCAGGCAAAAGCACGTACGGGTACGTCCCCTTTAATTTGCCTGCCCGTGGGTCGCGCGCCGCCAGCGGCGTGCTCGCGACCCGGTCAGGAGCTCCGTGACCATGGCCGCGGGACCAGCGGACCCGATCACCGCTGGTATCCCGCGATCGGGTTACGGAGCTGAAGAACGGGGAGAGGTTTGTGTAAACAAACCTCTCCCCGCGCTTCCTACTCTGCCTGTCATTGATCGGCTGTTCCCTGTCATTGGGAAAGCCGATCAATGACGTCAGACGTACAGCCACGCCCCCCCTACTGTAAAAAAAAAACACAACACGTCACGTCACACTGACTCGTCCCCGCCCCCTAGTGGTTAACTCCTTCACTGCAACTGTCATTTACATAGGAATCAGTGCTATTTAAATAGCACTGATTTCTGTATAAATGACAAATGTCCCAAAAATGTGTCAAAAATGTCCGATGTGTCCGCCATAATGTCGCAGTCACAATAAAAAAAAAAAAAATCGCTGATCGCCACCATTACTAGTAAAAAAAAAAATATTAATAAAAATGCTATAAAACTATCCCCTATTTTGTAAACGCTATAACTTTTGCGCAAACTATTTTAATTGCGATTTTTTTTACCAAAAATATGTAGAAGAATACGTATCGGCCTAAACTGAGGAAAAAAAATGTTTTTTTATATATTTTTGGGGGATAGTTATTATAGCAAAAAGTAAAAAATATTGCATTTTTTTTCAAAATTGTCGCTCTATTTTTGTTTATAGCGCAAAAAATAAAAACCGCAGGGGCGATCAAATACCACCAAAAGAAAGCTCTATTTGTGGGAAAAAAAGGACGCCAATTTTGTTTGGGAGCCACGTCGCACGACCGCGCAATTGTCAGTTAAAGCGACGCAGTGCCGAATCGCAAAAAGGGGCCTGGTCCTTTGGCTGCCAATTGGTCCGGGGCTGAAGTGGTTAAATAGAGGCTTTACTTCCTCTTTAACCCCTGCTGTGTTTTGGGCCTGTTGGCACAGTTCCATTTGCAGAGTTGTTGCCCATATTTGTATTCATTGCTTGGGGGATGTGCCATGGTGTATGATTAAGTTGCCTTTGTCCTGTACAACAAGATTAAGAGACTAAAGTGGTTCTAAAGGCTAAAGGTTTTTTTTTTTAACCTTAGGAGGAGAAGTCCTGCCAAAGCTTGTTTGACTGTAATTCTATGGATCACAGGAGTACAGTTCGTTTTGCAGTCCTGTGACATGCTTTCAGCAGAGAGCGGACTTCAGCCCGACTTCACCGATTTCAGTCCAGGCACTGCATCATCCTGACCACGGAGTCTGGATCCGCCAGGTGCCTGGACTGACACCTGGCTCAGCCTCTCAGAGAGTTGCTTTGAATTCCCTTTAACAAGAATGTTTACTTACTTCCATATCTTAGAGTACAGTATGGGACACAGGCCACCCTTCCTAAACTCTCATTTCTCTGCATTGCTTGCCACAAAACGAAGTCCTCATGGAGTGGGGTAGGGTTATAGGGGAGATGATCCAATGGCAGGTCCTCAAAAAGGTTGCCAGTGTCCAATCCCTTCAAGGTATGGACCTTTAAACCCTATGGTGTATGAATAAGCTGTTTGTTTCCTGTTGTGTATTCCAAGATATAGAATTTACAGGCAAGTCAAAATTCTTCAGCGTTTTTGCTGATTTTTTTTTACTTTTAAACACAATTTATGTAAAAATAACTTTTTAATTTGTAAAATTTCAGTTTTTCATGACTAAGCCTATTTCTGACATTCGGTGTTTACATGTTAAAAATCAGTATTTTTTGCTAGAAAATGACTTAGAACCCCCAAACATTAAATATATATTTTTAGCAGAGACTCTAGAGAATAAAACGGCGATTGTTGCAATATTTTATGTCACACGGTATTTATGCAGCGGTGTTTTAAGCGCAACTTTTTGGGAAAAATATACTTTCATGAATTTTTAAAAAACTATACAAAAAAATTGGGCTAATTTTACTGTTTCATGTGAAAAATTATGTTACGCTGAGTAAATAGATACCAAACATGTCACGCTTTATAATTGCACGCACTCGTGGGATGGCGACAAACTATGGTACCTAAAAATCTCCATAAGCGACGCTTTAAAAATGTTTTACGGTTACCATGTTAGAGTTACGGAGGAGGTCTAGTGCTAGAATTATTGCTCTCGCTCCGACGATACCTCACATGTGTGATTTGAACACCGTTTCCATATGCGGGCGCGACTTCCGTATGTGTTTTCTTTGCAGCGCGAGCTTGCGGGGAAGGGGGCGCTTTAAAAAAATAAAAAATAAATTGATTATTTAATTTTAGATCACTTTTATTGCCGTCACAGGGAATGTAAACATCCCTTGTGACAGTAATAGGTGGTGACAGGTACTCTTTATGGAGGGATCGGGGGTCTAAAAGACCCCAAATCCCTCCTTTGCACTTCAAAGTATTGAGATCACTGAAAAACGGTGTGTCTGAATACTGTGTACTTTTTTAAATTCGGCGCCATTGGCAGCCGAGTAAACAGGAAGTGACGTTGTGACGTCGCTTCCGTGTTTACATCAAGGAGACTGGAACCAAGCCGTTTCCGGCTTTGTTCCAGTCCCTCACTAGCTGCCGGAAGCGGCGGATGTTAGATCGGGTCTCCCGATCGAACGGGAGGCCCGGTAAGAGCGGCGCGAGGCGGCAGGAGGGGGGACGTCCCCTCCCGCTCCTCCGGTATAACAGCCGAGCGGCTTTTAGCCGCATCGGTTGTTATACCTGTAAAGCCGATCGCCGGCTCTAAACAACGGTACCGGGATGATGCCTGCAGCATATCTGCGTACGCTCGGCGGGAAGGGGTTAATAAATCTGCAAAAAATGTCAACAATTCTGTGTTTTTCTGTCAATATGGGTATGGGGAAAAAAATGAACTTAAATGATTTTAGCAAATGGCTGCAATAGAACAAAGAGTGGAAAAATTAAAGGGGGTCTGAATACATTCCATCCCCACTGTAATATAAATTATATATACACACACACACAGATTTTGTTACATACATTTTATATGACACAGTTATTGTGCGTAACTAGCCATGAATACAAAGAGGTGTTAGTATCTCTTTAAATATTTATGACACATTTAGAAGTGGACCGATTTTTTTCAACAAGCTTTAATTCTGCTTGTTGATTTTTGTGCCTTGCAACATTCAGTGATTACAATTACCATGGCAAAGGAAGAAACCAAGGTAACTAGAAAAAGCCTATAAAATTACATTGGCCCAAGTTGTGATTTTATGTCTAGTAAATGGCCATTGTTACATAAACATTATCATCACAAGCAGTTCTATCCAGCAGCGACTATGATATAGTCATGTAAAATGATGCATTGATACCTATAATTTTATGGATTAGGAGTACAATTCTGCAATCAATATGACTTAAGAACCAACCTAAATATATAGAAGATTGACAACATTCACACTAGGTTAAAAAAATATATCAAATTGCTGTTAAAATCAAACATACATTAGATGAAAGTAGTTCACATGCAAACGAGAAAAAACTGTGAAGCAGGTATGCCAGTAAACAACGTTGAAGTGGTTGTAAAGTCAGATGTTTTTTTTTTTTTTTTATCCTAAGGCATTCTATGCCTTAAAGAGGGAGTCCACCTAAAAAAAAAAATATATATATATATATATATATAATATTAAAAGCCAGCAGCTACAAATACTGCAGCTGCTGACTTTCAATAAATGGACACTTACCTGTCCCAGGGTCCAGTGATGTCGGCAGCCGAAGCCCATCAAATCACTCGGTTCTCGGTTGCTGCTGCCGCCATTCTCATTGAGGGAATCAGGAAGTGAAGCGTTGCGGCTTCACTTCCGACTCGCGCATGCGCACTGGGGAACCGGGAAGTGGTCCCCGCTATCTCCTGGGACCTGTGTTTCTCCCAGGAGACAGCCCCCCTAATACTTCTTACCTGAGCCCCGTCTCGATCCAGTGATGTTGCAGGAGAGACTTGGCTGCCCAGGACTTCCCCTTCTCATTGGCTAAAATGACAGCATAGCGCCATTGGCTCCTGCTGCTGTCAAATTCAGTGAGCCAGTGAGGAGAGAGAGGGATGGGGCCGAACTGCGACTCCGTGTCTGAATGGACAAAGGGAGCTGCGTCTCGGGTGCCCCCATAGCAAGCTGCTTGCTGTGGGGGTACTTAACAGGAGAGAGGGGCCAGGAGCACCGAAGAAGGACCTGAGAAGATGATCTGTGCAAAACATTATTTTTGTGTTTAACCTCTAGCCGACCGCCCACTGTCTATTGACGGCGGAGCGGTGCGGCTCTTGTGGCGGGACGCCGTCATACCACGTCGTCTACATTTTGGCCACTAGGGGGCGCGCGCCGCGGGAGGCGCGCGTGCCCGCCGCGTAGCTGGGGACCCAATGCGCGTGCCCGGCGGCCGCGATGTCCGTTGGGCACCCGCGATTGCCCAGTAACAGAGCAGGACGTGGATCTGTGTATGTAAACACACAGATCCACGTCCTGTCACTGGAGAGACCGATGGTGTGTCCCTTGTACATAGGGACACGATCGGTCCCCTCCCCCAGTCAGTCCCCTCCCCCCACAGTTAGAATCACTCATATAGGGAACACAACCCCTGCAGCGCCCCCTAGTGTTAACCCCTTCCCTGCCAGTCACATTTATACAGTAATCAATGCATTTTTATAGCACGGATCGCTGTATAAATGTGAATGGTCCCAAAAATGTGTCAAAAGTGTCCGATATGTCCGCCGCAATGTCGCAGTCATGATAAAAATCGCAGATCGCCGCCATTACTAGTAAAAAAAAAAAAATAATAAAAAAATGCTATAAATCTATCCCCTATTTTGTAGACGCTATAACTTTTGCGCAAACCAATCAATATACGCTTATTGCAATTTTTTTTTACCAAAAACATGTAGAAGAATACGTATCGGCCTAAACTGAGGAAAAAATTTGTTTAAAAAAAAATAAAAATTGGATATTTATTATAATAAAAAGTAAAAAATATTATGTTTTTTCAAACTTGTTGCTCTTCTTTTGTTTATAGCGCAAGAAATAAAAACCGCAGAGGTGATCAAATACCACCAAAATAAAGCTCTGTGGGGAAAAAATTATAAAAATTTTATTTGGGTACAGCGTTGCATGACCGCGCAATTGTCATTCAAAATGCGACAGCGCTGAAAGCTGAAAAATGGCCTGGTCAGGAAGGAGGTGTTCGTGCCTGGTAGGCAAGTAGTTAAAAATACTGAAGGCTTTAGAATCACTTTAATCACTAGAAGACCAGCCACTGCAGTTATACTGCAGTAGGTTGGCTGGCCTGGGCAAATAGTCGTAGGTATACGTAGGCCGCATAAAGACCATTAGGGGCCACGCACACCCGTTGCGCGACGACGGAGCTGATGCACGTGTCCGGCAGCCGCGATGTTCGCCGGGCACCTGCGATTGCTCCCAAGAGACACAGAAAGGAGGTTTGTCAATGTAAACAAACAGATCTTTGGTCTGTCAGGGGTGAGGAAACACATCTGTTCATACTAAGTACGAACAGCGATCGGTCACCTCCTTCAGGCAGTCCCATCCCCCCACAGGTAGAGTCACTCCCTAGGACACACATTTAACCCCTTGAGCACCCCCTAGTGTTAACCCTTTTCCTGCCAGTGACATTTATACAGTAATCAGTGGTTATTTTAGCTCTAATCGCTGTAACAATGTCACTGGTCCCAAAAAAGTGTCAAAAGTGTCCGATCTGTCTGCCGCAATGTGGCAGTCCCAATAATAAAAAAAAAATAAAAAAAGTAATAAAAATGCCATAAATCTATCAGATTTTGTAGACGCTATAACTTTTGCACAAACAAATCAATCAGTTTTTTTTTTAAGGGCATATATATTATAGCAAAAAGTAAAAAAAAATAGATTTTTAAAAATAGTCACTCTTTTCTTCTCGATTTGTGGAAATAAAAAAGGACATCACTTTTGTTTGGGTACAACTTCACACAACCGTGCAATTGTCAGTTGAAGTGGTGCAGTGCCGTATCGCAAAAAAGGGTCTGGTCAGGGAGGGGGCAAATCCTTCCAGGGCTGAAGTGGTTAAGGACGCTCTCCATCACACTACACACACACACCAAAACACTACAAAATGATGCTTTTGCTGACTCTTTATATCAAAAGAATTGCCAAATAAAATTATCAGTCCTGGCACATCATTCTGACAACAAGAAAAAGTAAAGCTTCTGATTGGGTAGCGTTTAAAGGCCAAGAACAGATATTAGAGTTGTAACTCTACTGTACTCAGGGAATGACAGTTCAAATCTATATCAAAGTGGCAAATGCCTAAATATAATGTCATTTTGTGAAGACTGTAGTCCTTCATAAATGATAACACAGTCTGGCAGATGTAATAAGGTGGAATAAGTGTAATAGTAATGTTCATCATACAACAAATTCTATTGTCTCCACAAACATGGCCACTTCCAGTATAAGCAGATAATAAAGTTTTTTTAAGCTGAACTACATTTTTCAATATATACCAATGCAATGCTTTGGAGTGTACTAGGAACTGTGACATTTGGGGTTATTGGCTCAGTGTTAAGTGTTTTTTTAGTGAGTCCATGCCAGTCTGAACTGAAAGGTATGTCAGTCCACTTTTATCAAACAAAATCAAAGTTCAACAGAAACAGTTGCCCACATGGGATTTTCACCATCAAATCAGGTAATTTAAACAATGCCAATCTACCTGACTTCAGCAGCACTGCGGTTTAAGCCTCAAAGCTTGGCCGTTGGCTTCGGATTTTACACAGCACCTATCAATTCCTTTGTCCCTTTCTCAGCTCACCCAGCACTCTTGGCTCTCTTGATTCACTCTGTTCTCTGGACTTGCCTAGTCATCTCGGCTCTCAGTCTTCAAAGCGTGCTTAACCACTTCAATACTGGGCACTTTCACCTCCTTCCTGCCCAGGCCAATTTTCAGCTTTCAGCGCTGTCGCACTTTTAATGACTTTTCACTATTTATCTTTTTTTTTTTTTTTTTTTAAGACAGATAGCTTTCCTTTTGGTCATATTTAATCACCATTAAAGTTATTTTTTGCTGAAAAAAACATTGATAGTCACCAACAGGTGGCACTCATGGTTACCGAATGGCACTGATGAGGCTGCACTGATGACCGGAGCACTGATGATCAGTGTCCTGATTATCAGTGTAAATGCCCCTGTCACCACAGGAAAGACTGTTATGGGCTTTCCTTTCCTCAGACACTGACAGCGCAAAAGAAATGTCAATAACCAACATTTGTTTACATGTGATCAGCTGTGATTGAACACAGCTGATCACATGGTAAAAATAAATACGCCATCGGTTCTTTACCACGATTGGTAATGCGCTGTGTCCAAGGGACGCCACGCGGCAAGAATGGGAGGATATCATATGACATTCTCCCAGAACAAGAGCGGTCCTGCTCGACCGTTATTTTTCAGTATGGTGGGTGAGAAGCAGTTAAAAAAAAATTCAAACTCTTTCAGCCCTATGGACAAGGAATCACTCCTCTCTAGCATGGAGTACCATCTCATGACAGAAGCTCTCAGCTTAAGGCCAGGCTCACACTGGTACGACACGACAATAGTACGACTGTGGATCCGACTTGGTCCTGCGACATCCATCCGACTTCAATGAACGGGGGATCAGACTTTGTGTCTGGTATGAATCTTTAGGGGAAACTCAACACCAGAAAAAAAACCCAGCATGGGTTCCCCCTCCAAGACCATACCAGGCCCTTCAGTCTGGCATGGCTTTTAAGGGGAACCCCCCACACCGAAAAGACGGCATTGGGTTTGTGACGAATCGTCCCTACACTCCTCTTGAGTGCGTTCGTCATATATCACTTCCTTCCAGTCTGGATACGGATATCAGATATTCCAACCGCTCCCAAGCACCAAACAAGACGAGACTTGCTAAGCTGCTCAACATGGACTGATTTATTACAAAAAACTAAAACTGGCATTTATATACAGTAGAAGAGGAGATCCCCCCTCCTGCTCATTTTACTCTAACAATACACTTGTAACAACTTAAACTAATTAACTAATCCCTTTAAGCAGCCGATGTGACTAGTACCTAACATAATTAGCATGAGCTAATTATCCAATCATTGACCCAGACTAGTTGACTGAGAGAAGACTTTTCAGGGTAAGACTTTGGCTCCTAGCTCATTTGAATGACTATTCAACAGACATTACCATAAACATTAACACAACAGACAGGTGGCTTGAGTTCATGACATTAGCACAACATTGTGTGGAATACTCCTTACAAGCCAGACCAGCCTCATCTACATTACACAAGGCAACAGACAGGCTGGCTGGAGTAGCATCTGACAGTGTGTGTCCCATAATGCATGGGACAACACACATTATATATATCCAGTCTATGTGTCTTGGGGGGCCAGCATGGACCTAAATCCAAGTAAAACCAGCTGAGTGGTCCCCAGGCATACAGCTCACAAAGAGCACCGTTCCCCCAAATGCCAGGGCCCGTAATCACAAGGCAATAGGCTCGCATTCAGTCCCCTCCAACAGCCTCTGTCCCGGCTAGGTCTGTCACAGGGTTCACCCCAAAATCCATACCAGACCCTTATTCGAGCACGCAACCCGGCAGGTCAGTAAAGTGGGTAGGGAGGAGCGAGACCAAAGGGCCTGGTATGGTCTTGGAGGGGGAACCCATGCAGTTTTTAGTGATATTTAATGGGCTGAAGTAGGATCAAAGTCAGACCAAAGTAGTGCAGGGAGCATTTTCAAAGTCGGACCAGTTAAGTAAACATTGATTTTCACACATCATGCGGCATGAGTGCCCAAAGTTGGAGCATTTGTCATACAAGTGTGAACCCAGCCTTAGTCAGGTCCTTCATTCTCGAGTGCACACACCTGCACCACAGCTTGCTGGTCTACAAGACCTAAACACTGGGTTGGGGACTTCTTCCCACCCAAGACTCTTGAACTCTTCACACTCTGGAACCTAATCTTGGTATACCAAAACCCAGAAGGAGAAGGAGGAGAAGGAGGAGAAGGAGGAGAAGGAGGAGAAGAAGGAGAAGAAGGAGGAGGAGAAGGAGAAGGAGAAGGAGGAGAAGAAGGAGAAGGAGAAGGAGAAGGAGAAGAAGGAGAAGGAGAAGGAGAAGGAGAAGGAGAAGGAGGAGAAGGAGAAGGAGAAGAAGTGAGAAGGAGGAGGAGGAGGAGGAGGAGGAGGAGGAGGAGGAGGAGGAGGAGGAGGAGGAGGAGGAGGAGGAGGAGAAGGAGTCCTCTGCTCATAAAAATCAAAACTCTGGTGCCCTGCACTCTGCATACGTGTGAACCCTGTGCCACTTCTACATCCAATTTCACAATGGCAGGGCCTTGTGCTGTCACAGCACATAGACCTTGAGATGACCCTAGGTTGATCAACTTATCAACCCAACTCACTGTGACTGAGCCATAAAGCACAACATGAAAAAAACCTTACATGGCGGCAAGAGAGACCACATTCTTTTTGCCACTCCAGAAATGGAAAAAAAAAAAGCTCTGGCTGCAATACTCTCCTCCTCTCAGTTATTTCTTACCATCACACTAGATGTACTTGGTCTTCCAGCTTAACTGATATCCAGCATTACTACTATCCATGTTGTTCTTTTATTGGTAAATTCTCTTATCTTTTTCAGGCAGATTCAGCTATCCAGGCTTTTAGCCATAAGATTCTGCAGAAACGACAGCCCTTCTGGAAATTTGTGCCATGACTTCTTGCGCATCAACACAGAAAAAGTAGGGCAGAAGGAAAGGTTTGCAAGTGTTCTGACAGAACTCGGTCCATAAAAATAGGATCCTGTTGATTTTTAATTTTCCTAGTCCAATTAGATGTTTCACAGAACAGATAATCGCAGCATTAACTGGTTGCAGGACTGGACTTGCAAGAGGAAAAAAAGCCTTGAAGAGCATCTCAAATTTTCTGTCTGCAGAATCCTTAAAGGATGCAGGAGAAAGGAACATCTGCTATAGGAGCAGAAAAAGTGTTCTTTAGAACGGAGATGGCAGGGTCTACTCTACCACCAGAACTGTCCACATTTTTGTGATTTTTTTCCACTGGATATAGCTCAGCAATGATTGAAAGTGGAGTGAAAACCTTTGCGGGAGAACCGCGATCATCATACATTTCCCATTCTATTTGTTCATAAATGGGAAATATTTTTTTAGACTTTGGAGGGGCTTGGTACCTAGAAGAAGGGCATGGTAAGCCAGCACAAGGGAGCATGTCTACACTGGCATGCATTTTGTGTTTGACAATAGTGTCATGTGTATAGGAGCCTTCGTCTAGTACAGTCACCGTGTCTTTTTCATTCACCTCCGTTTCTGTTATAACCGCTTAAGGACCAGCCGCCGCAGTTGTATTGCGGCAGGTTATCTCCTCTGCGCGAATGGCCATCATTGTACGTCGGCTGCTTTAAGAGCTCTAGGGTGCGCGACGATGGAGCCAATGCACGTGCCTGCCGGCCGCAATATCTGCCGGGTACCCGTGATCGCTCTTGAGAGAGACAGAACGGAGATCTGTCAATGTAAACAGAGAGATCTCCGTTCTGTCAGGAGAAAGATCTGTTGTTCTTACTGATTATGAATAGCGATAGGTCTCCTCCTCCAGGCAGTCCCATCACCCCACAGTTAGAAACACTCCCTAGGACACACATTTAACCCCTTGATCGCCCCCAGTGTTAACCCATTCCCTGTTTGTTTTTTTAGATATTTATTAGAGGAAAAAATAAAAAATAATTATTTTTTTTATTATTATTTTTATTTTACGAAATTGTCGGTCTTTTTTTGTTCATAGCGCAAAAAAATAAAAAAGCTGCAGAGGTCATCAAATACCATCAAAAGAAAGCTCTATTTGTGGGTGCAGCGTCGCATGACCACGCAATTGTCAGTTAAATCGGCACAGTGTCTTATAGCAAAAAATGGCCATGGTCATTAAGGGGGCAA